>OW679201.1:88435644-88800206 GCA_940337035.1 Agriotes lineatus
ATGGCCCTTCTCTGGAACTCTTCCTCAGTACCAACAGCTCGATGTAATCCAATTCAATTAATATTCGATGTCAAATGTAATTCTCCAATAAACTTTACTTAGTATTTCACTCTATTTATTCACATTTGTAGATTAATTCTGCTTTTCCATTAGCTTTTTACCACATACTTGTAAACTTTCTTAGTTTTATATCTCTTCTTGTTCTTAGATTATATTTTATTTCCATATTACCACGTCAATTGAGTATTACACTTAACCCTTTTTATTATCCAAATATTATTTTAAAAATAGGGTTTATTTTAATACTGTTAATTACACAAAAAAAATTACAGCTACATTTTTTCAAGTTTGTTATCTCAATAATTAAAATCAAAGTGCTTAACGATATAATTTTTCTACTTTTAACACGCTATCTCCTTATATTTGATTTCTACCTACTATTTATAATAATTTATTTGGATTAAGTATTTGTCATTCCCTTCAAATCTTAATTTTTTTTTAAATATATTATTTTTGAATTCATCTGTTTCTCAATTAGCCATCTTCCACTCAATTATAAATTCTATATTATTTTCTAATTGTATTATAATTATTCATATTCCCAATTCATATTTAAATAGATCTTGACTAGCAGTCCAGTGAGACAAATGTCTCATTTAAAAAACAAAAAATCTGGTGTGATACACTCACACAACTTCCTTTTACAGTGATCTTATAATTAGTCAAAAATTTCATTTTTAATTTTTAACCATTTGTTAAAAATTTTCAAAAATTACAAATTCTACAAAAACGGTACAAAATCGAGTGTTAGTTGAAGAGACAAATTTTCTCTAGAATTTTAAGGTGAATTCAAAAATGTAATAATATACCGGGTGTTTTATTTAAAATAGGAGTTAATAAAAAAAATAGAAAAAAAAACAAAAGAAACCCACTTTAGAAGCATTCAACTGGAAAATCACCTATCTCACATCAATACACATTAAAAATGTAAGAAAAATGTAAAATTTAAAAAAAATCGTTAGAGCCGTTTTTGAAAAAATCGAAAAAAACTGAAAAATCACAAGAGTAAACACCTACTTCCGGTTATGCGATTTTCTTCAAAAGCTTGCTGTCTCATCTACATAGTACATAAAACTTATATATGAAGTTTCAATGCCATACCTCTTTTCATTTTTGAGATATTCTGTTCACAGACACACAGACAGACACACAGACAGACAGACAGACAGACAGACAGACCAATGAAAAAAAATATGTTTTTTGGGATCAGGGGACTCTAAAACGTGAAGATCTGTTGAAAACTCAATTTCGAATTTTTGGGGTGAATCCAATACTTCCTTTATAGTAGTAAAAGGAAGTAAAAAGACCGTTTTTCAAATAGAACGCGTATTAAATAAAAACTGTACCCAGACCTGGAAGGTGTCAAAGTGGTTGCCTAACCGATCGAGGTTTGAAGGCGCAGAGGGCATCGGAACATTCTGGAAGCTGTCAAAGTGGTTGCCCAACCGATCGACGTTTTAAGGCGCAGAGGGTCGCAGCTCCGTTTGGCTGCTGAAACAGTTTTTATTTAATACGCGTTCTATTTGAAAAGCGGCCTTTTTTGTGATTTCTCGAAAACCGGAAGTGTCACGTGACTGAAATTCGGTTCCTGACCATTCCAAACATATAACTTTCATAACTTTTTTCTCTATCTCCTACGGTTTGGCTGCTGAAACAGCGTCCCGGACAGACAAAACGGCGTCCCAGACAGACAAAACTGCGTCCCAGACAGACACGTCTATTAGATAAAGGATTATATTCAACTATTTTTATATCCCTGTGTATATCATTATAATACATAATCCTGAGCCTTTCTACCGACCGTGTAAGGCGTAGCGTCGGTTGGTTGTCACTCTCTCACTCTTCAGTAGTTGAAGTTTTTCTGCAGCACTTTTTCCATTCTTTTCTATCTTGGGCTTTTTGTCTCGTTGTGTTCCTTTCCAACCCCCTCTGTTGCGCTGCCTTTCTCATACCTTCTATCCATGTTCTAGATCTTTCCACTCTGTTCTTTCCTCCTGGTCTCCTCCCCTTGCTTCAAAAGTCTGTTCACCAGTTAGTCTTCGTCCATTCTATACACGTGCCCTAGCCATACTAATTGTCTTTCTTGTATCACTTCTTTCACTGCTCTCTGTACGTTGTGTTCCTAATACTGCCTTCTCTTGTTTTACTTCTATTTTTCTCCAGAACCTCATTTCTGTGCTCGTCAGTCTACTTTATTTGTGACCACCCACGATTCACTTCCGTAAACTATAGCCGGGTATACTACTTTTTTAACTACTTCCACTTTGGTTTCTTTCGGTATATCCGCTTTTCCCAGAAAGGTGGTTTTTGTAGCGTTGAAATTTCTTCCAACGACGCCCGATGGCTGCACGCTCATTTATTTCGTCATCTATCTTCCCGTTGTTACTGACATATGACACTAAGCATTTGAATTTGTTCACTTGCTCTATTTCATTCTCTTCTATTATAACGTTGTGACTTTTTTCTTCTGCTTCTATAACATCGTCTTTGTCTTTTCTGTGTTAATTACTTCCTTTTACGATAAAGGAAGTATTGGATTCACCCCAAAAATTCGAAATTGAGTTTTCAACAAATCTTCACGTTTTAGAGTCCCCTGATCCCAAAAAAATATTTTTTTTTATTGGTCTGTCTGTCTGTCTGTGTGTCTGTCTGTCTGTGTGTCTGTGAACAGAATATCTCAAAAACTAAAAAAGGTATGGCATTGAAACTTCATATATAAGTTTTATGTACTATGTAGATGAGGCAGCAAGCGTTTGAAGAAAATCGCATAACCGGAAGTAGGTGTTTACTCTTGCGATTTTTCAATTTTTTTCGATTTTTTCAAAAACGGCTCTAACGATTTTTTTCAAACTTTATATTTTTATTACATTTTTAAGGTGTATTGATGTGAGATAGGTGATTTTCCAGTTGAATACTTCTAAAATGGGTTTCTTTTGTTTTTTTTCTATTTTTTTATTAACTCCTATTTTAAATAGAACACCCGGTATATTATTACATTTTTTAATTCAGTTTAAAATTCTAGAAAAAAATTGCCTCTTCAACTAACTCTCTTATTTTGTACCGTTTTTGTAGAATTTGCAATTTTTTAAAAAAATTTTTGACAAATGCTTAGAAATTAAAAATCAAATTTTTGGCTAATTATAAGAACACTGTAAAAGGAAGTTGTGTGAGTGTATCACGCCAGATTTTTTTAATTTACTTTTTGCAATTCCCTATTGTATAAGCATGTTCATATTATCTTGTAGTTTTTTCTCTGTTCCTGCTAAAATCATAATGTCGTCTGCATATAGTAATTCGGACATTTGCACCTTTTCCATTCTCCATCTCCCTACGTTATATTTCCTTGTCTTCTTTGTACTCTCTTTAACTACTTCGTCCATAATTAGTGTGAATAATAACGGGCTTAGTACACAACCTTGTTTTAAACCTCTAGTCGTTTCGAGCTTCTCTGATTCCTCGTTTCTGGTTTTCACTGCATTTGTGTTCTTATGATACATTGTTTTAACCATCTCTATCTCCGTTGCGTTTGCACTTCTATTTTCTAATGCCTTACATATACCTTTTCTTTTAACCCGTTCTACCAAAATTATAATAAATTTAAAATTAACAATAGTAACATCCATTGTAGTTTTCGAACGCAGCAGCCCCGCACTGAAAAGGTGGAATATAAAAAACCCTGACCTTCATCGTCGAAAGGCGGTAAGAATCGCAATAAATGAAATTCCGTAGCGTTCTGCAGTGAAATTCTTCTCATACATGTATGGTCCACTGATGGTATTACCTAATCAACGCCAGTGTATGACGATAAGCATTGTCTTGGCTTTCATATAACGCTGGTGTCGATTTTAAACCTATCAAGTAAGCTCATTGCAGTAGTTCAATTTTACATTTTATTTTATAAAAATAGCAGCGCGATTTATAATACGTAGTCTTCATCATGACACCAACGAGATACAGGGTGTCCTAAAAGTCTGAAAATTGCTGAATATCTCGAAAAATACGCTTTGGATCGAGAAACGAGGAAACATACATTTAATATTTTTTAAAATGCTATCATATTATATCAAAATTCACCCCACCATCTCCACCCCTGTGGGTGGGGCGGGAGGCAACTTTAAAATATTAAATAGAAACCCCTACTTTTGATTGCAGATTCGCATTCTACACTGAAAACTACGTAAGTTTTGTCTGAAAAATGTTTGTTTACTCTTGATAGATGGCTCCAAAATCGTAAAAACTAACATTTTTCGCTATTTTCGAGAAACGTATATCGAATCGAAAAACTAACAAGTGGTTCAGGTTCTCAATGATACCTGAAGCGATTCCGAAGATACGTGATGATACTCGAAGGGGTTCCGAAGGTATCCACTATACCCTGAGTGGTTTTGAACGTGCCCGATGATTCTACGAGTGATTTTGAAAGTACCCAACGATCCCCGAGTAATCTCGGAGGTAGTCGTGATACCCAAGACGGTTTTTAACGAATCCGATGATATCCGAGCATACCCAAAGTGGATGTTTTTGATCAAATCATATTTCGATAAAACTACATTTAGCGTAACCCAGGAACAACGACGTGGACATAGTAGTTTTCTGTTCCCTTCGGGGTGCTGGATTTAGGTGAGTTCCCTCGACTCTCACCATCGAGGTGCTGGATTTAGGTGAGTCCTCTACTTAATTAAATATTCAAATTGCTCACCTCCAGCTATTTGACAGTGTCCCAATTGTGCATGGGTACATGTTATCATACTTTTTGCAAAGGCGGTTTTAAACGTGTGTCTATGCCCAGCTATTCATCGATGTTTGCAGGTTTCTCGAAAATAACAAAAATCATAGAAATAGAACAATTTAATACAAAAGCTCTAGAAGCAATACAAAAATCAATACAAACACTCAAAGACGAAAAAATCGTACATCACACTTACCAGCTGAAGGACGACAGGGTCTACAGAGTGGTAGTTAGAAACATACACCATTCTGTAGATACCGAAGAAATCAAAGATGAATTAAAAAAGCAGGGCCATACAGTACGAAATATCGTCAACGTTAAACACAGAGTCACAAAGGCACCCTACCTATGTTCTTTGTTGATCTCGAACCGGCGAATACCAATAAAAAGGTATATGATATAAAACACATTAACCATCAAGTGATAACCGTGGAACCGCCTCGTAAGAAGACTACAATCATCCAGTGCACCAGATGCCAGTATTATGGACACAGTAAAAGCTATTGCACGAAACCTTACTTATGCATCAAGTGTGGCGAAGAGCACAATACTACCGCCTGCAAGAAAACAAGAGATACTCCCGCCAAGTGTGCGTTGTGCCAAGGACCTCACCCGGAAAACTATAAAAGCTGTCAAGTATATCAACAACTTCAATTAAATAGAGGCAAACCAGTCGCCCGAGGTATAAGGAAGGCCTTTGTACCGATTACTGCGAATCAGGTACATTCTGCAAATGTAAACGTCCCCAGCTACTCACAAATTGTGTCAAGTAACCATAACAACAATTCAGCCCAAGAAAGCAATAATAATAACGATATTACACTATCTCAATTTCCGTCCAAGTTGAAGCCTTGTTCAATCAACTTATGAATCAAAACAGCATGGTGTTAAATCTGCTTACCAAGCTAGTTACTGAAAACTAATAATTGATTCCACCAGAAAAACCTTTTGGAATGCAAATGGGTTAGTACAACATCGCTTGCTTGTCAAACTGTTCCTAAAAGAGCACAAAATAAACATCCGAAACCCATTTTACCGAAAGAAGTTATTTCAATATCCGCAACTATATCACATACTATACCAACCACCCTGATGGAACAGCTCACGCTGGGTCAGCAATTATTATAAACAGCAAAATTTTCCATTACGCCATGGAAGAGTTTACAACTGACTACCTGCAGGGCACTATCATCAACGTCAAACGTTTAAACGGACCATTAATAGTAGCATCAATATACAGCCCGCCAAGACACTCCGTAAAACAAAATCAATATGAAGCATTTTTCGAGAAACTAGGAAACAGGTTAGCTGGAGGGGATTACGACGCAAAAAATCCAATCTGGGGATCAAGATTAACAACCACTAAAGGGCGTAAACTACATAAGGCCACATTGGCAAATAACTACAACTATTTATACACCGGGGAGCCCACATACTGGCCAGCTGACAAACAAAGTACCTGATGCTGTAGATGTTTTCGTTAACAAAGAACTATCCCCAAGATACTGTAATGTTGAATCGTGTTTCGACCTTTTCTCTGATCACTCATCTATAAAATTACAACCAGCACTCCTATTATTACATAGCAAAATAAGCCTTCACGCTACAACAAACACACCAATTGGGACTTGTACAGAGAATACCTAACGCATAACATAACGAGCAAACGAGGAACCCCATGGACAAAAATAACTTAAATAGGTTAACCAGAGATTTAAAAATAGCTATAAGGGAATGGAAAAACGAAACATTTAATGAATACATAAGTAGCTTATCCCCCTCTCCACATAGCGATTACACCCTTTGGAAGGCAACAAAGAAAGTAAAAGATGCTCGAAAACCTATTCCACCGATTCGAAAAGTAGACGGCTCGTGGGCAAGAGCAGAAGATGAGAAAGCAGAACTTTATATATTTCAACAGCATCCTGCTGTTGTTACACCTGAAGAAGAACGGGAGATTATAAACTACCTCCAAGCTCCGTTACAACTAAGCAGAAACTACAACTGTAATCAAATACTTAAATAACAAAAAAGCGCCCGGGTATGACATCATCACTGCCAAACTATTGAAAGAACTACCCCGCAATGCAATAATGGAAATAATACAAATTTTCAATGCAATCATAAGATTACAGTATTTTCCAATCCAGTGGAAATATGGGCAAATAATTTTAATTCTGAAACCCGGAAAACCTGCTCATGAAGTCGCCTCTTATCGACCGATAACGCTACTACCAATACTGTCAAAAGTACTAGAGAAGTTAATATTAAAGAGACTCTCGCTCATATTAGAACAAGAAGCGTTAATTCCACAGCATCAGTTTGGGTTTCGCCAGGAATACTCCACAGCAGAACCGATCCACAGAGTCGTTGACGTAATAGAGAAAGACCTCGAAGAAAGTAGATATTGTGTTGCAGCATTTCTTGATGTCAGCCAGGCGTTCGACCGAGTGTGGCATCCTGGGTTACTTTATAAAATTAAACTGTCTCTGCCACATCAATACTACCTACTATTCAACTCATACCTAAACGAGGGGTTTTATCAGGTCAAATATGGTGAAAGCCAATCAGGATTATATCAAATTAAGGTAGGAGTTCCCCAGGGCAGCATATTGGGTCCCACTCCATACCAGATATTTACCAACGACTTACCATGCAACGAAAATGCAGTGACAGCAACATTCGCAGACGATATTCCGTTACTAGTTTCCCACTCAGATCCTATACAAGCATCGGCTATCCTACAAATTTGTGTAGATAATATGCAAAAAAAGTTGAACAAGTAGCGTATAAGAATCAACGAAAATAAATCCACAGCTATCACGTTTACGACTAAGCAGAATTCCGCTCCTCCGGTCACACTAAACGGTATATTGCAATGGTCTTTAGCCCTCAAATCAGCTCTGATTGCAGTACAAGCAAATAACAAATTAAATCACTAAAGCACAGAGTTGTAATAATGCAGGCATCTGAGAAAATTCACATAAATTGCCAAATCATAATAACACTGGTATAAATGGCCAATGACATTGATTGTATTCGAATAGGCACAGAAATATGGAAACTCAAGTTCCGTGTATTGGGTTTATCAATATAATTTTAAGCATAATATAATAGATTTGCACAAAGTAGAAGCCGAATCTAAATTAATTAGGAACTGGCACAGAAAGTTCAAGTTAGACACAGCTTAAAAAAGGAAGCGTAGAAAGTAGAGTCATTAGGGAATGGATAGGAAATGAACATTTTAGAATAAAGGTGAGAATAAGAATGACCAGAAAGATAAGGCAAAAGAACATAGAAAAAAAGTCTTGTCATTTAGTACATGAAAATACAAGACTTGGGAATTTGAAGAGATTGCAGTGGCAAGAAATTAGATGAAATTCAAATAACAGAAAATGAGACAATATTAGTATATTAAAAAACGATTCAGTGTAGTAATAAACAATGAGCATTTAAGTGTTATAAAATCAAGTGAGTGGCGGATTAAAACGATGAGAAATGAACAATTCAAACGACAATAATTTTAGGATCTAAAAAATTGTAATTAAATTGATCAAATATGTTAATTTAGTTTATAAGATATGTAATTAGACATGGTTTGAACTTCCTGAAGATAAAATTTGTAGACAGTGTTTTGTTAAATACGACGAGAGAGCAATTGTTTTGAATAAATTGTTGAAAGTGCCTGAGTTTTGCTCTAACTTTAAATAAAGATTTATAGTAGAAGGCATAAAATTATAAAAATAAAAATAGCACCATCGTGATCAGCGAATTGCAGTGTATCAGCACAATTGGAGGCAAGAATTTCCACGCACTTGAGATATTTTCGGTCCGAGGCGACTTCGGCAGGTTCGGCCAGGTGGCCATTCCCCGCAGAACCAAGTTGCAGCATCGTGGGAAGGCCTAGGGTAACGAGATTCTTCCAGCAGCACCGCACATCAGGCCCCAACACAGCACAGCAGTCCGAGCAGCCCGGGGGGGGGGGGTGCAGAGATCAGCCAAGATCACCATAAAGGGGTTCCGAGAAGGCTACGAATGTGAGGTTAGTGTATTGTGAAGTTTTTATCCGCGCGATTGGCATGAAAATCACATCATACCTTAATTACGACCTGGAGAATAAGAATATCATAACAGTTCCTCTGGATGGCGAGGTGTTTTCCCAGGATTTGCGAAATAAATCGTCAATTGGAGGCACCAGTAAACAAATGCAATTTTAAGCGTCCTTTTAAAATGGGCCAATGATAGATTTGCCTGAAAAACAATAGAACGATAAGACGCCACTTGAAGGCAAAATTATTCAGAATCTTACCGTAAAGATCTGTTCATTTAATTGTTTGATAATTCAGTTTAAACGCGAGCTGACGAATAACTCGAATTTCTTGTGCGAGATTTTGACATTTCAGTATAGCGACGGCGCAGTACGCCTAATTTTAGTTCACCCGTCTACTTTTTCAGTGGCGTATCATTAAAATTTTAACTTGCAAATTTAGGAACCTCAGACCCGAGAGATTGAGTTTTTATTTTCATGTCTCTGTTTTCAAATGAGCTGGCGAAGTTATTATATCAGATGAATGGATTAAATAAAGGGCAAACTACCATAAGAATGATTCTCAAATTTGGCGTACCCAACAAAATAAATTAATCAGTCAGTTTGATCATAGCAATTGGTAAAACTAAATATTGTGTGGTGACTTATTTTATTTGCACATCATTAATTACAACGTACAATATTAGATAGGGACATTGCAATATAAATTCCAATTAAAGTAGAGGCTAAATATCTGGGCATGCACATTGACAGGCGACTAACATAAAGTACCCACATTATAAAAAAGCGGAAGGAACTAGACCTAAAGGTGAAGAAGATGTACTGGCTCCTAGGGCGAAAATCTAAGTTACCACTATACAACAAAGTGTTAGTGTATAAGACAGTGCTAGTTCCAGTGTGGGCATACGGAATTTATCTATGGGGCTGTGCGAAAACTTCGAACATCGAAATACTGCAAAGGTTCCAGAGCAAAACTCTTCGCATTATAGCCGACGCGGAGTGGTATGTCAGCAATAAAACCCTTCACGAAGACCTCAAAATTCCATGGATCAGAGAGGAAGTCAAAAGACGTACAACAAACTATGTGAACAGAATACATAACCACCCTAATGTGAATGTGCTCAATTTACTAGACAATACTAATAATACTCGAAGACTAAATAGACTTAAAACGCTAGACCTTACTAATTAATATGTAGTACTAGCTTAAACCCGTGGCATTTACCGCATTTAAAATGTACGACGAATTTAATAACTTTTGTTGCACTAAAGAAAGTTTTAAAAGCACGCTAGAGATTGGCAGTAAGGAAAAGTTTCAAAAAATATATTTTCAAACGGAAAGTCTCTAAAAAGGACACGCTCGCCTCTGGAAGGCGTCCTAATTAATATGACGTGGTTGGAATGCAGTAAAAAAATCCGGAAAGAATTACTGCTCTTATGAGATTATATGTGAGAATTATATGCGCCACCGAAATAATTTTCAGCTGCATGCAATCTGTGTTTCTTTTCAGGTTTAAGCCGTTGAGGCGTTGAGCGTCATAAAAATATAAATGCCGTAACTCTAGTCTCCAGTTACGCCGTTACAGTTATTGTTAAATAACTCGATCAATTATTATTTCTTTGTCATTTTAAACTGGCATTATTATTATTATTATTATCTTTATAATAGCAACCATAAGTAACTGTTTATAATGTTTATATGCTAGCGAGTTAATTTTCTTCTTTAATCGCTAGTGAATTAATAATATATTGTTCTACAAGTTAAGAAAAGTGAGAGTTTTCCAGCGACTGTAAAACTTTTACGTGAGCATGGAAGAATCACGCTGTAGCCCGCGGCGCAATTGATAAATCATTATGTACTGCTTTTATCTCATTAAGTAAAACGCTTAGGTTAGAATTTGACTTTATTGCCGTAGTGTCATCTGCAAACAGCGTTATGCAGGCTTCTGGTGAGCTATTATGCAGATCGTTGGTGAAAATTAAAAATAACAAGCGACCTAATATTGAGCCGTGTGGGACTCGCTGAAGGATAATTTCCACAGTGAATTTCAGGTCATTACAGCATGTGAATTGCTTTCGGTTATTTGGGTATGAACTAATCATATTCAAGCTTTCCTCCTGGAAACCGTAATATCACAATTTATTGTTTAATTAACAGCTAAGTGATGTTTGGTTAAACAAATAACAGAGAATTTATTAGCATAGCTGTTAATGAAAATATATAAATCATCAATTTTATTAGGAATTGACTATACATTGTATGCAAAAACCGATATGATACAGCTTACAGGTTCTAGATGAAGCACCGTGAAAATTGTAACTAATGTTAGAATCTAGTAATTTCCAAGTTTTGTATTGGTAACACTTTTAACATCTATCATGTTGACATTAAATTGTTAACCTTATTTAAGCTAAACGACACAATAAATCGGAGGCGTACTCAACATTGTGGTACGGCGCATTTCAAAACAGAATTAACAACACACACAAAAATAGCGACAATAGCAATAACAAAATAACAGAATTAACAAAATCAACAGCAACAGCAATTTTCACACTTTAAAACACAGATAATCTGTCATATGACGTTAGTCATTGCGCAAACGAAATCCCTCTACCCACCAGGAAGCCCTAAATCACTTTCAACACCTTGTTCTTTATATAACAATACTGGACACTCATCACCTAGATTTTTCATATCTTCAACCCACAATTTTACGCTTATTGCAACGTTACGGTGGCGTTTTGTACTATAATCTATACGAAAATCTCTTGTGATATTGTGCAAGTCTTTCTTCTCTTAAAGTAGGATTCGTTGTGATTCTTCTTTCGTCAAGCCAGCATCACGAATATCGTTTAATATGTGCTCAAAAGTGACACCTTGTTTTAATTTGAATAGAACACACAAAAAGTTTACATTTCAAATTATACATTATAAATAAATATCTGAAAATACCTGCAATTTCAGTTCTTATTTCTTTGCTTAGAAAAATACAACCAATATCCTGAAAATGACCTACTAAATGGGTCATCCAAAACTTCATCGAAACAGGTTCCTCGCTGCTTTTTATCAAAATTTCAATCCTTGAAAGACATGCTTTTCCAATTTTATTTGTTCCAATATTTTTTATGTCTTAAACCATTCCCTTTTTGTACGTAGTCATAGGAGCGATGACAGTTGTAATATTGTTTCTTACTGCCATCAGCCAGCAATTTAGATGAAGTGTGAAGTACATACGATGACAAAGTGGGTCCTTCAATTTGGTTTTTCCACTGGTGAAATGCTGGAAAGCATGTATCATGAATGACTATATTATATCAAATGATATTAATGACGTACCTGAAGAAGGTTCACACTCCAATTCATTATACTCAATTTCCACTTTATGTACACTTGACAAATTGTTTCGCAGGTCAGCATAATTTCTGAAACCTTTAGAACAATTTTCGAGTGGACATTTAATTCTGAAATATTGGGTGTTATCTACCTTTGCTGCAGTATCTCCATGGACTTGCTGTCGATGACGAATCAAATTAGATTTATTGACAAACTGTTTACAACATATATCACAAATTTTCTCAACAACTTTGGGTGTAACAGGATCCTTATTGTGCTTTCTTCTTATATGAGCGTATAGATTTTTCTTCTGGGTAAATTTATTATCACATATCTTCGTCCATGATTTGAGATTAATTAATTAATATAAATAATAAATGTAAATTCGATACTTTAACCACACTTGTAAACATCAACGGCTAAGATTGGTCTACGTCACCGCAGTATAGATGTCACTACTGGCTCGCAGCCGAGATCAGTTCTGCCGCGAGACGCTCGTTTAAAACCGGCTTCGATGGTAGCGTTCAATAAGCAGATATGAAATCTCTTTATTAATAACAAAAATGGACTTGCCTTTGAAGCGGTGTCAATAGTTTTAAAAAACACAAGTAATAGGCATAATAAGTAATTGTTTACTGTGATAATATCGCTAATAAAAGTTCCGGGAAGTTTGTTCACAAAAACCCGAAAATAGAAACGGTTTATTGCAATCATGGTACTTTTGATCGTATAAACACGGCCTGTAGTGTTGTGCATTATTTAATAGGTATTATATTAGTAATCACAGGGTATCGCCACTGGGAGTAACTCCCTTCTCTTGTCAATGTTAGTATTAGAACAAATTTGCTTGTTAGCCATATGGCTAGTTGTAGATAGGTACGCAGTTAATTTAATAAATAAAAAAGGATTATACAACAGATCCTTTTTAAATGTCTGAATATGCATTTTATACTTATGCAAGTATTGCGTAAAGACATAGTAAAGGTAATAATAAAAATTACATTTTTTTTTAAAAAGATCAGGAAAATGAAAAGATATGTAATATGAAAAACGACAATTTGATTTCAAAAAATAAAGAAGCAATTCAACTTTGATTAGTACTGCATATTTCCACTTCTAGCTCTTTTATTACAGCTTCCAATTAGTTATGGCGTGCTGCTTATGAGGTCTTGGATAAATGTACACTAAAACAGCAAACAATTAGTAAATTCTTTTATCTACGACCACTACTAAAAGTACGCCTTTTAGCGCTAGCTTGTTTTACTAAAAGTGACGTTTTATAGTTTACCGTGGTTAAAGAAATCAGCTGTTTACTTTTAGCTCTAGTGTTAAAAGTGAAGTGAGGTTATAAAACTACAATTTCGAACTGGGGGTGAAGTTGTAAAGTTATTCTAGTTGCTTCTTTCGTTACAAGTAAAGTGTTTTTGAAATAATTAAAGCGTTATGTAGTGAATACACTCAGATGTGGAGTATTAGTAATTACATTTCGTAACTGACCTTGACAGCACTGGCTTCGCAAACATTCGCCCGGGCGTGGCCTACTGTTTATTATGACATAAATTAAAAGTGTCGCAGATGCAAACCTTTGTTAAATCGATATTTATGGATTAATAACGGTAAAATTAAGGTCGTAGATAAAATATTGTATGCAACGCGTGCTAAAAGTCGTTTATGCACGAGACATGTTATGAAACTCAGCCTTCGGCTTCGTTTCATAATTTTCATGTCTCGTGCATAAACGTTGACTTTTAGCACTTGTTGCATAAATAGCTATTATCTACGACCACTACTAAAAGTAGGCCTTTTAGCACTAGCTTGTTTCACTAAAAGTGACGTTTTATAGTCGGTGTGGTTAAAGAAATCAGCTGTTTACTTTAAGCGTATCTGTGGTATAAAGTGAAGTGAGGTTATAAAACTACAATTTCGAACTGGAAGTGAAGTTGTAAAGCTATTCTAGTTATTTCTTGCGTTACAGGTAAAGTGTTTTTGAAATAATTAAAGCGGAATGAATACAGTCAGATGTGGAGTATTAATAATTACCTTTCGTAACTGACCTTGACAGTACTGGATTCGCAAACACTCGCCCACGCCCCAAGGGCTACTGTTTATTATGACATAAATTAGAAGTGCCGTAGATGCAAACCTTTGTTAAATCGATATTTATGGATTAATAACAGTAAAATTAAGGTAGTAGATAAAATATTGTATGCAACGCTTGCTAAAAGTCGTTTATGCACGAGACATGTTATGAAACTCGGCCTTCGGCTTCGTTTCATAATTTTCATGTCTCGTGCATAAACGTCAACTTTTAGCACTTGTTGCATAAACAGCTATTAAGAGAAACAAGCACAACTTTTAATTGTTACTAAAAGTGGCATAAGGTCACTATATTATTAAGTAATACTTAAATAAATTTAAAATGCCTATTCAGACATTTAAAAATTATCAGTTGTATAAAAATATATTTTAAAAAAATGATCCGGTTTATTTGGAGGAGAGTGTATGTATTTTTCGTTTCCCGATCCAAAGCGTATTTTTCAAGATATTCAGCGATTTCCAGACTTTTAGGACACCCGGTATAAACTTTATTGACTAGAAAGAAATATTAGTACTGTAGTGAACCTGCATAGAGTAAACAATACGAAACCTACTGTATACCGGGTGTCCCAAAACCAATGTAATCCCATGCATTTCTGTTATTACTAACAATACTGATTTGGTACTTATATATTGTGTAAAATCGTATTAATTTGCAAATATTTTGACGTTTGTGCTACTTCCGGTTTCATCGGAAGTACGACTGACTTTTTTATTTCAAATAGGAAATTGCACTTTTCTTGACAGTATAGTATTCACTTTAAAATTTTCTTTTCAACGATATACCACACTTATACATTTGTTCCTCAAAATAATTTAGTATTTAGATTTTTTCGAAAATTCGAATTTTCTTTGTAAGAGCTAGCCATGTAAAGTTACAAATTATTTAAAAAATTAATAAAATTTTACACAATAACGTAAGTACCATTATACCAAATCAGTATCGTTAGTAATAATAGGAATTCAGGGGGTTACATTGGATTTGGGACACCCGTATATCTGAAATTGTCAAAGGAATCGAATACGGTGTGTATAAGAAATAAACAAAATAAATATTGCAATGTTCTAGAATAACAAAAAGGGCACCAAATACCGGGCGACTATAAATGATTGTGATTTTTTTTTCTTAGGTTGGCACTGTTTATGTTGGTGACACTGTAAGTCTATGTCAAATTCAATGTTCGCAGGTTAGATCTTGCATCATTCTGTGTCAAAACTGACGCAAAACCTAACCGGCTAACCTCGAATTTGACATAGACTTACAGTGCCACCAACATAAACAGTGCCAACATAAAAAAAATCATAATAATTTATAGTCACCCGGTATATCTTGTTAAACTGCTGCCAGTCCGATAAGGGTTTTAGTATGCTGGGTACGTTTTGTATATGTTTTATTAGTTTGTATTCCCAAAAGTGATCGTTAATTAGATGCCAGAATTTTCCAAATTACTCAACTGAATCTGCACAGAAGGGGCGAGTTTCGCGACACCTGCAGCTTCGCCCCATGGTTACACGTGAATGGGCTGCAGAGGGCGCCTAATTGGAATGATTGCTACTCCCTTTGGAACTAATTATAGGACATATGAAATGCGACGCGGCCCCTGCAGTAATGATATATGGCACAGATTACGGGATTTACCATTTAATTAAACACAATACAGCAAGCTTCCAGTCGGGAGCTGCTCGAAGGCGCCCAACTCGATCGACAGAGGCGACCTTTCGCCCCAACCTTTGGTGACACAACCACGAAAATAATTGGCCGCCCATAAATATCCGAAATTTATGCGTTCGGCCTAAAAAAGCGCGGCTCCTCGACACAAAGGCCCAAAAGGAAAAAAGGGCTCGCAGACAGCCGTTTTTGAATTTTGAACCCTTAGAATGTTTTTGAGTTGCTGCGTTAATTGCCCGTTGCTCATAATTCATAAATAATTGGTTTTGCCTCTAAAAAATTCAGCCCGATTATCACTTTTGGGCCAGTCTTTGGCAGGGTTCGAGTGTCGTGAAAAAGCACTGAAGTGTCAGAAAGCGGATCGAGGAATTGCTAGGTGCGGAAGGTGTGCGTTATCTTTGACAGACGCCGCTATCTGACACCTACATGTGTTAGGTGTACGATAACTGCATCTTACATGCACATGGCTATCTGCTGGGTTATTTTTATTAGACAAGGTTGCAGAAGCCGAGGCTGATTAGGATTTTATTCTGGCTTGGAATTTAATATGGAGATGTTTGTATCATCACGATTATCTAGGTCTCATTATTGATTCATATTCATCACCTGATAGTATGCCTGCATTTTGCAAATATTTAAAAAAACTGTTTGCCAATGTAACAAATAAATGAAGTGTGTGTAGGTCGTTTACCTACATATTCACCTACTTGAAAAGACACCTGACTGTCCAGTGTCCAATATAACAGACGTGACTCAAGCACATTCAATACGAGTGGTTATTTTCTTCCATTATTTACCTAAACATAAAATAATACAGTAAAATTGTCGGAAACCACCCCCTGTCAAACAACCGCCATCTTGAAAACATTTTGAAATCGTTTTTTCTCGCTATCCATTGGTCGCATAGAAGAAGTTATTGAACAAAAAATGGAAATAAATTTCTACACGTTTTTTGGTCATTGTCGCGATACCGAGAAGTTACCAAAAATCAGTTTCCGCCATTCTAGATCTGTGGGGGTGGTTTTTCCTGATGCGTAGAATGCAATGAAATGCAAGTTGTAACACGCTTAGAACAGCAGGTGTTCAGGAAAAATCTGGGAAAAAGGTTTACCGCTTTTCACGCACGGAGAAAAACAATTTTTGGTAACTTTGTCGCCCTCTACCGTTCGAAATACCAACTTCTCGGTATCGCGGTAATGATCAAAAATGTATAGAATTTTATTTCCAACATTTTCTGTTCAATAACTTTTTCTGTGCGGCCAATGGAACGCGAGAAAAAACGATTTCAAAATGTTTTCAAGATGACGGCTGTTTGACAGGGGGTGGGAGCACGGATTTTTGGTTCTACACTTATCTAATGACCATAAACTATTGGGCAAGAGGAATCGCCGCGAAAATTTTTTTAAAGGTAAAACGACAATTTTACTGTACTAAAACAGCAACATGAAGTGTGCCAGGAAGACAGTACCAATACCAAATCGACCCTGTAGTAATAGAAAAAAACATTCCAGGGTGCCGATTGAAGAGCTATAAGGGGAGCAGATGTCAGTTCAGACCACGAAGTAGTGAGATTTAACCTACAAATAAAAGTGAACTAAGTGAAGCAAACATGAAGAGTAAAAAAGACTAAATATAATAACAAATAGCCAAAGGATAATACTGATGTTAACGACAAATTCCCAAGTACATTTGAAAATAAATAAGGGAATACAGTACAGAACACAATTATCCATCGAACAAATAGTAATAATAACAATAATAAATGGCTTTATTTTCTCGGATACAGAAAAAAGGTAAAGTTCAACTAATGTTGTTCTTCCACCTAACCGATGTGATAAGTAACAGAAAGGAGTTAGACA
Organism: Agriotes lineatus; assembly: GCA_940337035.1. Lineage (NCBI taxonomy): Eukaryota > Metazoa > Arthropoda > Insecta > Coleoptera > Elateridae > Agriotes > Agriotes lineatus. Next base: position 88,453,444 of record OW679201.1, read on the forward strand.
TGAATAAAGGTCAAGAAGTAGTTGGTGTAAAATAAATGAACAAAGAAATATAAAACACAAATTGTTGACAGTAGTAAACCCAGATGAAAAGAACTAACTACATGATTTATACTGGGAAAAACAAGAGTTGTTGGAAAAATCAGATAAAACAGCTAACCAAAACTATATTAAAACGCTGTAGAATTGACAAGAAGAAAAAAACATTCTGATTCAAATCAAGGATAAAGAAGGAAAATTGCTAGCCAATAAATTATGAACAGGTGGATAAAACATTCACAATACACAGAAAAAAAGAGGAGCAGCTATGGAAACAATAAAAATCGGAGGCAGAGAAGAATCAAATACAAATACAGAGGAAATTATATTGGAACAAACAAGAAAAAGCCATAATAATACATCAATTTATGTCATTTAAAAAATAGTAAATTAGGAGGAGCTGCTGATATACTTGGAGGAATTATAGAGACGAGAAGAGAAAAGCTATACAAATATTATAATGTTCGTGAAAAAATCTGGAAAGAAGAAGAAATGACACAAGACCATAAAGGGATAATCATCAAAATACAAAAACGGGCGATAAAATGCAAGACACCAACAAATAATTAGCCAAAATCTTTTGGTTTATTAATTTATATTTTTAAGATGCCGTACAATCCCCCCCCCCCTTACCGACGGTAGGACGATATGTTAGTTCTGCTTGTCGTGGCGGTTTGCTAATACGCGACATCGTCGGTTCTTACCCTCAATCCCAAACATCACCTAGAGGAAACAAGTTGTTGGCGAAGCGGACACTTGCCCGACCCTCTTCGTAAGCGCGAATTGGGCTCCTTATTTTTGTTGTTCTTTTATTGTAGCTGAAGGCCAAAGAAGGTTCCCGGTTGAGAACTTTTAAAGTAGGCAAAGAATCCAGACGTGTGTTAGCCACACCCAATTATGTTATGTTTTATCGGACATTTTCCACTGTCTCGGGTGTTTATCACACGACGTTTAGGGCGTTTTTGATCTATTCCCGTCCTCAGGTGTTTCTGGTTAGCCCTGAGATGGACTGATCTTTTTATGTACACTTATGCCTACTGCGGGGTCTAAACCCGAGACCACTGATCGCTGTGATTGCGAATCTGTCACTCTTACCACTAGGCCACCAGAGCGGTGGAATAGACGTACACAAATCAATCCTTCTCTGGGCTAACCAGAAACGTCTGAGTACGGAAGTAGATCAAAAACTCCCGAAACGTCGTCGCACCCGAGACAGTGGAAAAAGTCCGATAAAACATCATAATAGACCACTGCCAAAAATGACATCATTCAGAGAACACACCCAATTACCTAGTTTTACGCGATGTACGAGTAATCGCAGTTGAAGGGATAATCCTTATCGTGAAGGCTTATTCCCGTTGGAGAGTGCCGTGTCACCAGTTGGTTTGTGGTTTATGGTTTCTTCGACTCAGCTTTTTCTTGGGTTGGATGTACCCCAATTGAGATTCCAGCTTTTTTGGCGTCCAGGAAGTTTCGTGGAACAGCTCGGCTCCCTGGGGATAGCCCCTTCTACCCCACCAGGTAAACATGTGGAGCTGAAGCTCCCCAAACTTCGCTACTTTAAATTTCAGTCTCTTTTTGCTTTCATGTGGGTATTGTAATAACTGCATTACCTTCTATTTCGGTTTGTTTTGACTGTATACATTCTGCATGTGAATATTCTGCACTTTATTTACCTTCCCATCGTAGGTAAATAATTATACTGTCTTACGTGTGTGGCTACACAGGACAGGAGTTTTGAGGTCTCCCCCATAAGAGAAGACTAAATACATTCTACGTTGGCTGAATTACGACCAGCCAAATAAGGGTTTAGTAATCGTATCATGTAATACTGTGGCGTCACTACTAGAGCATTTTATCCCTTGAAGTAATATAGTATTTAACATTACTAGCTTGGTAAGAGGGTTTTTACTGGCGAATAGAAGGATATGACTGGCGAGCCAAAGGCGAGCCAGTCACCTTCTTGAGCCAGTAAAACATGTTACCTTGCGTGTATTGTTGAATATTTTATTTGTTCCTCACTTGTAAATAACTAGAAATTTACCATTTATTCAAAATGTTAAACTGACAAGCAACTAAATTCATTAATATGACACATACTAAGGAAGACAACTCTGGCTTTGCACGCTATCATTTATCTATGAGCACGCTTGTAAAATTTTACTGGCTAGCCAGTAAAAAATTTACTGGCAAGCCAGTTAAGAAACATTTTCAAGGTGAATACAGTGACTTGATAAATTGATGTTTACAAGTGAGAAACAAATAAAAGTAATAGCGGGCCAGCTTCGGTATTCCGCTGATTACTTCGCTTGTATTATTTTATACTCAAGATAACGTTGCAATTGTACCGCTCTGTTTACTTGTACTCTGTACAGTTGAATTTATAATCGAATTAAAACATCGACGGGCAGACGCAAGGTCAGCTCATACAGCTAGCCTGACTTACACTCTATCCCGACGTCTTAGTCGCCTTTTTTGTGCTAGAGGACGGCGATATTAATATATATGTTTACATCTCTCCCGAACTGATTTCAATAGAACCACCTACACTTTCCGAGCAGAACCACGCCTGTGTTCCACTATAGCTAACTGTCGTAAATGTGTTTTAAAGTGTAATATGTCTCAGAAATAGTAAAAGAAATAGCTAACCGGCTTATAAGAACCGTCAAGCAGGATTTAGACGTTCGTGTGTAGATCAAATGTGCACTCACAGAACAATTATTGGAAAAAGTATCTAACGGAAGACAGAAATTTATTTTGGCTTTATCAAATTAGAAAACATAAAAATGAAATGTGGAGAATACTAAGAGAAAACTTTGGGGTACTAGCTGAAACAATTTGAATTATCAAAACAATCTACAAGGTTCATGAATGAGGATAGAGCAAAGATCTGCAAATTTTGATGTACAAACGAATGTTCGATACTACTGTTTTTTATTATGATCGATTGTTCGATTACTCGAAAAATAAAAGCCGATTAACTTGGCGATTTATATTGTTTCTAGTAGAGTTCTCTTCCCAATTTGGATTGTAAATAGTTTTGGAGGCATGATATTGTCTTGTCGTACTCCATGTTCTATCCTAATGTATCGGTTTTGATAGAGTTTTACGCCTGCAACTTCATTCAGGGCTTCGGCTAGCTCTTTTAGGTCTCGGCAGAATATGGCGTGGTGTAAGGATCAGGCTAAAAAATGCTTCGAGATTTTACAATTGAACAGTAGATTAACCAATAATTGGGCGCCATGTTGTTATTTACAACAAATAAACAAACCTAGCTAGCAAAATAGATCAACACCTGCCTTGTAAGCTTCGCTGCATACCTCAATCTAAATGTAGTAAAGCGAACAACAACAAATACAACGAGTAACAGTCGAAAATATTTAATATTCAAAACAAATAAACCAGGGCTGGCGTCACCCAACATACACACACAGGTAATTTCGAGACAAAACAAACAAAACAACATATTAAAAACTTCAATTCGAAGTGGCATTTCGGAATTTGCTAAGTATAGCTTAAATAACAACTACAGACTAACACCTGTGCAATCGCATTAATGATAATATAATGTACACGCTATTTCAGCAATTTTGAATTATTTACATATCCGCACTTAGTGGTAATAACAATTGAGCCAAAAAGGTTGATGAAACTTGCTTTGTTTGATTTGCTAAGATCTTAGTAGAACTGATTTAAGTTGCGGCATAATGCCTTTGACGATAAAAAAATAGATGCTGATCCAAGCATTTACTTACAGTTTAAATAAAGATGAATTCCAGCAATCGGCAGGAAAATTCCGATGCGTTGCATACTTCTACGAAGACTCAAGGCCAACTCGACTGCATGGTTCCAAGGTCGACGTTCGAAATAAACTAGCATCCAAAAGGAAGGATATCCCTGGCTACGTACAACTGCGAATTCAGGAAGCTGGAAATGTTATTTCCGGAATGCTGAATTTAAGCTTTCGTGAAGTGAGCCAACATAAGCGGTTTCGAGCCCAAACTAAACGAATTTCAGCCCAAACTAAACGACCTAAATATTTGAACAATTAGAAAGTGAAATAAGCTCGCAAAAGCATTGTTACCGAACGGTGTTCTCGGCCTAATGTGGAGGACGCATTGCAACTATTTCGATGAGCGGAAGCGCAGAGCAATCCAGCCTAAATAACCAAAATTAATACGCAAAGAATAGAATTCGAAAAAACGCTCTTACTAGGGCTGGAAGCACGACCGCAAACAATGCTAGAAGTGGCTTTGCTTGCTTGAAAAAGAAGAACGTTTCGAAAAATCAATACTAAGCCAGATATTGCACTGTTTTCACAGCCAACGTGGATCGAAATGGGACGACAAATGCAAACGCGAAAATGTGCAGATGTTTTTATTTCTGAATGCGAGCGCCTGCCGCGATAAGCTTGAATACTTTACTACAAAGTATAGCTATTAGATATAAGGTGGTCCGAAATAAGGTGACAAATGCATTAACGCGCTGCAGAAATGAAATTGAAAAGGGGCGTTACATATGTTAGATACGGACAGAATATCTTACCAGACCTGAAACCGGCCTGATCTAGAGCTTGACAAAAGTCAAACTTAATGTTAAGGGGTTAGTTAAAATGTTGGTGAATAACTTAAACAAGTGAAAGAGAAGTTTTATCTGCGTGTACTTATTTAATTTTAAAAAAGTTTGGAAAGCACGATAAAGGGGTCTTCACCTGGAGATTTAATGAGTTTCATCTTTTTTTACAGGTACTTCTGTGTTAGTTAGAGTGATGTTAGGAACGTCTTCTTAACCTTGGTTTACAATTTTATGGGCCGTTTTATTTCCTTCTGGAGTGCTGGTGCGTTTTACATTTGTTTATGGAAGCTTTCTTTGATGTTTACGATTTATTTTTCATTTGCAGTTGATTTTCCTCCCTTGTCTTTAAGCCCCTGAATTTCTTTCTTGCTGATACTTGCTTTCCTTCTGCTTTTAAACTGTTATTCTGTACTACCACTTGAGGTAGTTTATTAACATACTAGTTTGAAGCTGCCAATTATTTTTGTGGATATTTATGTATATAGTGATCGTTCTTTTTGCATTATATTGAGTAGATCTGGAAATAAATATCAAAGAAGGAAAATCAAACTATTGCTACCGGCAAAAAGCTATGTATTTTGAGCTAGTCACTGCACATTATTTGAATTTCCGCGCCGTGATTCTCATTTTAACCGCACAGTCGCGGCAGGAGCTCTTACATTCCACCGGTCGTTGTTGGTGAGTTTTTTACTATTACGTTCGGATATTTCATAGAGCAAAGATACCTGTCACATCAACACACATTGGATCTTCGGGGTAAGTGCACATGGTTATTTTAGGCTGCTCTTTGATTCTCGCCGAATTATTCTAATTTTCATGGTATTTTCAGTTGTCCTGTTTCCTCACAGTTGTTCCAGTTACCTGCAGTGTCAATTAACTAACCTCTGTTTATTTTCTTTTGTGCCGCGGTCTGTACGAGTATGGAACTTTAACATAAAAGAACTCCATGTAGATGAGTGCCCGTAGCTACAAAAGTTAAGCATTCTCTTGCGGCGAGACCCCCTCAGGCCCCTCGCTCCTTTACCGAGAACGCCCCTCGTTATTCCTGCAGCGACATACAGCGGAGGTTTTGATGTGAGCTGATGGCCAAGAAAACCCAACAGGGCTTCGTGGAGATAGAGAGAGACTTATTGGTTGTGAAAGTAGATATAATTTTTATAATTTGTGGAAAGTGCTACCATTTTGTTCTCTGAATGATGTCATTTTAGGCAGTGATAAACACCTGAGACGGTGCTACCATTTCTTGAGGGGATATTTTCAAAACCTTTTTGAGCTTTATTTTTGTTTTTATTGAGACTGTAAGCATTTTCCTCTTATGCCAACGCCTTCGATTGGCACGCTTTAGGTCTCACCGAAGCTTTAGTTGCTCTGATACTTTGAATTCACTTTGAATCTCAAACATTTTAGTTCGTCGTTTCATTTAATTGCGTTTGTAACTATACATTAATATGTTTTGTGTTTACGATTCCGCTGGCCGTTTTGTGCTGGGAAATCTATGATATTAGATATAATAGTTTTATTTTTGGGTGCACTTTGCTTTATAAACGTTTTAAAGTTGTTCAAGCTAATTATACTTATTGGTTATAATATCGTTGATTATTATATCTGTGTTTTAGATATTGCTACCTCTTTAAAACCCAGCCGTTATTTGTATATATTTCAATTATTGTGATGTTGACTAAGCTTCTGAGTTTATGATTTCTCATTTCTATCTGGGCATATTTGTTGTATTAATGACTAATTGGCGCCCCTTGGTAGTGTTTAACGAATTTAAGATTTGGTAACGAACCCATGCCGTCTTCACAATAACTGGTCGGCCTTCAAATGTGCCAATGTAGTGACGATGGTTTTAATATTTTAGAATTTGCAATGGAACGTCACACTGCTCTTACGCAAGGAGTCATAGTTTGGGATGCGATATGCTACGGTAGTAGGTCACCATTAGTTTTTATTCCCGGCACTAGTGATGACGTTTAGCAGACGTCAGTAGGAGTTCTGTCAAAAGCAAGAGCATTCAAATCGCCAGGTGCAGAGGATAAAAAGCGCTGCTGTTGACATCTGTGGATAATACAAAATTTTGAGAATATTACGCCACCTTTTCATTTTAACTACCACATCGGTATGTTTGCATATGAGAAGATATCGATTCCTTTTCTTATTGATCCTTTCAGCTCCTTTTGAAACATAGGACACCGACTTGTGTTTAAAACAAATTTCCTATAGCTGGTACCTAACCCGATTTTCGACAGCTATCTTTTTGCAACAAAGCAAGATGGTTGTATGATAAAACTAATTTCTTCTTTTTGAATGTTATTTACAAGTCTTCGTTAACATGCTCCTTCTTCCTTGTCTAAAACATGAAGTATTGTAATCGCGAAAAACTCACCTTCCGAGATTTCTTCAGATCTCCACGTCCAAAACAGGTTTTCTCAATTCCGTCTATCTGTTGGCGGTATAACTCAAAAACTATATGTTGGAAAAAGACGATATTTTGAATGCGAATAATTATATGCCTACCTGGCACGAAATAGAGAAAATTTCGGTCCAACGGTGAGCAACTTAAAAAATAAAATTCGACCTATTTTTACTTTAACTCAAGAACGATTAATTAAATAAAAGTGATATTTTTCACATAGCTCAAATTTTTGCCCTTTGAAAAAAGGGTATATTTTGGACCCAGCATATACAAAGCGAACAAATTAAATAAGAAAATTAACTTCTTTTTTATATTTTCAAAATTTTTAGTTTTAAAGCCTCCACTTGCGAAGGAAGTTTCTTGTAAAGCGCTCTACAGATGTTTGCTTTTATTGCAGTACTTTGTACCGTCTCAATTCTTTGTGGAGCTTTTTAGAATTTGATAAATAGGATTATACAATTTCATTTGGAAAAGTTAACAAATTACGATCATACTGTTTAATGCAGCATTATTGTCAGGTAAAATCTCCAAACTTGAAAAAATTCAAAGCTAGTAAATTGCTAAGTACTAGCTTAAAAAGTATAAATGCAAGAAGAAAAAGAAGATGCACTTAGCATATAAGGTGATCTAGGAAAAGCTGGTGTTAACGAAACAAGAATGACTGTGAAAGAATATATTACTGTATTTTATTCTTGCGTATTGGATATTATCATTTAATTTTGTATAAAATAAATTACTTTTATCTCATAGTGGGTCGGGTTTCTACATCCTACCAAGTAGTATTTTGATTTGTAATAAATTATAACAAATACATTTGCTATCAAATTAATTCTCATGGTATTATTTGTAATAATTTAAAAGTAGACACCTTGTGTAATGGTGATTTAACTAACGGCATAGCTACTATACAGGATACTATTTAACTAAAAGGGAAATTAATTTAAATATGGCGTTCCAACCTTTGTTATACTCGACAATTATCTGTCATTACGTAATTAAAGCGTTGCCTAGGTAATAACAATTGCCATAAGTAAATACAGTCTCAAACAAAACACTCAAAGGAGGCTTGTGCCGGAAGTGCTCATAAAACCGATCTTTTAGGATGCAGTTTTCTGATCTTTATGTTGCGCTTGGAATTGAAATTAGGGCTTAACTAGAGTTTCTAGCAAGTCCCACGATGATTGACCCCGTCGTTCTCCGTTGGCTGCCGATCCAAGCCGCTGAACGCCGCCGCAGAGCGGCTCCTGTAGCTTGACCGCTGTGACACCAAGAAACTGCTTCCAGCTCACGTCGTTGCCCACACCTAGGGCTCCACTGCTTTATATGAAGGTTACTAACTCCAGCTACCAGGGACTACAATGACGTCCAAAACAGCCACGAATCAATGGACTCCACTACAGCACACCTACAGAATACACAATTAATTTTACAACTCACTGAATTGGGAAAAGGGTATTTATTTATAATTTAATAATTATTTATTGGGGAAGCCAAATTAACACCAGCTCTCAGTTTGGTTTCCTTTCCCCAATTGTTTGTCCTCGATCCTACATTGTTTTACATTGTTTCTAAGCCTACTCTGATTACGTTTTGTACAAATCAAGGCTAACACTATTTTTAATACCGTTTTACAAATTATTATAAAAGCCAATGCTATTTTATACTATTTACAAAAATTAATCTAGCACATTTCTGGAACACTTTATAAAATATTTGATATGCTTAAAATGTTATTAATTGCTATTATAATCATAGAGACTTAAAATGTGTTCGTAGCAATATATTATGCCGGGCATGAAGTAATTCGAGTATTAACAATGCCCTATGCTAAACTTGAATATACTGCTATGGTCTACATCTAGAATGACCTCTCTTGCGTTCTTTTTTAATATCCTTTTGTTATTTCTGGGTCGAGTACACTTATGAAGCACCTTAGTTGGTTAGTGTTAGTAGGTTAGTTGTTGTTATGTGAATACTGTAATTGTGTAAATTATTTCAAATACAGTTACTGGTGTATGCATAGATCCTCATCTCTTTTATAAAATATGCATTGGTGAAAAATTCTCATGGCTTACTTGCAGCGACCTCTTCACGAAAAGTTTCGAATAATCTCGAAATGCTGTTCTGTGTACATATAAGACAAGAAACATGGGCCAGCTGCTTGAAAGGGTCCGGCGAAGTTGGAGCTTAATCTATATTGCGCTTGATTGATAACATTTTAAAAAATCTGTAAAGGACTTTACCCGTAACTTTCCTCACAAATGGAAGTTTCGATATTTTCAGTCTTAATTTTCTATGAAGGTGATGGTACATGAAGAAGAAAGTTCTCAGTGAATTATTCGACTGAAAATTTTAGTAACTACGTAATAGCCAGTGAGACATAAAAAACTTAAACGACATTGGAAACGCTTCATAAAGAGTATGTTAACAAGCATATAGTGAAGCAATGTCCTTTAGAAAGACGAAAATTACAAAAAAGTAAACAGTTTTGAGACCACGTACTTATTTGTAAGGAACTTGAACTACAAAAATTCACTAAATGTGAGTGACAAAGTAAATGCATTCTGTAGAAAACTAGAGCTTCTGGACATAAATGTAAAAAAACTAGATACAAATAATGTGATTGCCTTTGTAAAAACATACAACGTATGTGAACGACATGTGAAAGTGCTAGAGGTATTGATAAGTATTTAAAAATGTTGAAGAATTTAAAAAACGGTTTTATAGCCAACGATAATATAGTAACAACATACCTACAAGTGAGTTAGAAACGCACTTCAAAATAGTTCTAATGGGATACCCATTAAAAAAAGAGAACAAAATAAAGTTTTTCTTTTTAGAGCTGGAAGAAGATTTATGCTAGAAATTACCAGTTTTTTTCTTATAACACTGACAGACTGTGTACAAAACTGAAATAATATAACGGTAGAATATTATTTTGCATTAAAACTCTAAAAAGGAACCTGGTAACTTCCCAAAATGATCTAATCTAATTGTTTTATTTTCACTGGCATTTATATTGCACTGGCTACTCGGTTTAAAATTGAATTGTACCTTTTAATATGCAAAAGTTTCAAATATTAAGATAATGGCGCCTGAGACTCTTTCAGGGGTTTGGGTTCAATATCTAGTTACTTTGTTCTGAAAAAGTGATTTTCAAGTATTTTTCAACTATTCATTCAAATTGAATGTCACTACCAATGTCAACAGCAATTTTCAATGACAAATGTGCAATTCTAAGAATTGTACATTATAACTTTATATAATACCGTAAGTTATTGTTTAAAATGACTTTATTTGCTTTATAATTGGTATGTTCTAAGAAATTACCCACCTTGTATATTCCACTTTGAAAATGTTCAAGACTGTAATCGTCTCCTTTATGCAGGTGTCACGAACAAATCACCAGTGTCACGAACAAATCACCAGTGTCACGTCTCTTCCAATACCACGAAACCAAAAATCCCTGACAGCAACCAGCTAATAGAACAATCCCAGATCTGCTCCTGTCTCTTTCACTACCTTCCGGAATGAACCCCTTCTAAACAGCTCTCTGCAATGCAGCACTCACGTATGGATCACCAATGTTAAGCTTCGTCCAATACTCCAAAACTCAAAATCCTTGACAGCAAACAGCCAACAGAACAAACCAGATTTGCTCCTGTCTCTGCTCCTACCTTCCGGAATGAATCCTCTCGCTTCACCGACACTTCTATGGTCTTTCTACTCAGTAGCACTTAGATTGATGTAAACACTGTTTTTATTTATGTTACTTGTCAAATGTATTCTTCTCAATAAAACTGTTCCAATTAATTCTTCAATTATTCACTTGTAAATAACAATCCTTGTATCTATTAAGTTTTACCACTTTGCCAATTATTTTCTGTAATTAAATTCTTTGCTTCTCTTGCTTGCTTCTTAATATTTCATTTTTTTTATATACACCACGTAGATTTAGATTACCCTTCTTAATAAAGCCAAGACATTTTACATTAAAAAAAGGTCATCATCATCATCATAATCTAGACCTCTTATACCCTAGGGTGTCGAGGATGTCTCTTCTCAGTTTGCTCTGGGGGGTTTGGCAAATTGTCTCCAATTTTTTCTGTCTTTCGTTAGGATTTTGCCATCTGTCCACGTTTTCCCTCTTTCTGCTAGCAGTTCGGATATACTGTGATTCCATGTTCGTCCAGGTCTTCCCCGTCTGTTTTTACTCGGTGCTTTGGCTTCCCAGATCGTCTTTACCTATCTGCTGTTGTCCATGCGGCACATGTGTCCAAACCATCTTAGTTTCTGTTCTTCAATCCTTTCAACGAGTGGCGTTGTGTGTAGTTGTTTTCTGATTTCTGAATTTCGCACTTTATCAATTCTTCTAATTCCGAGTGTTCCACGTAGAAATTTCATTTCAGATGCTTGCATTCGATTTTCTTGTTTTTTATTCAATACCCAGTTTTCGCAGCCGAACGTTAGGGTTGGTACATAAACTGAGTTGTAGACTGTTGTTTTCGTTCTCGCACTAATATTTTTGTTTCGCAGGAAGCTTCTGTACAGAGCAAAGTACAGTCTTCCGGCGGCTTTAATTCTGTTGTTTAGTTCTTCTTCGTTGGTTCCTTGGCTTTGTATTATTTTCCCCAGGTACTTGTATTTGTGTACTTGCTCCATAGCTTCTCCTTTTAGTTGTATGCCCAAGTTCTCTTCTTCTTGCGGGGCTATTGTCATAATTTTCTTTTTATCCCTGTTAATTTCGAGTCCGAATTTTATGGGTTTGTGATTGCAGGCTTTTAGGTTTCTTTCAAGGTCTTGTTTATTATCCGCTATCAGCACCACATTATCGGCAAAAGCACATAATACACGAAACCAAAAATGCCTGACTGCAACCAGCTAATAGAACAATCCCAGATCTTCTCCTGTCTCTTTCACTACCTTCCGGAATAGACCCCTCTAAACAGCTCTCTACAATGCAGCACTTACGTATAGATCACCAGTGTCAAGCTTCGTCCAATACTCCAAAACTCAAAATCCTTGACAGCAAACAGCCAACAGAACAAACCAGTTCTGCTCCTATCGCTGCTCCTACCTTCCGGAATGGATCCTCTCGCTTCACCAACACTTCTATGGTCTTTCTACTCGGCAGCAATTAGATTGATGTAAACACTTTTTTTATTTATGTTACTTGTCAAATGTATTCTTCTCAATAAAACTATTCCAATTAATTCTTCAATTATTCACTTGTAAATAACAATCCTTGTATCTATTAAGTTTTACCACTTTGCCAATTATCTTCTGTAATTAAATTCTTTGCTTCTCTTGCTTGCTTCTTAATATTTCATTTTTTTTATATACACCACGTAGATTTAGATTACCCTTCTTAAATAAGCCAAGACATTTTACATTAAAAGAAGGTTAAATTCGATATTCTTCAATTAGATCAAAACTATTTCTTTACATGTTTTTCAAGTTGTTATTTTCTAATAATCGGAACAAACTTCCTAACTACCATATTTCCTTTCTTTATGCCTCCTATATTCTATTCTTATTTGATATCTACCTACTTTAATTATATCCTTATCAGAATTTTGCATTTGTCATTACTTATACTACCGTCTCTTAAATATTCTTTTTATATTCAAACCACATGTAAACGTTTAATAGCTATCATTTCATTACTAATTTGCTTTAACTCAAATTTATTCATGAAACTTTTATAAACATCATCGACCTTTTTTAATGTGTTAATATGGATTGTACTAACATCCTAATTTCTTTTATACATTTTAATTTTATCTACGACCAACGTATGGCGTATCATAACAATATATATATATATATATATTATATTTTTGCCTTTATGCGTTCTGAGATGCCTGCATCGTCAAATTTGTACCGGGTGACTGTAAATGATTGTGATTTTTTTTCTAATTTGGCACTGTTTATGTGGTGGCACTGTAAGTCTATGGCAAATTCGAGGTTAGCAGGTTAGGTTTTGTGTCAGTTTTGACACAGAATGACGCAAAACCTAACCTGCGAACATTGAATTTGACATAGACTTACAGTGCCACCAACATAAACAGTGCCAACATAAGAAAAAAATCACAATCATTTATAGTCACCCGGTATAACTTCGACGGATTGTAATATTTTTTCTTTTTAAATTGGAGTTTGAGTAAGATAGATATTTTATGGCATGTAAAGTGTTTGAGAAAATAAAATTAACATTGAACTCACTTTAAGAGCTTTTTAGTAGCAGCAACTAAAGTGGCTAAAATGGCCATACGGTGGTCATGTTTTCTATTGGATGAACGCACAATCTGCCATTAGTTTCCCAAGTTATTGCCATTTTTAACAGTGTACAGAATGTTTAATTACAAAAAGTTACTAATGTCAAAATAAGACATTGACATTTTGTAACTTGTCAAAAGTACTTTATTTCTAGAAGACGGTAGAAGTAACAATTTTTATTGTATGGTCATATAGTAGTCATTTTTTCTATTGAATGGACCCATCTTATTGTATTCGAAAGATCAGTTACTTTCAATGGCGTTAATTCACGTCAGGAAATGAATTGTCAACTTTTATTTTGACTCTAGTAATTTTTTGTTACCAAATGTTGCTTACATCGTTAAAAAAGTTTATTCCTTTTATTATATCACTATGGAAACTTTCTTATTGCACCCTGTATGGTACTCTTTGGAAATTATATGAATTTAACCAGTCTAATAATAAATAATTTATGGCATTTGTTGCATAAATTGGATAACACGAGTACTGAGCTGCGTGTTCAAACATAAAGGTATTGCGTAGTAAATTTCCAGCGTACTACTATAATGCGGATATGATGGGTATTTGCCTAATCCGAATTTTTAGACCGTGAGAAGGTGCTGAGGCGTCAGAATAGGACAGGGATAGTTGTAAGCGAAACTGCCCCGAACCGCTGAGCTGTGCTTTTCCTTTTGCTACCACTTACCTATTTGCTTGTGGATGCAGTTCAGGGCATGAACTTATCTTGACGTCAATGTACACTAGATTCATTACGTAGCTTCAAACGGTACAGCGGAAATTATTCAGGGACCGTCAGAAACAGTGACATATTTTCAGTTTGCAACTTAATTTTATTTGGCATAATTATGCATATATAAATGTTAAAATTGGGAAAATTCTTTTTCAAATCGTCATCTTAGTTTATTAGAACAAACTTCACTCTTTTAGTAACGCCAAAGAAATGAATGAAGCTGAGCGCCAACTTGAGGTTCTTGCTCGACAACTTAATGATCACCCTGTTGAGACAAGAACTTGCAGCAGCGAAGAAGAAAAAAATCTGCATAGAGTTCAAAATTAGTAGTTGCAGTGCAAAATTGTCCTTAAGATTTAAACAAAAGTGGTCTCCAATTGATATTTAGTTCATTGTTTGGTAACACCAAGCAGTGAAATTCAAGTCGTTAGTGATTTACTGCTTGAGAAATGCAATTTGATATGAATGAATTTTATCATAGTGTCTTCTTTAAAGAATGAAATATTCAACTGGTTTCCCTGCAATCATTGAAATTCTAAATAGGATTTCTCGGTGTCTTTAAAATGTTCTTGCTGTCGGGGCTCTGGTCTTAAGAGTCTCATTCTAGCATTGTGATCATTGTAAACGTAACATAAAATCTGAGGTTATAAACATTACATTGTTTGTTGTTTCTTTAGTTTAAGCTTTAATAGATTTATTGACTTTTAAAAGTGCGTACTATCGTGTACGTAAATAGACTGCAAGATAAGCAAACACTGACGTAAATAAATAATCGTTCCTAAGCAAATTATATTATTCGTAAATAGATATCTACGTTGAAACGCATTTATTCCAGCACTCGACTACTCGGAGACCCCATTTTGTAATGTTCTTTGAAGATTTTTCTAACTCAAAAATATAAAAAACCGGACGGAAATGAACATGGACATCTTAACCAGAATAGGGGACGACTGAGAAGCTTTTGATGATGCTTTCGCCAACCTTGATTAGGACAAGGCACCACAAGAAGAAGACGAAGAAGATGCTTGAAGGTACGAGGGTAGTTTAGATATGTAAAATGCAAGTTAATTATAGTAATACAAAATTATTTCTTTGCGATAGTATCTAGTTGCTCATTCTAACCGACCACAAGCGTCTGTGAATGACCCCAGTATTAAAAAGTAGGTTATGTTATATCAAAGAGCATTATATGCTCTTTGGTTATATAACTATTGGCAGACCACGGTTAAAATATTAAAATCGGTTGGAGTAAGTGTCGGATATACAAGAAAAAATATTCACGAAGGCCTATAAATCGGTTTGAAAGAGGGTCAAATCATCTTATTCCCGGGGCAAAATGATATAGCCTGCAGTGGAAGCACAAGCAATTTCCAAAAAATCAAAAGCGATTGCATATACTGGAAAGATGAGTGTTTTTTTTTAACTTGAAAGGTGTTAGATATTTTTTTTTATACAAAGAGACACAGTTCTTCTCAATGATGATACTATTAGCAATGAAACAGGCTCAGCGATAAAGCTTCTAGTTCTAATCCAGAAAATCTGGGTTCACACCCCAGTAACGCCAACGACCATAAAAATTTTGTGCTGAGCTCACTGCGATTCTGCAATCCGGCTTTGGCTACCGTGGGGTCTTAATGCCTTAACTTCCTCCTGCAGAATGAAACACTTTCACACCCATGTTTACAATCTCAATTTATCTCCATGCGATTGCCATATTTAGACCATTGAAGGGAATACTAGCAGGAATAAGATTTGAAGACGGTGACTTAGTGAAAAATATTGTGCATAACCACACGCACACTCAATCAAAAGATTTCTTTTCTCTAGTTTCACACACCTCCCCGTCCACAGAAAACGACTATATTATTATTTCTATAGTTTTCCGTAGGAGGGGACATTTATTCAGATTAGGTAATTATCACCTTAGGACGGCAGCAGACGAAAACGTTGCGAATGGTTGTGTGTAAAACACCAGAGTCAACGGGGAAAGTCTCTTACTTTAACATATTCAATAGCCTTTACATGACAGCGTTTCCTTAATTACTAAATTAATAACTCCTTATGGGGACTTTAATGCGAAAGTAAGAAGGGAAGAGTATATTAAAATATTTGCTGGTAAATATGATATACGGGGTGTTTCCTAAGTAGCATGTTCCTTGACTTATTCTAAGACAAACAGTTCCTATCAACATGGGCCCTGAAGTTCTTTGTTTTCGAAGTACAGGGTGTTGAATTTGAGACAAAAAATGTAAATTTTGTTAATTTTTGAAAACACATTCAATTCACCAGTGGCGTGCGTATGAACCCTCTTTGTACGATTGAATAAAAAAGGAGACGCCACGTTGATGCCACTGATATTTTTTTGAGTTTGAGCATGTACACATGCCAAATCTTTAATTATTACTCCACCGCGTTTTCAAAAATTAACAAAATTTACGATTTTTTTTCTCAAATTCAACATCCTGTAGTTCGAAAACTTTTTGCTTTAGAATAAGCTTAAGAACATGCCACTCTATTTTCTATACGTACTTAAGAAACACCCTGTATATATAAGTACATAAATGACAATGAAAATAAATTTAGAAACCTCGCTGATACTGTAAATTTAGAGATTAATACTACACACTTTTACGATAAGGCAATGCATAAGGAGGCATGAATTATACCAAGAGAAATAGTAAAGAAATGAAACAAACATTATAATGGTTTGAAGCACTTTTAAAGAGGCGAATACAGACACTGATCAATAGGTGATTCTTAGAGAGCTAAAGTAGAAATCATGTACTAATGATAGGAACAACATTTGGGATTAAATAACAGAGAAACAAAAAGGAAATATATACAAACACTTAATCAACAACTAAATCAAATGATCATATGGAGAAGGAATGGAATAACATCGAAACAAGAAACAAAGCGCGAGTAACTGGTTATGATAGAAAAATACAAATGCGTGGTTTGATAGTGAATATAAAGAACTAATAAAAAAAGGAAGAATGGATTAGTTAAATACAAGAAACAAAGAAGGAAAGACACCATTTGGTTGGAATAGTGAAAAATGGAAGAAATCGCTTGCCAAACAATACGAGAGCAAAAGCGAGAAAATGAGACAAGCATAAGGGGAATGAATAATGCAAAAGGTGTAATTGAAATTAAAAAAAGTTATCTGAATACACTCAAAGAAATCAACAACAAGTAGGGGCAAATATTAATTTATTAGTCAAGTAAATAGAAAATTTGAATAGACACGTCGACATAATATAAATTGATGGTTATGCTGATTTTTAATTTTTACTCAACAAATCAAATTACCTTCATACCTCGTAACTCTTAGCAAAACAAAGTATTGTAAAGAACTCCTGAGAAAATAGCTGTTACCCTTAGTTACTGAAGATTACAAATATCAAAACAATTGTTACTTGTAAAATTTTACAATACTTATAGGATTTTACGAATAAAAAGAAATTTACAGAATAACATATTGTGGAACAAGTGCGTAAAGCTGACTTTTTTACACGAGTGTGGAGTTTGCGACACGAGCCGTATGGGAGTGATGCGACCACATAAGTGGAAAACAGTCTTCACGCATGAGTTACACACTATACTTTTTCTACAACCCTACATTTAAAAAATGAATTAAAGAACAATGGTTATGTTCTAATTTTTTACTTCCTTTTATCATAAAGAAAGTATTAGATTCACCCCAAAAATTCGAAATTGAGTTTTCAACAGATCTTCCCCTGGACCCAAAAAACATAATTTTGTTCATTGGTCTGTGTATCTGTCTGTCTGTCTGTGTGTCTGTCTGTCTGTCTGTCTGTGAACAGAATATCGCAAAAACGAAAAGAAGTATGGCGTTGAAACTTCATATACAGGGTGTAGAAATGCTTTACGCACCATAGGGATTTCAATTGTAATTTTTTCATATGAAAATATTTGCTTCCCTAATTATTTTAGAGCAAACTTGTATTGAGTTTTTTGTAGAGAAAAAAATTCTGTATCCATTTATGCCAGCATTTGTCATTTTACATTTCGGAAAACCGAAAATTTAAAGCAATCAAATTGCCATTTTTAGACAAATCAGTGGTGCCTTGAAATTATTGAAGCATCTCAAAGCATCAACAAATTAGTTTGTTGTTTATTTATTTGCACCTGTCAAATGTAGCACCAACCATGGCACTTATTGCACCTGATCTGCTTCCAGCATACCAACACTTCACAATTTGCACTGATTTTTGAAAAAATTATAATTCTAGTTTCTTTCATTATTAGGTTTTCTGACGTAAAATTACAAAAATTATGGGATAAATGAATGCAGAATTGTTTGCTCTGCAAAAGACCTATTTACAAGTTTGCTCTAAAATAATTAGGGAAGCAAATATTGTCATATGAAAAAATTACCATTGAAAACCCTATGGTGCGTAAAGCATTTCTACACCCTGTATACGTTTTATGTGCTATGTAGATGTGACAGCAAGATTTTGAAGAAGATCGCCTAAGCGCAAGTAGGTATTTACTCTTGTGATTTTTAATGTGAGTTTAATACTTCTAAAATGGGTTTCTTTTGTTTTTTTCCTATTCTTTTTATTAACTCCTATTTTAAATAGAACACCCGGTATATTATTACATTTTCGAATTCAGCTTAAAATTTTAGAGAAAATTTGTTTCTTCAACTAACGCTCTATTTTTAACCGTTTTGGTAGAATTTGTAATTTTTGAAAATTTTTGACAAATGCTTAAAAATTAAAAATCAAATTTTTGGCTAATTATAAGATCACTGTAAAAGTAAGTTGTGTGAGTGTATCACAACAGATTTTCTGTCTTTAATTATGTCTCTATCAAAGAAATGTAAAGCCTCGAGTGTAATACATTTTATCAAAAGTCTATACACTATATATAGTAACGTGGTACGACTTTTGGGAAGGCAGTTGGTATAGTATTGTTGGAAGATTAAATTTATAAACCCAAATTTCCATTATATTCAGTTTTTCAATATGTTGTTACAGGCCGACAACGTCGTTACGACACGCTAATGAAAGAATTTCAGAGCTAACCCTAAATGTACCTTAATCACCGTGTAACAGTCTAATTTATCCGGCTTAGACATCAGGGTGAAGGGCGGTTCGCTATAGTCACTAAGGGTGTTAAATGCCAGGCGCCGCCACTGACTAATTCGGGAAAAACAACACAGGTGAGCTCATCCGGAAAGTGGAAGAAATGGCCCAACCTTTCTGATTCAACCTTGGCAATGCTTGAACGACGATCCAACGAACAGCTGGGTAGGACTTACCTTACTCGCATTTACCAACATCCCTGTACATCACAAAATAACACATGCAAACGTCATAAATCTACTAAAGAAAAAACTAATTAAAAATGAACTATATTAACGTAGAAAAATATGTAGGTGAACAATAAACATCGCATGAAATATTTGATAAAAGTTAAAAATACTCGTTAGAGGTTACTGAGGTTAATTGCACAATGTTTAATCTAAATACATGCGGTCTATCATCAAACAATATAACTGCATCAAAAACGGTAAAAACTTTAATTTACACAACGAAACTACTTTCACACAATACATCTGGCAAACAAGCAAATATGGCATAATGACGGTAATTACTTGAATCTCACAACGTTAAGTACTTAGCAAACATTAAAGCTTGACGGTAAATACTCAAAATTGACTTAAACGTGGCAATCTCTAATCAAAATCTTAATTATTAAGTTAACAACAGCGCTACGTAACATGGCGACACTTCCAAAATCATTTCACTGCATATGCGCACTCGTTAAAATTATTACAAGATGACACAATACCTTTTGCGGGATTCAGCTGCTATGATGATGATGTTCAACAGAGCTGCAGGTCGAGTTACAAGCAATTGCCACAAAATACTGGAAAAACTACGAAAAACTGTATGGGTGCAATATGTCAAGCGGGTCTGGACCGTGTTATATCCCCAAGAAGGGCAAAACGAAGAACGTAATCAACAGACGGTACGACACACGTAACTTCATTAACGACAAATTAGCACAATCGAGGTTTCCAATTATAATCCGCCTCAAGGCGTAATCGAAGCCTGCCAGACTTCGTGATATAGAATTCCTCTGCTAACAATTACTCCACCAAAACGTCACTTAAAAGACCAAGACTTGACGGGTAACACCTGTTTAGTTTCACCACTTAATTTCGACTTGGTGGGCGAAGACCCCAAGGGCCTTCGCCGCAGCGGAACTAGCGAGCACTTGTTGCCTTATTAAACTCTGCGGGTTGAATCCTCTAGTTAAATGAATGTGCACCTGTGCCGTTCAACTTGCTCTCTCTCTCTCTAACTCATGTATAAAACGTACAGATTGCGTCATGTTGACAAACTCAATGCAACGCTGACATCAAAATTTCGCATGAAAAAAAACACGTCGGAACTGAACCTAAACGATAAGATTGCAGACAATGGGGCGCTAGGCCGGTAATTAAGAATGAAACATCATTCATTCGCCAAGCAAACATATCTAAATTTAGATTTAAAACGCTGCCCAAGATATGAAATGCAATGGGCCGAGAAACGCCAATGTTTGGAAGGAACGAAATTAAGTTTAAAAAAAATCACTAAATTATTAATTATGGCGTAACTAAAGCGGGTAAAGTACTAAAATTTCGGCTACAAAAGCGGGAAAAAGGCGGAAAAGAGCTTCATGCAAAAATTGTCCTTACAATGTTATTTCAAAAATAAAGAATCCGAATTTAAAAACTGATATCGGCCAGCTGTGGACGTAATGGAGCTATCTAAAAACTACCAAGAGCGTGAAAGTGAAAATTAATTTCTCCTTTCTTTCTCTTTGTATAGGCCTGTGGCTTCTTATAACAACAAAGTGGTTCTATAGTAAGCCCTTTTTGCCCTCAGTCTGTGTAGGTGGCTAGCCTTGCCCGTCGAAATTGAGGAAGATTTCCCTTGTTAGGGGTTAACAACTACCACAGGTGTTAGCGTGGTAGCCGGGGAGCGTACGATTTTTAAAATCCGTCTATAGAGTCCGCCGGGAATCGAATCCGACCCGGCCGCCTGAGAGGCGAGTATTTACTAGCTGGGCCATCTCCCCACAAAAGTGAAAATTTATAAATTGAAGTACTAAATGGCAAGATGTTTGTCAACTTCTCACAAATAATGTATATTTGTTTTCCTTCATATTTATTGAGTATAGATACTGTGATGGGCACCAGATAGACAGAGAAACAATCGATGCTCCACACAACTAATTCGTTCAGAGTTGCGGATTTACGTTAATTCCAAAGATACTTCTAAAGAATGCTATCTATGGATTAGCAATGGCAAGGATATGTTCGAGACAGCTACTTTCAATAAAAATTTAAATGTAATGATAATGTTTAAAAAACGAACTGTTTAATGTCTTGTTCTGATCAAGATTGATCTAAATCATACACGATCTCATTAAGTAAACGACTTCCGGGATTGGACCGTGTCATGATTAAGATCGAAGAATTCAACGTTTTGCCCGCTTTCGTAAGGGGCTTCATCAGGAGGAAAAAGCAAAAGAGCACGGTAACTCAACGTGTTAACCACGCCAGAGGCGAAACTCTTTGCAAGGGAAGGGATAGAAGAGCACGGTAACTCAACGGCGAAACTCGACTGTCGAGTTTCGCTTCTGACGTGGTTAACACGTTGAGTTACCGTGCTCTTTTGCTTTTTCCTCCTGATAAAGCTCCTTACGAAAGTGGGAGAAACTTTGAGTTCTTCGTTCTCAATCATGACACGGTCCAATCCCGGAAGTCGTTTGTTACTTAATGACAATGGCCGTGAAAGCCTCAGAAATCATCCATTCACGATCTCGACTTAGTATGTGTAGAATAGACAAACGGAACGGTCTGTGAAAGTT
Source organism: Agriotes lineatus (assembly GCA_940337035.1). Classification (NCBI taxonomy): domain Eukaryota; kingdom Metazoa; phylum Arthropoda; class Insecta; order Coleoptera; family Elateridae; genus Agriotes; species Agriotes lineatus. Next base: position 88,475,376 of record OW679201.1, read on the forward strand.
TTAATCTTTTTTTGGTTCTATTTCTAAAAATAATCCCTTTTAAAAACATATGCTGGATTTTTTTCTGGGGAAACCTATATTTCAATAGTACCTGCAGCTGTAATCGCAAATAAAATTCCTGGGCATTGTTTTAAGCTGTTTTACCTTGACAAATCAAAACGTATTCCTTCTGGAACTATTTACATGTTAGATCACTCACAAATGTATCAAATATTCTTTTTTGGTTTCACAAAAAGGTGGCAACCCTACTCAGGAGGGGGGGGCGGACACATTATCGAATATCCACAACGTCGAATCGATATTGAAAGGTTCACAATGTCGAACGTGTACACATCGTCGAAAATCATTAAGCAGTATTTGCGAACCCGATCTTACCCCATCAGAGTCCAGTTTGCGTGGAAAGTGCAAATGTAAAGCTCTGATTAACAGGGGGTGGACACTTTGTCGAAACGTGACCACAACGTCGAATTCACGAGAGAGGACACTTCGCCGAAAGTGGCTACAACGCCGAATGCTAGAGAGAGAGACACTTTGTCGAAATGTGACCACAACGTCGAATTCCGAGAGAGACACTTCGCCGAAAGTGGCCACAACGCCGAATGCTAGAGAGGGCCACTTTGTCGAAACGTGACCACAACGTCGAATTCAGGAGAGGTACGCTTCGCCGAACTTGGTCACAACGCCGAATGCTAGAGAGGGCCACTTTGTCGAAACGTGACCACAACTTCGAATTCACGAGAGAGACACTTCGCCGAAAGTGTCTACAACGCCGAATGCTAGAGAGGGACACTTTGTCGAAATGTGACCACAACGTCGAATTCCCGAGAAAGACACTTCGCCGAAAGTGGCCACAACGCCGAATGCTAGAGAGGGCCACTTTGTCGAAAAGTGACTACAACGTCAAATTCAGGAGAGGTACACATCGCCGAAAGTGGCCACAACGCCGAATGCTAGAGAGGGCCACTTTGTCGAAATGTGACCACAACATCGAATTCCCGAGAGAGACACTTCGCCGAAAGTGGCCACAACGCCGAATGCTAGAGAGGGCCACTTTGTCGAAACGTGACCACAACTTCGAATTCACGAGAGAGACACTTCGCCGACAGTGTCTACAACGCCGAATGCTAGAGAGGGACACTTTGTCGAAATGTGACCACAACGTCGAATTCCGAGAAAGACACTTCGCCGAAAGTGGCCACAACGCCGAATGCTAGAGAGGGCCACTTTGTCGAAAAGTGACCACAACGTCAAATTCAGGAGAGGTACACATCGCCGAAAGTGGCCACAACGCCGAATGCTAGAGAGGGCCACTTTGTCGAAATGTGACCACAACGTCGAATTCCCGAGAGAGACACTTCGCCGAAAGTGGCCACAACGCCGAATGCTAGAGAGGGCCACTTTGTCCAAACGTGACCACAACGTCGAATTCAGGAGAGGTACACTTCGCCAAACTTGGCCACAACGCCGAATGCTAAAGAGGGACACTTCGTCGAACGTGACAACAACGCCGAATGCCCACTGGCAACGCCTCGCCATGTAATTTGCATTAAATAAAATGGGCTTTGACTGTTTATACCATAAACATTATATAGAAAAACCCCAAAAATCATTTTCAACTGGAAAATCACCTATCTCACATGGATACACATTAAAAAAGTAACGTCTGAGAAAATCGTTAGAGCGGTTTTTGAGAACATCTAAAAAAACGGAAAATCGCAAGAGTAAATACCATACTTCCGGTTATGCGGTTTTCTTCAAAAGCTTCTTGTCGCATCTAGATAGTACACAAAACTTATATGGTTTTCAACGTCATACCTCTTTTCAATTTTGAGAGATAATTTGGAATTTTTGGGGCAAATCCAATACTTCCTTTATTGTAAAAAGAAGTAAAAAACCATAGTGTCACAAAACGAAACTACATTATCAATTAAATAATTAGAAATAATTATTCTAAAACAACAAGTGTCCTTCATCAGCATTGGACGTTGTGGGCACGTTCGGTGATATGGTCAACAAATTATATTCGACGTTGTGTACACGTTCAACATTGTGGACCTTTCAAAATTGATTCGACGTTGTGTACATTCGAAAATGTGTCATAGACCCTACTCAGGTACTCAGTACGCTAACTATAGCTATGACAAAAAAATGCTAATTTTACTGCACGAATTCTGCATTTATTTCCGTATATATGATATAATGTATTCAGAATAAACCGGTAGATATTCAAAACTAAATCTAACATTTTAATACAAAAGATTAAAAAATAAACAATTAAATGTTAAAATAACAAAATAGAATACAAATAAATAAGAACAAAACAACAAGAATATAAAGCAAACATTTATTTAAAAAAAGTCTGTAAAGAGCTTTACTCGGAACTTCCTTCGCAAGTGGAAGTTTTTAAACTACGCATTTTGAAAATATTAAAGGAGAAAAGTGTTCGCCCTGTATCTGCTCTTTAACCTGTATCCATTAGATTAAAATCTAGCAATTTTCGTCAAGAATTAGTGGCGTAACGGAACATTTGCTGCCCGTGTGCCAACAACATTGTGGCGCTTTTAAATGTACCTTTCTTCGAAACTCAAAAAAGGGTTGCTTTCTTAATGCTAATATTTGTTGAATATTTACTGATACAGCGAAAACGGCAAACTAAAATTTAAAAAATCTGGTGTGATACACTCACACAACTTCCTTTTACAGTGATCTTATAATCACTCAAATTACATACGGCAGTATTTTATTAATTAAACATTTTTCCGTTTTATATAAAGATAAAGTGGTGGATAATGCACATCGTTAGATTGACAATTACATTTTTATCAAATGGGACGATGGCCCTTGATAGGTGCCATTTAAAAAACTGACTTCTTCAAAAAACACGTTTTAACGATTTGTTATTGATAAAATTAATAAAATATGTATTATGAGTTACTAGAGTCATTTAGAACTCATTTTTTCCAATCATGGCCTTCTATGAGAAAAAATAAAAAATTTAAAAAAGAATTTATTGTTTAGAAAAATTAAAATTTAGTAAAAGTAGGTATCGTCTGTAATTTGACTCGTAGATTCCAAAAAACCTAAAATATATAGGGTGATCCATTTAAAAAATCAAAGTTAATGGCACTTCCGGTGAAACCGGAAGGTGACCATTTCAACTATATCTGTCGGTCAATCAGAAATTATGTCTAGTATCCACGTATCAAATTTATCCAAATCTATTAATAAATAAAGGAGATATAAGCATGGCCCTGGCCTCTTTGTCACCCGGATTTGTAAAAGGTTCTACTGACTACATAATAATCAGTACTTTTTATTTCCCTCTTCTAAAAGAAAAAGGAAGTGTATTGTAATTGCGAAAAAATCACTTTCAAGATTTCTTCAGATCTTCACATTTCAGGGTCTTTAAATGACGAAAAAAAGGTTTTCTCAATTCGTCTGTCTGGCTGTTAACGGTATAACTCAATCCTTAATTGTTGGAGGAAAATGATATTTTGCATGCAGATTATATGCCTTCCTGGCATGAAACCGAGAAGATTTCGGTACAATATATATAGGGTGAGCACTTTAGAAAATAAAATTATTTCAATTTTTGTTTTAACTTCAGAACTATTACTTAAATGGGAGTAATATTTTGTACATAACTCAGGTTTTTACCCTTGAATAAAAAAGGTATGTTGTGGACCCAAGATAGGGTGAGCAACTTAAAAAATACATTTTTATTTATTTTTGCTTTACGTTAGAAATAGATAAATGTACAAATTGGCACATAGTTCAGGTTTTACACTTGACGAAAATGGGACCCAACAGTTACAGGGTAAATGTAAAAAGAGTCAAAAAGGGCAAGAGTAACGCCCGTATTCATAGTCGTTCGCCAGCGGATCGCCGGCGACTCGCTAGAGTTTCGTTATGAATAGTATGTTGGCGGCACTGTACGTCTATGTCAAATTCGAGGTTAGCAGGTTAGATTTTGTGTCAGTTTCTGTCAAAACTGAAAAATAATGTTTTATATTGTGCTTTTACATTTTGACGGCGCGGGACCACTAAAGGGTTGACTGCACTAATGTTTTTTTTTTTATTTAAAAGACAGAATGCTGCATTATATAATTTTTGTGTTCATATTCAAAATACATGCTAGCGTAACAGAATTATTTGTTGTTGGGGAGTATAAATTTGTTTTTTTTTACTTTTTAAGTTAATATCAATTTTGTAATTATTTATTATTGATTTCTTGATTGTTACTGCCATTATTATTGCTACAGTTCTTTTTGCTATACTGTGATTCGAAGCGGCGTATAAATAAACCTAGAAAATATCCCGAATCGAATGTGTACCGGTAAACTTTTAAATCGATACTATACGATACGATGGTACCGGTACTTTTCGGTGTATCGAACATATGTGGAGTGCAAGATCAGAACAAGTCAAGCCCAGTTTTTTTCTTATAGATGATTTAGTATTGCTTTTTGAACAAAAATTAAACTTCAAAACAGTTACTAATAATGCAGTTGTTTCTAATTCCAGTCATATGGTATTCATGGATGCACTGGTTCTTGCAGAAAATGCCAAATCGTTTTGAATTAAAGTATTATTACTTTGGAACTAGATATTGGAGAACCAGGTAAACAAATCACACAAAAGTTAATTTAGGGATTTAATATTCAAAATAATGTACATATATATAGTTATCATAAATTTACAACATAAAACTAAAATCACATTTTGAAATTTAGTATTTAAAATATACATTAATTTATAGTAACTTGAATTAAAACGAAATAGAAAATCAGTTATCTAGAATCAATAGTTCAACTGTGAGTAGACTATCAACCAAACCAACTTTTACTAGTTAGCAAATCTGTGAGTGCTAACCGAACTAGATACAAATAAACAACTGAAATGTGTATGTAAATATTTCCAGGAACTGATAACACAGGTGGCTAGCAGTCCTGTATTAAATCACATTTAAAAGCAATTAACAAAATAAAAAATTAGAAACTGGATTAGTTCCAAAAAGGTCCTTACACGTTACTAGTTACTTCATCAAGGTAAGTACCCTATCACACAAGGCGATAAGTGCACTGCGTTCTTAATTTTCCGATCCAAGGACTCTTTTAAGGACGCATTCGTAATCTCTAAGCGTTTGATATGAGCACTTAGCATATTATTTTTATCTTCTAGCATATGAACTTCATCTTCCCTCCATTGAACTATTTTTTGGATACATCTGAAATGAACACTTTCTTATATATACACAGAATTACAAACTGTTTTGACAACGCACTTGCTTACTTGTGCGAAGCCAGACTCATATTTCTGTTCGTTTTTAGTAACGCTTTCTTCAGGAGTAATAAAAGTTTGTCGTAAAGCAACTTCATTGCGGTTCCAATCATCAACAATTGTCTTGATACCCTCATATGTTCTAAAAAACGATCACTTAAAAAACAAAATCTAAAATTACAGTGGGACCTACTTACAGTTGTAAATTTGCTAAATGACGCTTGAGAGTTTCATTTTCTTCACTTAGTTTTTTCGATTGGTCCACATCTTGGGAAGCATTAAGTTGCTGCTTCAGCTCTGCATTTATTTTCTCTTGAATGGCTGATTGGCCACTTACATCTGCTGTGGTCTGAAAAAATACACATTAAAACTGGTCTTAATTTCTTGAGATAGTTTTTGAGGTTTAATTTAAAATTTGATCACAAAAACGTTGCATGCTGATCTCAAGTTATTCAAGATGTTTGCAATACGCAATACCACATCCACTTCAATTTTATGAAATATATAGCTATTATGAATATAATCAAATACAGTAAAGTCCCGTTAATCTGAAGCTGAGTGATCCAAGATTTCCGATAATCTGGAGCCCCAAATGCATCCACTCAATTTGATTTAAAAGACGTCAGTCTGACAGAGAATAATTAAAAGAAAACTTACTGTGCTTAACTGTATGTTTTCAGTTAGTTCCTGTAAAGGTGTCTTCTCCATTGCAAATAAAGGGATTGTGCACAACGCACGCATTCACTGACAGAGTTAGATATTTACGAGGGAAGCGCCAACATTTCCCGGCCTGATATAGATCCAGGTAACGCAGCCTGTCAAAATTTTGGTAACACATTGGTTTAAGTCTTATTAGCCTTGGAAAAAACAAAAATGGATTTTATGTCAATTAGTTTTCTTATAACTGACACTCGTTCAGCACGATGTCAGAAGTCACGAAAATTGAGTATCGAGCTGTTATCAAATTCCTTACTCGAGAAGGTATTTCTCCTCAAAGCATCAAAGATCGGCTGGATGGGGTGTACGGGGTAAATTCCTCGTCTTATTCTGTGGTAAAAGAATGGTCAAAACGGTTTCGAATGGGGCAGGAATCCTTGGAAGATGACGCAAGAACAGGAAGAACGGTGGAAGTGGTGACGGACGACAAGATTGCCCTTGTTGAGGATCTCGTATTAAGCGATCGACGCTTGAAGGTGAAAGAAATATCAAAAATGTCGGGGGTTTCAGATACAAGCGTTCGCCGAATCCTGCACGATCATTTAGGCATGAATAAAGTTAGTACAAGGGAAGAGTATATTAAAATTTTTGCTGGTAAATATGATATACGGGGTGTTTCCTAAGTAGCATGTTCCTTGACTTATTCTAAGACAAACAGTTCCTATCAACATGGGCCCTGAAGTTCTTTGTTTTCGAAGTACAGGGTGTTGAATTTGAGACAAAAAATGTAAATTTTGTTAATTTTTGAAAACACATTCAATTCACCAGTGGCGTGCGTATGAACCCTCTTTGTACGATTGAATAAAAAAGGAGACGCCACGTTGATGCCACTGATATTTTTTTGAGTTTGAGCATGTACACATGCCAAATCTTTAATTATTACTCCACCGCGTTTTCAAAAATTAACAAAATTTACGATTTTTTTTCTCAAATTCAACATCCTGTAGTTCGAAAACTTTTTGCTTTAGAATAAGCTTAAGAACATGCCACTCTATTTTCCATACGTACTTAAGAAACACCCTGTATATATAAGTACATAAATGACAATGAAAATAAATTTAGAAACCTCGCTGATACTGTAAATTTAGAGATTAATACTACACACTTTTACGATAAGGCAATGCATAAGGAGGCATGAATTATACCAAGAGAAATAGTAAAGAAATGAAACAAACATTATAATGGTTTGAAGCACTTTTAAAGAGGCGAATACAGACACTGATCAATAGGTGATTCTTAGAGAGCTAAAGTAGAAATCATGTACTAATGATAGGAACAACATTTGGGATTAAATAACAGAGAAACAAAAAGGAAATATATACAAACACTTAATCAACAACTAAATCAAATGATCATATGGAGAAGGAATGGAATAACATCGAAACAAGAAACAAAGCGCGAGTAACTGGTTATGATAGAAAAATACAAATGCGTGGTTTGATAGTGAATATAAAGAACTAATAAAAAAAGGAAGAATGGATTAGTTAAATACAAGAAACAAAGAAGGAAAGACACCATTTGGTTGGAATAGTGAAAAATGGAAGAAATCGCTTGCCAAACAATACGAGAGCAAAAGCGAGAAAATGAGACAAGCATAAGGGGAATGAATAATGCAAAAGGTGTAATTGAAATTAAAAAAAGTTATCTGAATACACTCAAAGAAATCAACAACAAGTAGGGGCAAATATTAATTTATTAGTCAAGTAAATAGAAAATTTGAATAGACACGTCGACATAATATAAATTGATGGTTATGCTGATTTTTAATTTTTACTCAACAAATCAATTACCTTCATACCTCGTAACTCTTAGCAAAACAAAGTATTGTAAAGAACTCCTTAGAAAATAGCTGTTACCCTTAGTTACTGAAGATTACAAATATCAAAACAATTGTTACTTGTAAAATTTTACAATACTTATAGGATTTTACGAATAAAAAGAAATTTACAGAATAACATATTGTGGAACAAGTGCGTAAAGCTGACTTTTTTACACGAGTGTGGAGTTTGCGACACGAGCCGTATGGGAGTGATGCGACCACATAAGTGGAAAACAGTCTTCACGCATGAGTTACACACTATACTTTTTCTACAACCCTACATTTAAAAAATGAATTAAAGAACAATGGTTATGTTCTAATTTTTTACTTCCTTTTATCATAAAGAAAGTATTAGATTCACCCCAAAAATTCGAAATTGAGTTTTCAACAGATCTTCCCCTGGACCCAAAAAACATAATTTTGTTCATTGGTCTGTGTATCTGTCTGTCTGTCTGTGTGTCTGTCTGTCTGTCTGTCTGTGAACAGAATATCGCAAAAACGAAAAGAAGTATGGCGTTGAAACTTCATATACAGGGTGTAGAAATGCTTTACGCACCATAGGGATTTCAATTGTAATTTTTTCATATGAAAATATTTGCTTCCCTAATTATTTTAGAGCAAACTTGTATTGAGTTTTTTGTAGAGAAAAAAATTCTGTATCCATTTATGCCAGCATTTGTCATTTTACATTTCGGAAAACCGAAAATTTAAAGCAATCAAATTGCCATTTTTAGACAAATCAGTGGTGCCTTGAAATTATTGAAGCATCTCAAAGCATCAACAAATTAGTTTGTTGTTTATTTATTTGCACCTGTCAAATGTAGCACCAACCATGGCACTTATTGCACCTGATCTGCTTCCAGCATACCAACACTTCACAATTTGCACTGATTTTTGAAAAAATTATAATTCTAGTTTCTTTCATTATTAGGTTTTCTGACGTAAAATTACAAAAATTATGGGATAAATGAATGCAGAATTGTTTGCTCTGCAAAAGACCTATTTACAAGTTTGCTCTAAAATAATTAGGGAAGCAAATATTGTCATATGAAAAAATTACCATTGAAAACCCTATGGTGCGTAAAGCATTTCTACACCCTGTATACGTTTTATGTGCTATGTAGATGTGACAGCAAGATTTTGAAGAAGATCGCCTAAGCGCAAGTAGGTATTTACTCTTGTGATTTTTAATGTGAGTTTAATACTTCTAAAATGGGTTTCTTTTGTTTTTTTCCTATTCTTTTTATTAACTCCTATTTTAAATAGAACACCCGGTATATTATTACATTTTCGAATTCAGCTTAAAATTTTAGAGAAAATTTGTTTCTTCAACTAACGCTCTATTTTTAACCGTTTTGGTAGAATTTGTAATTTTTGAAAAATTTTGACAAATGTTTAAAAATTAAAAATCAAATTTTTGGCTAATTATAAGATCACTGTAAAAGTAAGTTGTGTGAGTGTATCACAACAGATTTTCTGTCTTTAATTATGTCTCTATCAAAGAAATGTAAAGCCTCGAGTGTAATACATTTTATCAAAAGTCTATACACTATATATAGTAACGTGGTACGACTTTTGGGAAGGCAGTTGGTATAGTATTGTTGGAAGATTAAATTTATAAACCCAAATTTCCATTATATTCAGTTTTTCAATATGTTGTTACAGGCCGACAACGTCGTTACGACACGCTAATGAAAGAATTTCAGAGCTAACCCTAAATGTACCTTAATCACCGTGTAACAGTCTAATTTATCCGGCTTAGACATCAGGGTGAAGGGCGGTTCGCTATAATCACTAAGGGTGTTAAATGCCAGGCGCCGCCACTGACTAATTCGGGAAAAACAACACAGGTGAGCTCATCCGGAAAGTGGAAGAAATGGCCCAACCTTTCTGATTCAACCTTGGCAATGCTTGAACGACGATCCAACGAACAGCTGGGTAGGACTTACCTTACTCGCATTTACCAACATCCCTGTACATCACAAAATAACACATGCAAACGTCATAAATCTACTAAAGAAAAAACTAATTAAAAATGAACTATATTAACGTAGAAAAATATGTAGGTGAACAATAAACATCGCATGAAATATTTGATAAAAGTTAAAAATACTCGTTAGAGGTTACTGAGGTTAATTGCACAATGTTTAATCTAAATACATGCGGTCTATCATCAAACAATATAACTGCATCAAAAACGGTAAAAACTTTAATTTACACAACGAAACTACTTTCACACAATACATCTGGCAAACAAGCAAATATGGCATAATGACGGTAATTACTTGAATCTCACAACGTTAAGTACTTAGCAAACATTAAAGCTTGACGGTAAATACTCAAAATTGACTTAAACGTGGCAATCTCTAATCAAAATCTTAATTATTAAGTTAACAACAGCGCTACGTAACATGGCGACACTTCCAAAATCATTTCACTGCATATGCGCACTCGTTAAAATTATTACAAGATGACACAATACCTTTTGCGGGATTCAGCTGCTATGATGATGATGTTCAACAGAGCTGCAGGTCGAGTTACAAGCAATTGCCACAAAATACTGGAAAAACTACGAAAAACTGTATGGGTGCAATATGTCAAGCGGGTCTGGACCGTGTTATATCCCCAAGAAGGGCAAAACGAAGAACGTAATCAACAGACGGTACGACACACGTAACTTCATTAACGACAAATTAGCACAATCGAGGTTTCCAATTATAATCCGCCTCAAGGCGTAATCGAAGCCTGCCAGACTTCGTGATATAGAATTCCTCTGCTAACAATTACTCCACCAAAACGTCACTTAAAAGACCAAGACTTGACGGGTAACACCTGTTTAGTTTCACCACTTAATTTCGACTTGGTGGGCGAAGACCCCAAGGGCCTTCGCCGCAGCGGAACTAGCGAGCACTTGTTGCCTTATTAAACTCTGCGGGTTGAATCCTCTAGTTAAATGAATGTGCACCTGTGCCGTTCAACTTGCTCTCTCTCTCTCTAACTCATGTATAAAACGTACAGATTGCGTCATGTTGACAAACTCAATGCAACGCTGACATCAAAATTTCGCATGAAAAAAAAACACGTCGGAACTGAACCTAAACGATAAGATTGCAGACAATGGGGCGCTAGGCCGGTAATTAAGAATGAAACATCATTCATTCGCCAAGCAAACATATCTAAATTTAGATTTAAAACGCTGCCCAAGATATGAAATGCAATGGGCCGAGAAACGCCAATGTTTGGAAGGAACGAAATTAAGTTTAAAAAAAATCACTAAATTATTAATTATGGCGTAACTAAAGCGGGTAAAGTACTAAAATTTCGGCTACAAAAGCGGGAAAAAGGCGGAAAAGAGCTTCATGCAAAAATTGTCCTTACAATGTTATTTCAAAAATAAAGAATCCGAATTTAAAAACTGATATGGGCCAGCTGTGGACGTAATGGAGCTATCTAAAAACTACCAAGAGCGTGAAAGTGAAAATTAATTTCTCCTTTCTTTCTCTTTGTATAGGCCTGTGGCTTCTTATAACCACAAAGTGGTTCTATAAGCCCTTTTTGCCCTCAGTCTGTGTAGGTGGCTAGCCTTGCTCGTCGAAATTGAGGAAGATTTCCCTTGTTAGGGGTTAACAACTACCACAGGTGTTAGCGTGGTAGCCGGGGAGCGTACGATTTTTAAAATCCGTCTATAGAGTCCGCCGGGAATCGAATCCGACCCGGCCGCCTGAGAGGCGAGTATTTACTAGCTGGGCCATCTCCCCACAAAAGTGAAAATTTATAAATTGAAGTACTAAATGGCAAGATGTTTGTCAACTTCTCACAAATAATGTATATTTGTTTTCCTTCATATTTATTGAGTATAGATACTGTGATGGGCACCAGATAGACAGAGAAACAATCGATGCTCCACACAACTAATTCGTTCAGAGTTGCGGATTTACGTTAATTCCAAAGATACTTCTAAAGAATGCTATCTATGGATTAGCAATGGCAAGGATATGTTCGAGACAGCTACTTTCAATAAAAATTTAAATGTAATGATAATGTTTAAAAAACGAACTGTTTAATGTCTTGTTCTGATCAAGATTGATCTAAATCATACACGATCTCATTAAGTAAACGACTTCCGGGATTGGACCGTGTCATGATTAAGATCGAAGAATTCAACGTTTTGCCCGCTTTCGTAAGGGGCTTCATCAGGAGGAAAAAGCAAAAGAGCACGGTAACTCAACGTGTTAACCACGCCAGAGGCGAAACTCTTTGCAAGGGAAGGGATAGAAGAGCACGGTAACTCAACGGCGAAACTCGACTGTCGAGTTTCGCTTCTGACGTGGTTAACACGTTGAGTTACCGTGCTATTTTGCTTTTTCCTCCTGATAAAGCTCCTTACGAAAGTGGGAGAAACTTTGAGTTCTTCGTTCTCAATCATGACACGGTCCAATCCCGGAAGTCGTTTGTTACTTAATGACAATGGCCGTGAAAGCCTCAGAAATCATCCATTCACGATCTCGACTTAGTATGTGTAGAATAGACAAACGGAACGGTCTGTGAAAGTTTTAATCTTTTTTTGGTTCTATTTCTAAAAATAATCCCTTTTAAAAACATATGCTGGATTTTTTTCTGGGGAAACCTATATTTCAATAGTACCTGCAGCTGTAATCGCAAATAAAATTCCTGGGCATTGTTTTAAGCTGTTTTACCTTGACAAATCAAAACGTATTCCTTCTGGAACTATTTACATGTTAGATCACTCACAAATGTATCAAATATTCTTTTTTGGTTTCACAAAAAGGTGGCAACCCTACTCAGAAGGGGGGGGGCGGACACATTATCGAATATCCACAACGTCGAATCGATATTGAAAGGTTCACAATGTCGAACGTGTACACATCGTCGAAAATCATTAAGCAGTATTTGCGAACCCGATCTTACCCCATCAGAGTCCAGTTTGCGTGGAAAGTGCAAATGTAAAGCTCTGATTAACAGGGGGTGGACACTTTGTCGAAACGTGACCACAACGTCGAATTCACGAGAGAGACACTTCGCCGAAAGTGGCTACAACGCCGAATGCTAGAGAGAGAGACACTTTGTCGAAATGTGACCACAACGTCGAATTCCCGAGAGAGACACTTCGCCGAAAGTGGCCACAACGCCGAATGCTAGAGAGGGCCACTTTGTCGAAACGTGACCACAACGTCGAATTCAGGAGAGGTACGCTTCGCCGAACTTGGTCACAACGCCGAATGCTAGAGAGGGCCACTTTGTCGAAACGTGACCACAACTTCGAATTCACGAGAGAGACACTTCGCCGAAAGTGTCTACAACGCCGAATGCTAGAGAGGGACACTTTGTCGAAATGTGACCACAACGTCGAATTCCCGAGAAAGACACTTCGCCGAAAGTGGCCACAACGCCGAATGCTAGAGAGGGCCACTTTGTCGAAAAGTGACTACAACGTCAAATTCAGGAGAGGTACACATCGCCGAAAGTGGCCACAACGCCGAATGCTAGAGAGGGCCACTTTGTCGAAATGTGACCACAACGTCGAATTCCCGAGAGAGACACTTCGCCGAAAGTGGCCACAACGCCGAATGCTAGAGAGGGCCACTTTGTCGAAACGTGACCACAACTTCGAATTCACGAGAGAGACACTTCGCCGAAAGTGTCTACAACGCCGAATGCTAGAGAGGGACACTTTGTCGAAATGTGACCACAACGTCGAATTCCCGAGAAAGACACTTCGCCGAAAGTGGCCACAACGCCGAATGCTAGAGAGGGCCACTTTGTCGAAAAGTGACCACAACGTCAAATTCAGGAGAGGTACACATCGCCGAAAGTGGCCACAACGCCGAATGCTAGAGAGGGCCACTTTGTCGAAATGTGACCACAACGTCGAATTCCCGAGAGAGACACTTCGCCGAAAGTGGCCACAACGCCGAATGCTAGAGAGGGCCACTTTGTCCAAACGTGACCACAACGTCGAATTCAGGAGAGGTACACTTCGCCAAACTTGGCCACAACGCCGAATGCTAAAGAGGGACACTTCGTCGAACGTGACAACAACGCCGAATGCCCACTGGCAACGCCTCGCCATGTAATTTGCATTAAATAAAATGGGCTTTGACTGTTTATACCATAAACATTATATAGAAAAACCCCAAAAATCATTTTCAACTGGAAAATCACCTATCTCACATGGATACACATTAAAAAAGTAACGTCTGAGAAAATCGTTAGAGCGGTTTTTGAGAACATCTAAAAAAAACGGAAAATCGCAAGAGTAAATACCATACTTCCGGTTATGCGGTTTTCTTCAAAAGCTTCTTGTCGCATCTAGATAGTACACAAAACTTATATGGTTTTCAACGTCATACCTCTTTTCAATTTTGAGAGATAATTTGGAATTTTTGGGGCAAATCCAATACTTCCTTTATTGTAAAAAGAAGTAAAAAACCATAGTGTCACAAAACGAAACTACATTATCAATTAAATAATTAGAAATAATTATTCTAAAACAACAAGTGTCCTTCATCAGCATTGGACGTTGTGGGCACGTTCGGTGATATGGTCAACAAATTATATTCGACGTTGTGTACACGTTCAACATTGTGGACCTTTCAAAATTGATTCGACGTTGTGTACATTCGAAAATGTGTCATAGACCCTACTCAGGTACTCAGTACGCTAACTATAGCTATGACAAAAAAATGCTAATTTTACTGCACGAATTCTGCATTTATTTCCGTATATATGATATAATGTATTCAGAATAAACCGGTAGATATTCAAAACTAAATCTAACATTTTTAATACAAAAGATTAAAAAATAAACAATTAAATGTTAAAATAACAAAATAGAATACAAATAAAATAAGAACAAAACAACAAGAATATAAAGCAAACATTTATTTAAAAAAAGTCTGTAAAGAGCTTTACTCGGAACTTCCTTCGCAAGTGGAAGTTTTTAAACTACGCATTTTGAAAATATTAAAGGAGAAAAGTGTTCGCCCTGTATCTGCTCTTTAACCTGTATCCATTAGATTAAAAATCTAGCAATTTTCGTCAAGAATTAGTGGCGTAACGGAACAATTTGCTGCCCGTGTGCCAACAACATTGTGGCGCTTTTAAATGTACCTTTCTTCGAAACTCAAAAAAGGGTTGCTTTCTTAATGCTAATATTTGTTGAATATTTACTGATACAGCGAAAACGGCAAACTAAAATTTAAAAAATCTGGTGTGATACACTCACACAACTTCCTTTTACAGTGATCTTATAATCACTCAAATTACATACGGCAGTATTTTATTAATTAAACATTTTTCCGTTTTATATAAAGATAAAGTGGTGGATAATGCACATCGTTAGATTGACAATTACATTTTTATCAAATGGGACGATGGCCCTTGATAGGTGCCATTTAAAAAACTGACTTCTTCAAAAAACACGTTTTAACGATTTGTTATTGATAAAATTAATAAAATATGTATTATGAGTTACTAGAGTCATTTAGAACTCATTTTTTCCAATCATGGCCTTCTATGAGAAAAAATAAAAAATTTTAAAAAAGAATTTTTTGTTTAGAAAAATTAAAATTTAGTAAAAGTAGGTATCGTCTGTAATTTGACTCGTAGATTCCAAAAAACCTAAAATATATAGGGTGATCCATTTAAAAAATCAAAGTTAATGGCACTTCCGGTGAAACCGGAAGGTGACCATTTCAACTATATCTGTCGGTCAATCAGAAATTATGTCTAGTATCCACGTATCAAATTTTATCCAAATCTATTAATAAATAAAGGAGATATAAGCATGGCCCTGGCCTCTTTGTCACCCGGATTTGTAAAAGGTTCTACTGACTACATAATAATCAGTACTTTTTATTTCCCTCTTCTAAAAGAAAAAGGAAGTGTATTGTAATTGCGAAAAAATCACTTTCAAGATTTCTTCAGATCTTCACATTTCAGGGTCTTTAAATGACGAAAAAAAGGTTTTCTCAATTCCGTCTGTCTGGCTGTTAACGGTATAACTCAATCCTTAATTGTTGGAGGAAAATGATATTTTGCATGCAGATTATATGCCTTCCTGGCATGAAACCGAGAAGATTTCGGTACAATATATATAGGGTGAGCACTTTAGAAAATAAAATTATTTCAATTTTTGTTTTAACTTCAGAACTATTACTTAAATGGGAGTAATATTTTGTACATAACTCAGGTTTTTACCCTTGAATAAAAAAGGTATGTTGTGGACCCAAGATAGGGTGAGCAACTTAAAAAATACATTTTTATTTATTTTTGCTTTACGTTAGAAATAGATAAATGTACAAATTGGCACATAGTTCAGGTTTTACACTTGACGAAAATGGGACCCAACAGTTACAGGGTAAATGTAAAAAGAGTCAAAAAGGGGCAAGAGTAACGCCCGTATTCATAGTCGTTCGCCAGCGGATCGCCGGCGACTCGCTAGAGTTTCGTTATGAATAGTATGTTGGCGGCACTGTACGTCTATGTCAAATTCGAGGTTAGCAGGTTAGATTTTGTGTCAGTTTCTGTCAAAACTGAAAAATAATGTTTTATATTGTGCTTTTACATTTTGACGGCGCGGGACCACTAAAGGGTTGACTGCACTAATGTTTTTTTTTTATTTAAAAGACAGAATGCTGCATTATATAATTTTTGTGTTCATATTCAAAATACATGCTAGCGTAACAGAATTATTTGTTGTTGGGGAGTATAAATTTGTTTTTTTTTACTTTTTAAGTTAATATCAATTTTGTAATTATTTATTATTGATTTCTTGATTGTTACTGCCATTATTATTGCTACAGTTCTTTTTGCTATACTGTGATTCGAAGCGGCGTATAAATAAACCTAGAAAATATCCCGAATCGAATGTGTACCGGTAAACTTTTAAATCGATACTATACGATACGATGGTACCGGTACTTTTCGGTGTATCGAACATATGTGGAGTGCAAGATCAGAACAAGTCAAGCCCAGTTTTTTTCTTATAGATGATTTAGTATTGCTTTTTGAACAAAAATTAAACTTCAAAACAGTTACTAATAATGCAGTTGTTTCTAATTCCAGTCATATGGTATTCATGGATGCACTGGTTCTTGCAGAAAATGCCAAATCGTTTTGAATTAAAGTATTATTACTTTGGAACTAGATATTGGGAGAACCAGGTAAACAAATCACACAAAAGTTAATTTAGGGATTTAATATTCAAAATAATGTACATATATATAGTTATCATAAATTTACAACATAAAACTAAAATCACATTTTGAAATTTAGTATTTAAAATATACATTAATTTATAGTAACTTGAATTAAAACGAAATAGAAAATCAGTTATCTAGAATCAATAGTTCAACTGTGAGTAGACTATCAACCAAACCAACTTTTACTAGTTAGCAAATCTGTGAGTGCTAACCGAACTAGATACAAATAAACAACTGAAATGTGTATGTAAATATTTCCAGGAACTGATAACACAGGTGGCTAGCAGTCCTGTATTAAATCACATTTAAAAGCAATTAACAAAATAAAAAATTAGAAACTGGATTAGTTCCAAAAAGGTCCTTACACGTTACTAGTTACTTCATCAAGGTAAGTAC
Organism: Agriotes lineatus; assembly: GCA_940337035.1. Taxonomy (NCBI): domain Eukaryota; kingdom Metazoa; phylum Arthropoda; class Insecta; order Coleoptera; family Elateridae; genus Agriotes; species Agriotes lineatus. The sequence goes on from OW679201.1 coordinate 88,492,812, forward strand.
CCTATCACACAAGGCGATAAGTGCACTGCGTTCTTAATTTTCCGATCCAAGGACTCTTTTAAGGACGCATTCGTAATCTCTAAGCGTTTGATATGAGCACTTAGCATATTATTTTTATCTTCTAGCATATGAACTTCATCTTCCCTCCATTGAACTATTTTTGGATACATCTGAAATGAACACTTTCTTATATATACACAGAATTACAAACTGTTTTGACAACGCACTTGCTTACTTGTGCGAAGCCAGACTCATATTTCTGTTCGTTTTTAGTAACGCTTTCTTCAGGAGTAATAAAAGTTTGTCGTAAAGCAACTTCATTGCGGTTCCAATCATCAACAATTGTCTTGATACCCTCATATGTTCTAAAAAACGATCACTTAAAAAACAAAATCTAAAATTACAGTGGGACCTACTTACAGTTGTAAATTTGCTAAATGACGCTTGAGAGTTTCATTTTCTTCACTTAGTTTTTTCGATGGTCCACATCTTGGGAAGCATTAAGTTGCTGCTTCAGCTCTGCATTTATTTTCTCTTGAATGGCTGATTGGCCACTTACATCTGCTGTGGTCTGAAAAATACACATTAAAACTGGTCTTAATTTCTTGAGATAGTTTTTGAGGTTTAATTTAAAATTTGATCACAAAAACGTTGCATGCTGATCTCAAGTTATTCAAGATGTTTGCAATACGCAATACCACATCCACTTCAATTTTATGAAATATATAGCTATTATGAATATAATCAAATACAGTAAAGTCCGTTAATCTGAAGCTGAGTGATCCAAGATTTCCGATAATCTGGAGCCCCAAATGCATCCACTCAATTTGATTTAAAAGACGTCAGTCTGACAGAGAATAATTAAAAGAAAACTTACTGTGCTTAACTGTATGTTTTCAGTTAGTTCCTGTAAAGGTGTCTTCTCCATTGCAAATAAAGGGATTATGCACAACGCACGCATTCACTGACAGAGTTAGATATTTACGAGGGAAGCGCCAACATTTCCCGGCCTGATATAGATCCAGGTAACGCAGCCTGTCAAAATTTTGGTAACACATTGGTTTAAGTCTTATTAGCCTTGGAAAAAACAAAAATGGATTTTATGTCAATTAGTTTTCTTATAACTGACACTCGTTCAGCACGATGTCAGAAGTCACGAAAATTGAGTATCGAGCTGTTATCAAATTCCTTACTCGAGAAGGTATTTCTCTCAAAGCATCAAAGATCGGCTGGATGGGTGTACGGGGTAAATTCCTCGTCTTATTCTGTGGTAAAAGAATGGTCAAAACGGTTTCGAATGGGGCAGGAATCCTTGGAAGATGACGCAAGAACAGGAAGAACGGTGGAAGTGGTGACGGACGACAAGATTGCCCTTGTTGAGGATCTCGTATTAAGCGATCGACGCTTGAAGGTGAAAGAAATATCAAAAATGTCGGGGGTTTCAGATACAAGCGTTCGCCGAATCCTGCACGATCATTTAGGCATGAATAAAGTTAGTACAAGGTAGGTTCCCAAACATCTCTCAGCAGTTCAGCGCCAGTGTCGTGTTGAATGTGCTCGATCCTTTTTGGAGCTCTGTGGAGAAAATGCATCCATGCACACTGCTGGAATTGCGCAAGCCGCAGTTCGTGAGTGAACAAATCGATCACCCTCCGTATAGTCTAGATATGGCCCCCACTGACTATTACCTGTTTGGAGATTTGAAAGAGAACCTTCGCGGACGCCATTTCAGTGACCATGAAGACGTGAAGGCTGCAGTTTGGGCACATTTTGAAGACAAACCGAAGGAATATTTTTTAAGGGTATTGAATTGTTGCTAAAACGATGTAATAAGTGCATTGATGTCAGGGGAGAATATATTGAACAATACAATTTAATTGTGAGTCTACCTCGTTTCTTTCAAGGTCAGACCGGGAAATTTTTGCGCTTTCCTCGTACTATCAAAATGTTCGTGGACAAAAACCTAAGCTTATCTATTTTATGTGAGTGCCAGAATTTGATATAATAACACTAACAGAAACTGGACTCGATGCCAGTGGCGGATACAAGGGGGTGTCAATGGGGTCAATTGACACCCCCTTGTGCCTCTTAAAAAATGTAATCGGGTAAAAGTTGACTGCTTTGTTTTAATCAAGACCTGCTAAATTGTTTGACAAACGTCACTGTTTGCGGCCTGGGCATATGTGAAGTTTCGCGATTCTCCGCAGAGCGCTGTATACCCACGAGCGGGAATTTCAAATTTGCAATGTAACAGCAGTTACTGCGTTGACTACAATACAAATATTTGATTAAATTTTACGACGTCTCTTAAACAATAATATAACCCTCCCGTGTATTTTTTACTTTGATTTTCTATTGTGTTTTTTTGATCAGTTTCCTGGTAGTTTTTTCGTGTATTTTTCTCATTTACATTATTTACGTTCACAGTATAATTTGTTGATTAATTTATTCGTTATTATTGCTTTTGATTTCGTTTGGTATCGTTAAAATAGAAAGCGGTTCTACAACGTACAAATATACCAATTGGGGAAGATCTTATCATGAATTTACCTCCAACTAAGTTTTACGAAAGAAACGGTCAGAAAGCTAAATTTAAATTATCAAACTGTGCTTCAAACAACGTACCTTTTTAGCCATTTCTATTTTCTATTTTTATTTAAATAGGTATTCATAAACAACCGGAAAGAATTGTTAGTTGTAGCTTTCAAGAAAGGTGTTTCCGAGTAACTTCTTCTGGGCGAACACTATAAAATCACATTTGCACTTCCTTTAGTACATTTTAATTACTACATATACAGATAGATATCTAATAAAACAAATAACTTTTAACTGTGTAATTTGAAATTTTTTACAATAAATTACACATAAACTTACAACCTTGCAATAACACACAGAATAAAATACTTCATTACTGTTACCACCTAGAACATCTTCCCAATTTGTAAGAAATACGATTATCTGCATATCATGTGTTATTTTGGAGCAAATGTGTGAGCTATCCAAAAAATACCTGCCAGAAAATATGAATCCGTCTTCAACTACGAATTCTTGGAGTTCCACACCTCTCTCAAGAAAAATATTAAAACTATAGATCTCTAAGGTACCTACTTACACAACACTAAATAATAGATTACACCATTCACATTTTTTATATTACATTCAAACCAATAGGTCCTTATCCTACTGATACTGCATTTAAAAAATCATTTCTAAACACGAATTTGTCTTGACAGCCGTTGTCATTTAAATGTCATCATGGGTATGTGGCGCCAAACGGCCAAAATTGGCGTTTTCTCAGAAATGAAAACAACAATGGATTTCAAAAAAATGCCCAGGCCGTATAAAGTGACATTTGTCACATAATTCAGCAGGCCGTGGTTTTAAGTATAAACAAAACGCACCCTTACAGCTTCCGCTCGTAATTTAAATTTGAGTTTGCCAAATGCTTTTTTCGACGACTGACATCGAAAGTAGATTTTTCTCACTGTCATTTGACAACAGAAAGTTGACATTTGCCGCTGAGCGTGCGTTTTCATCATTTTGCAGCTCGCCGAGCGTTTTGGGTTTCCGCGTGAACAAAATAGGTAGCCACGTCCGAATGTTTCCTTGACAACGCCCGTCATTTGTGGAAATAATCGCGTCACATGTCATAGACGGCGCGAGTAATGTTAACTTGATTGTCAATTAATTTTTGCGATAAAATGAAAATTGATATTTTCCTTTAATAATATGCTCAGTCGTCGAAAAAATAGTATGTATATTTCGAGCTAAAAGTGCGCTTGCCGCTTTTGCATGATTGCTGGTTTCGACTTCGTCTCAACCAGCAATATTCATGCGCAAGCGGCATGAATGCACTTTCAGCTCTTAACATACAATATACTATTTCAACATTCTTCAAGACGCAAATTTGCCCTCACTCCTCCAGCGTTGGTGGGGTTTTTGTCGCTCGTTGATGTCGGTTCTGTGACCTTTCTAGTGTTTCGAAGTCTACACTAGAAAAACAATGCATGCCGGTGCATTTTAAAATTTTGCTAATAATATAATGTTTTCATTGTTTGTTTTAAATTGTACAATTAGTTAGTCAAAGTTTAAAATTTCCAAAGCCTGCAAAATTTCAATTTTAGAGTTAAGTACTCGTATGTAAAACAAAACGTACGTACTTGATTTTCAAGTAATTGACATTTATAAATTGTTATTGCAAATTTATTCTTTTTGTTTTATTTAATTTTTTAGGATGGCGCCACCTTCTAAAAAACAAAAAAACCTTAGACGCCTTTATACAAAAACCAAAAACCACTGCCCTATATGTGAATCAGGATAAGACGGTAGAAATTCAAAATCCAGAGAAAGCAGATGATTTGTCAGCAAATTCCACATAAACTGAAACTGCATCCACTTATATTCTCGCTAATAATAGGGAGATTGAAAGTTAGTCAAACGACATGGGAGCTTATTTTGACAACACTGATAGACTTCTTGGAAGTCTTTCTAATTTAAAGAAAAAAGAATTATTGGAGAACCCTTACGTTCCCCGAAAAACGTGCATATTTCCTTTCTCAAAAAAAAAATTACATGTGAAAGTAATTCAAATACATTTTAATATTAGTTATTTGGATAAATGTTCTAGTCTTGTCTATTCGCATATAAAACAAGGAGTTTTTGTCGGTTTTTCTAGAAATGAAGCATGTTTTTTTAAATGAAAAATTTAGAGGTATGAAGTAACTTATCAAAAAAAGCTCATTAACAGCGCAACCGAAATTATTAAATTTGGTAATGTTCAGCACCATGTATATTAGTAATACCCAGAACAATCATTTTCCACTGGAAAGGTAGTTCACGAAAAGCATACGTTTTTGGTAACATTTTTCGTCATTCAATTTCAATTCTCTTACAGCAGCAGCCTGAAATTCAGCATTTTTTTGCATAAAATCATTGTTATGTATCTCCAAAACAACTGACATTCCACCCATACAACTTGATATAAAATTATTAGTATTTTAATTCAAAACTTTCAAGTTACCTAATATAGGACATTCCATTAAAAAAAAAAAGTAAGTTTGATTTGCCACACTTTTTTGAGCCACCCGTACAATCAAAATTATTTAATAATGTGCAACACCTTCGTACTTAGAACTTTTATATACACAATATTTATGTAACTCCCACAGTTTTAGAAATATCTTCCAATTCCCCTCGATCGTTGCCCAGACCCTGTATATAGTTTATTTTTATTTTAGCATAGCTAGAACGGTTTATTGTTCCTTCTTTTAAATAGTGTAAAGTTGACTTTTTTGTTATTTTCGTATAGCCTATATAGCTAAAATAGTGGTTCAATATTCCTTTTTTTAAGTATAGTGTTAACCTAACTTGTGTCTTTTATTTGTAGAAATCCAAAAAAAATCTTCTTCTTCTTCTTCCTCTTATTATAGGCCAGTGGCCTGTTTTTAACCACAAAGTGGTTCCAAAAAAATTTAAATATGAAAAATCTATCTTTATTTTTACTTCCCTCGTCTGAAAGACGAAGGAAGTATTCTAATCACGAAAAAATCACCTTCCGGGATTTCTTCAGATCTTCACGTTTCAAGGTCCCTAGATGACGAAAATGAGGTTTTCTTAATTCCATCTGTCTGTCTGTCTGTCTGTCTGTTGGAAGTATAGCTCTAAAACTATTTGTCGGAGGAAGACGATATTTTGCATACAATTTCATACAAGTATATACAGGGTGAGCACCTTAAAAAAATAAAATGTTATTTATTTTTGGGTTAATTTTGAAATAGAAAGAAGTAATAGCTTTCACATAGGTCAGGCTTTACATTTGCCGAAAATAAGACTCAACCGATACAGGATAATGTCACAAAAGAGTAAAAACATTTCAACAAACATTCAAGAGAGGCGCGTGTTGGACTTATTTGAAAGACGCTCGGTAGCGTAGTTGGCTTTATCGGTGCAGATACGATCTCTATGTAGGGGTGGGGCTACGATCGCTCTGCAGAGCGGCGGGTTCAAACCCCAGCGGGATACATTTTTTTATTTGAAAATGTAGTTAATTTATTAGTGAAGATATTTGTACTCCTAACTTAATTTGATTTTTAAAATTATTTGCTCTTGCCACGCATCCGGCATCACCCCGCACTTGGTATGCAGTTGAAAATTATTATATTATTAATAAAGGTTCTGCTCGTAGTACTACTGTAGGCGAAACAAACTTCAAAATTTAATTTAAAAAAATCTAGTGTTTTACACTCACACAACTTCCTTTTACAGTGATCTTATAATTAGCCAAAAATTTGATTTTAAATTTTTAAGCATTTGTCAAAATTTTTCAAAACTGACAAATTCTACAAAAGTGGTACAAAATAGAGCGTTAGTTGAAGAGGCATTTTTTTTCTAGAATTTTAAGCTAAATTCAAAAAAGTAATAATATACCGGGTGTTCCATTTAAAATAGGAGTTAATAAAAAAAATAGGAAAAAAGAACAAAAGAAACCCGTTTTAGAGGTATTCAACTGGAAAATTACCTATCTCACACCAATACACATTAAAATGTAATAAACATGTGAAGTATGAAAAAAATCGTTAGAGCCGTTTTTGAAAAAATCGAAAAAACTGAAAAATCACAAGAGTAAACACATACTTCCGATTATGCGATTTTCTTCAAAAGTATACTGTCGCATCTAGATAGTGCACCAAACTTATATATTGCTATGGTATATAGGGGTCTATATACTACCTTAAATACGTCTATTTATTTAGATAAATGCTAAAGGAAAAATTAAATACAGTCATTAGACTGAATTAATCAAATTTAGAAAATTTTAAAAATAACTGCTTATTTAATTGAAAGATATGGATGGAATTAAAGATTGAAAGTCAATTTAAAAAGAAAGGTATAGCATTTGAGTACTATTTGATGGTGGTAAAAGGAGATAATACTAAATACAAGTTAATGTTGAATATGACAAGATAAAACCCTATTGTAAGAAATTATGAAGTGGGTAACATTCAGATTAATATAATGTGTAGCAGGCAGAAATAATGGTAGGTTTAGCATAGAAATAAAAATTTGTTTGATTATTGAAAAATAACAGATTGAAAAACAACGTGTAATTTGGATAGTTTGGTAAAAATAAATTAGAAATTTGGCCCTATTTATTTAATTTGTGTGCTGGTTATATAAAAGGGTTGATAATATAAATCTACAAGGTGGAATTAATTAAAATATTACGAGTATAAAATGAGAATAATGCAAGAGAATTTTGAATATGGTATAACTACATAATAACAATAATTACAAGAAGCAACAAGAATAGGAATTGGATATAACTGAATGGATTTTGTATTACAAGTCATAAATATTTACATTAAATAGAGGATTGCAAGTTGGTGGAGTTTTTCGTGGACTTCGCTTGGGGAAGTAAAGAGACCATTTGGACAAGGACCAATTGACAGGGACCAGTTGACTTGCTTTGACGAGGGAGCTGTTCGAGGTTGCGATTTCTGCTGGATGCTGACAACGTGTGTGGTTGTAGGAGGATCTAAGGAAGTACAAGGTTACTTTACAATATAATGTGGAAGTATGCTTACCATGGAGAATTTGAACAGAGGGAAGTTGTAGGAGTAACAGTTGTACAGGGGATAGAAGAGGAACAGGTATCTGCCAGCATCTTGGGGTGTTGCAGGTTGGAGGCGATTTGTTAGTAATCAGTGCATTGTGGCTGAGGTGTGAAGGAGTTCAGATATCAGGACAGAATCATACCAAGGTAATTTTGAGTTGGTTTACAAAGCAAGGAATCCAGGTGGGTGCATAATAAGTTGAATTGAGGTAATCTGAAATAAGAGACAATTAGAAAGGTTTATTAAAACATAATTGAATACTTATCATAAACATTATTGAGTCAGATAACATTGTAAAGGATTTTATTTTGTCATCTTGAATAGAAAGTGTCATTGAACACGATTTGAAATTGTAGTTGACAGCAAGTGTCATTACTTAATTTCAGTTCATATAAAAAATAAAATAGCAACTATCAAGTAACTAGATTGGCGGACCACCCTGAAAGAGTTCTCAAAAAGCTTAAATACTATTTAATTTCGTTTATAGAAAACTTAACAACTAAATATAAAGAGAGGGACCTTAGCATAACAATATTTTCAACGCCTTACCTCTTTTCGTTTTTGAGATATTCTGTTCACAGACACACAGACAGACAGACAGGCATACCAGTGAACAAAAATATGTTTATTGGGTTCAGGGCAGGGCCGTAACTAGGTATAGGCCGAGTAGACCCCCGCCTACAGGCGCATGCGGCAAGTGGCGCCAAAATGGCATTTAAAAAGAAGTATTACTCTCATACTAATAAAAATATAATAATAAATAAACACGTGAGTCGATACATTACATTGCCTTGTGCAGTTTGCATAGTGAAGGTTATATGTCTACCAGATTGTAACGGCGTTTGTTTTACACTTCGCATATATATCAATCAAAGTATTGGAATTATTAGCTTTTTAGCCCAATTTTTTGCGTTGTTAAAACTGTGTGTAATACAGCAGTGGCGACAAATTAACTTAAATTTTAAACAACTCACTGATTGGACATATTACATATAAATTACATTCACTGCTCTGGGCTCCTCGCTAGTACAGTGCCCCATTGCAACAATCAGCAGAACACCAAAGACCGATTTCCAGAGTTTACTTGTTCCACTAATATAGAATTTTTCGCTGTAATCACTTGCCGCTAGAATTTGTTCATTTTAAGACACTTTTGCGACCCTACACGATGGCAGCTTTTATTAAAAAAGAAGGATGATCAAAATTGGCATGATGCAAGGCTCATACTAGGTGCCGACAGAAAAAGCTTCACGTTTTAAATATTATATTGATTACTACAAGCCGGTGTGGCAGTGTGGCTGCCAGTACAGAACCTTATTCTACGTTCATATATTACTACGCATAATAATATGTAATTATTTGTTCATATTATATTAATACTATAACATATTGACATGTCTTTTCAGCACACCACATAGGTGGTCTTTTCCAATTAAAATAGGTTTTGCAAAATTAAAATTGACTTGTACATTGAAAAGTTACCAAAGAAAATGTTTTTGACGTCTTTATTACAGAAAGCGTGCTGCAAGGAAAACACTTTTGCCTGATTGAATTATGGTCTTCAAAATTGTTTAGAAAATAAGTAAAAATAGCTTAATGCTGCTAATAATACTGAAACACTTAGTAATGCGAATTACATGAATTTTGAAATCTAAAAAACATTGCAGCCAATGGGATTCGAACTCGTGTTTACTGATAAATATATATGCTTGTTGTTGTGTTATAAATGACGCAGCGGCATTCCGATTTTGGGCGGAATGCGCCCGATCGGTGCCGATGAAATCGTGACGCAGAGACGCAACTACACCATTTGTGTATAGGGTGACAATGAGATCAGGGCCATGTCTCTATCTCCTTTACTTATCAACGGATGTGGATGAAACTTGTTACAAGGATAATATACATAATTTCGAATTGAGAGACATATATAATCAAAATGGCCGAGTTCCGGTTTCACCGAAAATGTCATTAACTTTGATTTTTTAAATGGGGTGCTCTGTATATTTTATTTTTTTCGGAATCTACGACTCAAATTACATACGGCAATGTTGCCAAATTTGCTTGGGTATTTCCCAAAAATATTTTAAAATTTTATTAATTAAACACTTTTCCGTTTTATATAAAGATAAAGTGGTGGATAATGCATATCATTAGATTGGTAATTATATTTTTTATCTAATGGGACGATGGCCTTTGATAGGTGCTATTTAAAAAACTGACTTCCTCAAAAAACACGTTTAGCAAATTTTATTCCTTCATGAACGATTTGTTATTGATCAAATTAATAAAATATATATTATTATGATTTACTAGAGTCATTTAGAACTCATTTTTTCCAATCACTGTCTTCTATGAGAAAAACTAAAATAAAAAAAAAGAATTTTTTGTTTAGAAAAATTTAAATTTAGTAAAAGTATCGTCTGTAATTTGACTCTTAGATTCCAAAAAACCTAAAATATATAGGGTGATCCATTTAAAAAATCAAAGTTAATGGCACTTGCGGTGAAACCGGAAGTTGACCATTTCAACTATATCTGTCGGTCAATCAGAAATGATGTCTGGTAGCCACGTATCAAATGTTATCCAAATCGATTAATAAATAAAGGAGATATAAGCATGGCCCTGGTCTCATTGTGACTACATAATAATATGTACTTTTTACTTCCCTCTTCTAAAAGACGAAGGAAGTGTATTGTAATTGCAAAAAAATACTTTCCAAGATTTCTTCAGATCTTCACGTTTCAGGGTCCTTAGATGACGAAAAAACAGGTTTTCTCAATTCCGTCTGTCTGCTTGTTAGCGGTATAACTTAATCCTTAATTGTTGGAGGAAAATGATATTTTGCATGCAGATTATATGCCTTCCTGTCATGAAACGGAGAATATTTCGGTACAATATATGTAGAGTGAGCACCTTAAAAAATTATTTCAAATTTTGTTGTAACTTCAGAACTATTACTTAAATGGGAGTAATATTTTGTACATAACTCAGGTTTTTACCCTTGGAAAAAAAGGGTATATTGTGGACCTAACATAGGGTGAGCAATGTAAAAAATACATTTTTATTTATTTTTGCTTTATGTTAGAAATAGATAAATGTAAAAATTGGCACATAATTCAGATTCTACACTTGCCGAAAATGGGATCCAACAGTTACAGAGTAAATGTAAAAAGAGTCAAAAAAGGGCAAGAGTAAGTATGTTCAGTTTAATATAGCCTCGATCCGAGAGATCTTGGATGGTCGAGTGGATCAGACGAGTAGAAACGAAATCGCATTGGCCTGCGCTGTAGTTCGAATCCCACTACCGGTAATGTACATTATTATTATTTTCCTTTGCTTTTTAAATTCTTTACTGTCACAACGTCCACCTGCAAGGGGAAGTTCTTAGTAAAGTCTTTTGCAAATTTTTTAAAATTAGAATTGTGTTTTATAATCTTCTTTTCTGTTCCTACTTTATTAGTGTTGTATTTTATTATGTTAACATTTAGTTGTTTAAGTTTAAAGCTTTTGGATTAAAAATGTTGGATTTAGTTTTGGATACCTACCTGTGTGATTTGAATACATTACAGAATATATCGGGAGATAAATGTTGAAATCATACTGTAACTTTAGTATTTTTTGTCACCTCTATGGTTAGTGTGCTGAGGAGAGCAAAAATGTTGGCTTGCCTACAATAAACGTTTTTCTAGCTACGGCCCTGGTTCAGGGTAGTCGAAAACGTGAAGATCTGTTGAAAACTCAATTTCGAAATTTTGGGGTGAACCCAACACTTTCTTTATTGTAAAAGGAAGTAAAAAAGTGTTGTATATACAAATATTTTGAAAGTATACATCTTAGTCTACCTAGTTAATGATACAGTGTGAGCCTTTGTTGAATAATAACACAACCACCAATAAAGTTACAACTGTCGCTGTACAACACATTTTTGAACACACTGTACATCATTGGAAAGGTGTTTTATTGTAGTTTTCAACTGTTTAATAAAACTTATGCTGTTCCATTTAAGAAAACATTGTTTTCAATTGTTTTAGTATGGTTGCTGAGATAATTCGGCCTTGAGCCATGGCCTACTTTGGTAATTTTTTTTTGTAATTTTAAAAACTAAGAAGTTCCAAAATAGCACAATCATAAAGAATTATTAGTGGCAATTTAAAAATCTAAAAATATACTGGGTGTTCTATTTAAAAAAACCAAAGTCGTGTATCACTACGCAAAAATAAGAGGCCATGATTTAAATTGGTTTATGCACACTGGCATTTAAAACAAAAGTCTTTTGTGATATCTCTATTATTATTAACAAAGTTAAGAACTGTCTATCAATTTACAAATACCGTGCACATACTCATCACATCCCAATGATGCACTAGCGCGTTTAGTATAAACTAGAGTACCTTGATATATCAAATTTGTAGCAGATGAGAGTGGCCACGATTGCCAATCTGTTTTAGGTTATGAATTTAAGTCAATCTGCTGATTATCAAAATGGCGTTTAAACAAAAGGCGTTCGTCCAAGGGGAATTTTTTTTGCTAAACACTAAAACATATTTTTTTTCTTCAAACTGTGTGGTAAGCATGATGTGGAGTTAGGGATGTGCGGTACGATCTGATATTTTTAAGTACCGGTACTTCCTTCCGATACTTGATATTTTGTACCTATATTTCAAAATCAAAACCAAATACTTTTGCTGAGCCGAAATCTTCCCGTTTAATCTGTATGCGTACCTACTACTCTTCGGTACGGCTTTCATGCATACCAACACATTTTATGATAATGATTAAATATTCAAAGAAAACTTCATTATTCCGCTTAAATATTTATAACAGCAACTTTTCACTTGGATATCGTCGCAAAATTCGGTAAATCCCCGGGAAAAATGTAATACTCGAGTTTATAAACGAGAATTGCATCACTCCATCCCGGCCACCTTCTCGTCTTCCGATAAATTAGTTAAAAGTTCTGCTTTCACTCAGTTTTATGGTATTATTTTGTGAAATAATGTTTTATATTGTGCTTTTACATTTTGACGGCGCGGACCACTAAAGGGTTGACTGCACTAATGTTTTTTTTTTATTTAAAAGACAGAATGCTGCATTATATAATTTTAGTGTTCATATTCAAAATACATGCTAGGTTAACAGAATTATTTGTTGTTGGGGAGTATAAATTTGTTTTGGTTATTATTTTTGTGTTACTTTTTAAGTTAATATCGATTTTGTAATTATTTATTATTGATTTCTTGATTGTTACTGCCATTATTATTGCTACAGTTCTTTTTGCTATACTGTGATTCGAAGCGGCGTATAAATAAACCTAGAAAATATCCCGAATCGAATGTGTACCGCCGGTAAACTTTTAAATCGATACTATACGATACGGTGGTACCGGTACTTTTCGGTGTATCGAACATCCCTATGTGGAGTGCATAGTGCAAGATCAGAACAAGTCAAGCGCAGTTTTTTTCTTATCAATGATTTAGTATTGCTTTTTGAACAAAAATTAAACTTCAAAACAGTTACTAATAATGCAGTTGTTATTAATTCCAGTCATATGGTATTCATGGATGCGCTGGTTCTTGCAGAAAATGCCAAATTGTTTTGAATTAAATTATTACTTTGGAACTAGGTATTGGGAGAAATAAGTAAACAAATCAAATTTATTAACATAAACTAAAATCACATTTTGAAATTTAGTATTTGAATTAAAAAGACATACAAAATCAGTTATCTAAAATCAATAGTTCGACTGTGAGTAGACTATCAACCAAATCAACTTTTACTAGTTAGCAAATCTGTGAGTGCTAACCGAACTAGATACAAACAAACAACCAAAATTTGTATGTAAATATTTCCAGAAACTTATAATAAAGGTGGCTTGCAGTCCTGTATTACAACACATTTAAAAACAATTAACAAAATAAAAAATTACAAACTGAATTAGTTCCAAAAAGGTCCTTCCACGTTACTAGCTACTTCATCACACAAGAAGGTGGCAAAAAACACTCTATTAATCCCGCATTCTTAAGTTCACTTATTAGTAGATTAAGTGCAGTTTCTGATTACAAAGCAGATCTTCAACCTGTTCAACCTGTTGAATCATGGATCCTGTTTCCTCAGAACACGGTTTTAAGCCCGCATTCTCAAGCTCACTTAGTAGATTACGTGCAGTTTCTAGATTACAAAGCAGATCTTCAACCTGTTGAAGCACATCCGAAAAGGCCAGTTCGAAATTTGCTAAACGACGCTTGAAAGTTTCAACTTCTTCACTTAGTTTTATCAATTGGTCCACATGTTGGGAAGCATTAAGTTGCTGCTTCAGCTCTGCATTTATTTTTTCTTGAATGGCTGATTGGCCACTTACATCTGCTGTGGTCTGAAAAAATACACATTAAAACTCGTCTTAATTTCTTGAGGTTTTGAGGTTTAACTTAAAATTTGATCACAAAAACGTCGCATGCTGATCTCAAGTTATTCAAGATGTATGCAATACGCAATACCACATCCACTTCAATCCTATGAAATATGTAGCTATTATGAATATAATCAAATACACTCAAGTCCCGTTAATCTGAAGCTGAGTGATCCAAAATTTTCGACAATCTGGAGAGCCAAATGCATCCACTCAATTTGATTTAGAAGACGTCAGTCTGACAGAAAATCAATTAAAAGAAAACTTACTGTGCTCAACTGCATGTATTCAATTAGTTCCTGTAAAGGTTTCTTCTCCATTGCAAATAATAAGATTGTGCACAACGTATGTATTCACGGACAGAGTTAGATATTTACTATCAAAATGTTCGAGGACAAAAACCTAAGCTTATCCATTTTATGTGAGTGCCAGAATTTGATATAATAACACTAACAGAAACTGGACTCGATGCCAGTGGCGGATACAAGGGGGTGTCAATGGGGTCAATTGACACCCCCTTGTGCCTCTTAAAAAATGTAATCGGGTAAAAGTTGACTGCTTTGTTTTAATTATAAACAAAACGCACCCTTACAGCTTCCGCTCGTAATTTAATTTTAAATTTGCCGAATGCTTTTTCAACATTCTTCAAGACGCAAATTTGCCCTCACTCCTCCAGCGTTGGTGGGGTTTTTGTCGCTCCTTGATGTCGGTTCTGTGACCTGTCTAGTGTTTCGAAGTCTTCACTAGAAAAACAATGCACTGCATCTGGTCGGTAGTTATCGGTGCATTTTAAAATTTTGCTAATAATATAATGTTTTTATTGTTTGTTTTAAATTGTATAATTAGTTAGTCAAAGTTGAAAATTTCCAAAGCCTGCAAAATTTCAATTTTAGAGTTAAGTACTCGTATGTAAAACAAAACGTACGTACTTGATTTTCAAGTAATTGAAATTTATAAATTGTTATTGCAAATTTATTCTTTTTGTTTTATTTAATGTTTTGGAATGGCCCCACCTTCTAAAAAACAAAAAACCTTAGACGCAAAACCAAAAACCACTGCCCTACATGTGAATCAGGATAAGATGATAGAAATTCAAAATCCAGAGAAAGCAGATGATTTGTCAGCAAATTCCACAGAAACTGATACTGCATCCACTTATATTCTCGCAAATAATGGGGAGATTGAAAGTTAGTCAAACGACATGGGAGCTTATTTTGACAGCACTGATAGACTTCTTGAAAGTCTTTCTAATTTAAAGAAAAAAGAATTATTGGAGAACCCTTACGTTCGCCGAAAAACGTGCATATTTCCTTTCTCAAAAAAAAATTACATGTCTTGTCTATTCGCATATAAAACAAGGAGTTTTTGTCGGTTTTTATTGAAATGAAAAAACAGTTAAATTTAGAGGTATGAAGTAACTTATCAAAAAAAGCTCATTAACAGCGCAACCGAAATTATTAAATTTGCTAATGTTGAGCAACATGTATATTAGTAATATTCAGAACCATAATTTCCACTGGAAAGGTAATTCACGAAAAGCATACGTTTTTGGTAACATTTTTCGTAATTCAATTTCAATTCTCTTACAGCAGCCGCCTGAAATTCAGCATTTTTTTGCATAAAATCATTGATATGTATTTCCAAAACAACTGACATTCGACCCATACAACTTGATATAAAATTAATAGTATGTATTTCAGTTCAAAACTTTCAAGTTACCTACCCCACAGAAACCATTTTGATAGGTTATGTCGTTCTCGAGATGCAATGTTTACATCCATCCGGCGAACGCCTTCGCTATTAATTTTCCGAATTTTCTTTAACTCCAAAGCTGTTGCTGTCTTTACAACAATTATGCAAGTTTACCTCACATATAGTTCTGGTTTGATAGCGATTCATTGAGCGGTTGCGACAAAAATTGCAAATTAGTAAAAATAGTCGAGTCCGAATGTAATAATTAATATTCAATTATACAGTAATGAAAGTATAATGTTAGATTTTTTATTTAATATGAATTTTAGTTAGTTATTCCTAAAGCCTGTGGGAGGTGATGCAATACCCACGTCACTCCCCATAGTTACGCCAATGTGTTCAATTTCAAATGTAAATTTAATGTTCTGAGTAGCATAAGGACAGTGTGCGCTCGCGCCAAGAAAAACGTTATACCAGCAGAAAATTTGTATGAGTCCAGCATTTTTCATACTTTTCGTTAAATTGTTCTAAATACCACTTTAGATTAAGTTGCTATATACAAATTAACAGTGAAAATCTGTACAAATATATCAACTAACTTTTGAGTCTGCTAAGTATAACTCAAACTTATTTTTAAAATTTACAATAGCATAGGTTGGTTCTTCTACTTTGTCAAAGGCCCCTTTTTGTAAACGTGCAATAACTAAAAGTTAATTTTAGTGTTCTTACTGGAACATAACATAATTATGTTACGTAAACTCTACATCATGTACATCTGTTATTTTCCTTTTCTTCTCCTTTTTATATAAGATGCAATTGTTGTTGTTGTCGGTTAAATACGATATTTTTTCTAATTATTAATTTGAAATTTTGTAAATATTTCGAACATGCAAATAGCACAACTAACACAGTATACGTAGGAAACTGTGTACCAGACACAGACTAGACAGGTTCTTTCGAATTGTTCGCAGCCATTGTTAATTTGAGCGAAATAAAGCGATATTTTACGGATTTACAATGCTTTCAATTTATTTAGTTGGTCAAAAAGGTGTCGGCCTAGTTGCGCCCGGCCCACTTGCGCCCACTGCCATTTTCGACCCATTTGCGCCCCAGAAGAATGTCAACGGTAATAATTAAGGTCTCATTTGCCTCCAGGCTTGCATCTCATTAGTCATCAGGACACCCGAACTTAGCCGACTGACTAGTGCAGCGGTCTTCTACCTGCAAATTAGTTATTACAAAAACACAAAATTTTACAATGTTTCCCTTAGCTGCCCTAACTTCTATGCGTTTCTGTTGGTAGGTAGCATACTTTAATGTTTGTGTTTGTTTGAGATTTACTTTAAAATTTTAGTAAGAGTTTTTACACTGGTATCAAATCAGATTATTAGATTAGCGCATTTTATCAGCGTGTCAGTGACACCTAGTTTTTAAACATAATGTTATAGGAATTAAACAATATACTACGTAACTTTTTATACTTTTTTTTTATATAGTTCTCCATCCACTTTTAGAAAATAAATGAAGGAGTTACTTAGTCGAGAATAGAGCGGATAGGTTAACCAAGGTTGTACCATTTATAACTTATTTAATAGTTATTGTCAACTAAGGTCTTTCTATTTTAGCTGACCTTCGCCTGTGTTTCATTTAGTATAAAAAGAATCTATGGTTTATTTGGTAGAATAAAAATAATATTATTATTAAATACTCGATTACTGTTTATTGAATCTGACAAAAATGACTAAAAGCTTTTAAGTCGCTATTATTCGTAACAGACAATACAGCGTCCCAAGAATGTGTGGTTCACTTTTTAATAACAAAATATAACCAAAATTTAATCTATGCTTTTGTTTTATTTTGACGCTACTGTTATTGGCCTTACAGTTTTTTAATTACTTCCAAAATCTGAGTCTAAGTTAGGATCCAAACGATTTTTGGTGAAAATTTTGTTGAAATCGGTAACTACAGTAGTTTTGTGTCAGTCTGCGGAACAAATTCCGAGCTAAAAGAAAACATTCTACACATACACTTATACAGTGTCCGCCAAAAAGTCGACATAATATAGAAAAAAAAACTTTTAGGTTTGTCAAAAAAACTTTTTAAGTCAATAATTTGTGCTTGTCTAAAAACCTATTTAGCCCCTATCATATATACCGAGTGATTTTTATTTATTTAGAAAATTGAGTTTTTCGAAATTGTCAAAATCCAAAAAGTGCTATTTCTCGGAAATTAAGTAAGATTACAATAAGATTCTTTAGGGCGTGTTATCTTTAGATAACTGAACAATCTCAAGGCCAGAAAATACGTATTTTTTGTCACTTTAGCTAAAAATTAATTTTTCAATTTCTTAAACGTTTTTCAAAATTTCACATACCAAGACTTAATATTAAAATTCAATTTTGTTTTGTGTGAAAACTTTAAAGATTTATAATTGGAAAGAAATCTAAAAAATAACGGGTTTTTCTAAGTCGGCAGATCTTTCTGAAATTTTGTATAGGGCCACAATTTATTATTCTGAACAACTTTTCTTAATAAAATTTGGCTATATCATAAACAAAAAGGGTAGTTCACCTGAAAATAGAATAGTTATCACTTCCCTGTGAAGGCCTACTTGTTTTTTCAAAAACTGAAAATACTCTTAAAATTCTTTTCAAACCAAGCAGAACCGAAACTTTTAGTCATTTTTGCCAGATTCAATAAACAACAATCGAGTATTTAATAATAATTTTTTTTTCTACCAAATAAACCATAGATTCTTTTTATACTAAATGAAACACAGGCGAAGGTCAGCTAAAATAGAAAGACCTTAGTTGACAAAAACTATTAAAAAAAGTTATAAATGGTACAACCTTTGTTAACCTATCAGCCCTATCCTCTACTAAGTAACTCCTTCATTTATTTTTTAAAAGTGGATGGAGAACTATATAAAAAAAGTATAAAAAGTTACTTAGTATATTGTTGAATTCCTATAACATTATGTTTAAAACCTAGGTGTCACTGACACGCTGATAAAATACGCTAATCTAATAATCTGAATTATTAATCAATAAATTTGATACCAGCGCAAAAACTTACTAAAATTTTAAAATAAATCTCAAATAAACACAAACATTTAAAGTATCAACAGAAAAGCATAGAAGTTAGGGTAGCTAAGGGAACAATTATAAAATTTTGTGTTTTTGTAATAACTAATTTGCAGGTAGAAGACCGCCGCACTAGTCAGTCGGCTAAGTTCGGGTGTCCTGATGACTAATGAGATGCAAGCCTGGAGGCAAATGAGACCTTAATTACCGTTGACATTCTTCTGGGGCGCAAATGGGTCGAAAATGGCGGTGGGCGCAAGTGGGCCGGGCGCAAGTGGGCCTATATCGGTCACTCAACACTTTTCGAGTTTTAATTAACTGGGTTCACAAATAGCCTTTTATAACGTAAACTGACTTAAGTGTATACAAGATTTGAGCATTTATCGTAAATACTAGAGGGAAAATTTCCAGCGGTTGGTGTTCTAACAGAAAAAGCTGTAAGCAAAAGGTATACTTTTTAAGTTTCTGTTAATAACAGTTATTTTCAGAAATACAAGAGATTTACTTTACAGAATAAAAAATGTTAAAATAAATTTGAAAATCGATTGCTGTATAGCAAAGTTTAAACACGTTCGAAACCAACAAGCTTTCTTAGCGTTCTTTCTACAATTTTACTTTTATAGGTAAATCTAATTGCATGAAACTTCTTAATTAAATAGGTTCACAAATAGCCTTTTGTAATTACATTCGTAAGTTTGAAAATTACTATATTATTCATTTCAAAGAATATATTAAATCAGACAAGGATTGGTAGGCAACCATTTAAGCAGCCGTTTATAAGGGCGGATATAGCCAGTCATTATATTAACAAGTCTCCGTAGACTAAAGGTAGAGCTTAGGTCTAGCAATACAAAGGCATCAGGTTCAAACCCTGTTTGGAGCAGAACAGTTTTTTAAACAAAATACGACTTTAAAACGCTCAAGACAGAATCTTCCAGTTAGTACGACAAAGATAAAAAATCCCTTTCAACGAATGCAAGAGAGATAGCATGATTGTGAGAGAAAAAGTGTGTGGACAAGGATAGGCGTGATGAATACAGAGCACCAAGTGGCTAATTCAAAATCTCAAAATGGACGACGCTTCAGTTAAAACAAAATGGCGCGAGCATTACGTGGCGAAATTAAAATCCAAAATGGCCGCCGCTTCAATTAAAACAAAATGGCTCCCACAGTGCCCCAGGCAATTTAATTATTAAAAACAAAATGGCGCGATTAGCACGTTTGCCCCAGGCAATTTAATTATTACACAATTATCAATTTAATTAAAGGTTTAATTATGCCCAAAGGGCTTAATTAATTAAAAGGAGTGGGGGAAAACTGTCCTTATTCTACTGTTCTGACGTATTGAGTTCAGCCAATTCATGTGATCATTTACGTTGGGGGTGTTGAAATTGAAAATTACAAGGATATTATCAATAACATATCTTCCCGCATAGGTAATCAGAGGCGTAGATAGAGTTTAGTGGGCCCTGTATCATAAATTGTCAAGTGCTCCCCCCCCACCTCCACCCCATCAGGGTATTATCAAATAAATGTATAAAAATACGAATTTCATTTTTATTTTTTAACAAAACGAAATACAATTATAAAAACTAATGAAAAAGTAAAATTTAATTATATATTTTACGTAAAAAGAAGTGTAGATAATAGTTCACAGTTTACATATATTGTAATAATATTATAACGTTGTTATGGTGACTAGTTTGTAATAATATAATTAATTGCAATAAATAAAATAAGTATTACAAATACAATTTTAATTTTAATATTTAATATTAATAAAAAATTATGCTTTGATTAATTAATTGCAATAATAACGGTATGTTGCTTCATTTATTTTATCCATTGGCAATTTATTTAAAATAATACGCCTACTAAATATTTGAGACTCCAATATCTGCAGGGGTTGGGCTACAACACAGTATAAATCTTACCATAGTATGGCAAATGCTCAATTTCAACGAATGACAGTTAACCTCAAATATTGAATGTAAACAGAGCTGTTTGCAATAACAGAAACCCAGCGTAATTTGAATGAAAATCGACAGACAATTAATCTGTTCACCTCAGGGGAATAGTAACAATGCAACTTAACGAATCAAGTTGTTTGGCTAACCTTACATTTGATTCTTTCACGTCATAGTGACACCAACTAGCATCTGTTTCTTGCTCGCTCGCCAAATTCACTTCCGGTTTATGCAAAACGGGGCTACGCCAAGCTCGTAATTTCCATCTGGAACGTATTCAGCGGCTGCTACCTTCTCTGGACCACAAACGAAGTCTTCCCCAGCTGTTCTACCTTGCTATGGACCTCTCGTAGCTCTCAGCTCCCTCGAATCGGGCTCGAAAGTAGACCTAGGAACGCATCACGTTTTAAAGGGACGCCAACCTCGTACCTGCCTTCTGGACCGGTTTCAGGGACCGATGGCTTTTTATAAACTACAAACAAGTGCTCATCTAGACGCTGCACACTGCTTTCTGCTTACCGCAGCTCCAAAACTTGCCAAAACTTAGCTTCGAAAACTATCATAAATGGGCAAAGCTTCAGGTTCAATTTTTTCTGTGACTACACTTTGGAACTTTACGAAATCAAGCACAACTGGCCCCGACACAATGGTAAATAAATAAAATTCAACAACTGGCACACATTATAAACTATTATGCACGAAATCAATTCAAAACTAGGAATCCAAAATTGCAAACAAGCTTTAGGTTTAGCTTCCGTAATAAAACAACAACATATCAACAAGTAACAATTGTTTTAAGTAAGTTTTTACAATCTTTGATTCTCAACTACTAAATTGTTTTCTTAAATGACATTCTAGAACACACTAACCGCACTTTGGTTGCATTTTATCACGTTTAGTTTAATAAACAGTAATTCACAAATTATTAGCACTTTATTGTAGTCTTGTATAATTCACAAGTTGCTTTTCAAATGTTCTTTGCATTCTTATGCCTTCTTACAATGCTTATTAACCCTTTAGCTGCGTTATAGATTGTTGGCATTATGATGTGAATACAGAACGCTGCATAAAACTTCTGTCACGCTTCGAAACACCTCTGTACTTAAGCAAATTCATTATAATGTCTTGACGTTACACAATTAACCTGTCAGTCATCATAAATCAGCTACACTTGCCATACCAACCACAAATAATGAAAATAAGCTGAACTCAACCCCGACGATAGGTACAGTTATTGCTAATCATGTCTTATGTAAGTATCAATGTTTACCAGTGACTTATTGTTGCCATAAATAGAATACCAATTCTGGGAGTATTTGAATCTTTCTTTAATTTTCGTACGTTAGCAATGCAACCAGAATTGCTGTAAGCAACATACCATTGCAATATCTACATAAGTAAGAAAGAAGTAAATGTTAAATAACAAGACACAAAGTTAAAGTAAATAATAATTTACAGAGTTACTCTCCGAACTTTTTTCTCTACGAAAATGTTTATAAGATGTTCCATACTTGGAGATTATTTTAATTTTTTAAGTTCTTTTCGATAGATAATATGCTTAAATCCGATAACCGTTCTTGTGTCATCGTACTTCTTAAGTAAGTAGTTTTTGATAAGTTTTAATTTTGAAAAGTTTCCTTTTGTTATTGCTATCGTAACAGGCAGTGTACAATAATATTTTTTAAAATCACGTGATTGAAATTTGGTTTCTGACCTGACATGACCATTCCAAACATATAACTTTAATAACTTTTTTCTCTATCTCTTACGGTTTGGCTGCGGAAACAGCGTCCCGGACGGACCAGCGTCCCGGACGGAAATCACATGATTTCTCGAAAACCGGAAGTGTCACGTGACTGAAATTCGGTTCCTGACCTGACATGACCATTCCAAACATATAACTTTCACAACTTTTTTCTCTATTTCTTACGGTTTGGCTGCTGAAACAGCGTCCCGGACGGACCAGCGTCCCGGACAAGTCTATTATATATATGGATGATATATTTTTTTTTTTGAGACCTTGGGTGCTGATGGCCCCCTGGCTGGTGGGCCCTATATCATTGATACGGCAGATATAGCAGTAGCTACGCCCCTGTAGGTAATGGTGTTTGATGCCAGGAGCTTATTAAAAAATGTATTTGGAAGTTGTTCATAAAAATCTCTTCTGAAAGAGGTGATAGATCTACTTAAAACTGATTTTTGTCTGAAAAATAAAAAATCTAATTTGAAAAAAAAATGAGTGGAAGCTAGATTGATGCAAGCAGGTATGGATTCGATTTAGTCATTATTAATATTTGAGTCAACAAGCATATCTTTTATTAATTGAAAGAAATCATTGGACGGAACACCAAGAAAAAGATTAATTACGTTGAAAGAGCAGAGTGTAAAATTTAAAATTGCGACTTATCTAATTTGTTGAGCCAAGATGTAATGACAGATACCGGTGTGTAAAGTAAAGTTTTTTTTAATAACGAGAGATCCTTCTGCTGATTTCATCCCTGACAAGATCGGGGTTGTCATTTCCCGAAACTGGAATAATTTTTTCGGAATGAATAGCTAAGTTGTTCAAACAATTTTGCTTGCTAGCACAAACAGGGTTAAGTTTTAGGCCTTTATCTAGATGTTTTTCTATAAAATAAGCAAGATACAATTAACACTAATCAGTTTTAAAAGCCAGTTTAACCAGAACGAACTCCAAATTTCATCCCGTTTCCAGCCGCCACCAAAAAATCGTCCCGCGGGTCACTCGACAGCAAAAAAGCAGAGCTCCTCGCGATTGGTGCACTTTAGGGGTTGGTGTCATGACGATCGGCGGAGGGCGCGCGCGATTGGCGCACCAACGGGGGGCGTGGCTTGGGGTGTCGTTGCGCCAGCGAGCGCATTACAAAATTAAGTGCGGCTGTTGCATTGCAAATGCCGGTGCGTACCTGTGCATAATCGGTCGGAAAATGCATTTCGAATGCACTCGCCTTTGCGCCGGCGAGTCAGAACCGTAAGGCCCGAGAGTGATGTAGGTGGAAAGCGGAAAAATGGAAATCGACGGGACGTCCAGCGCGTCCAACGACTCCAACCCCCAGTTCTCCCAGCTCAACGCCAACTACTACAGCGACAACCTCTACTACAGCAGCCTGATGCAGAACAAGAAGAGCGAGTTCGAGAGCTACTTCGGCAAGAGCTTCCTGGACAAGAAGTTGGACAGCAAGGAGCTGAAGAAGGTGGAGTACTACGCCCCCAAGAAGGACGAGTTTTGCAACGGTGTGGTGAGCGTCAACAATGCTGTGAAGAACAACAATAACGGTGTTGGTGTTAACAATGCCAATAATGGTGCTAAAAACGCGGACATTAACAAGAAGGGTTTTACATATGAAAACGGCGCTTTCAACGGTAAGAAAGTGAGTGACTTTAGTGACAATAGGAAGACTCAAATTGAGTTCTTTATTAAAAAAGGTGGGGACAGCAACAGGATTCAGCTAAATAATGTGGACGCTTTTGGAAAGAAATCTCTCAGTTTTTCTCCGGATCAGGTAGCTTTTTTTTTGTTATTATTTAATACAGGGTGCGATCGTAAACATTTTTGTACAAAAGCGACTATGAAAAATAAAATCAGTGTCTTGGATTAGTTTCATTTGTACTTGATAAAAGTAAATATGTTAGATTGGTGGCGTTTTTAATTAAATCATATTTTCGAAATCAGCTTCAAGGCAGTGGTGACTGAAAATTTCGTTTATTAAAGTAAAATGGTAACAATTCATTACATCACGCAGCGCACTGAATATCCACAGTCCCTCTGGTTATAAAATGTTTATGATCACATTGTAGATAAAACCGAGAATAACACAAATCAACATTATTATTTTAAAATTACATTTCAGCAAAAACTCGGTATTGTTTTGTTTAATCCATGAAAAAATCAATGAGAATATAAACTAATATCCTATAAATGATTCTTTAACATCTTTAGAACTCAGACACCTTCCGGATTGTATGAGTTTGACTTCAATAATTCACAGTCTAAGAAAAATATTTTAGCTAATTTCGTGCCCTCTTTTGTTTCATGTTGACATACCTAGTAACTTGGGACACGCACCTACATATTTCAATGTTAAATCTTGAATGTTAAATTCTTAGTTCCCCTAATTATTTTAGAGCGACAGTGCCAAAAAGTTTTTGGTAAAGACAAAAATGCTGCATCCGCACTTACCGTCGCTTAAGCTTTCGCATTTTCCTAAAGCAGAAAAATTGAGTAAATTAAAACTGTCAATTCCAAGAAAATCAGTGATCTGTCACTGCAGTTTGACGTTTACAACTGATTATTAAATTTTGTCCTTCATAAAATGTACTTAACAATAAAAATTAATAAGCAGGCATACGTCAAATACTAGTAACAAATGTAAATGCTCATACGATTTGCTTAGATAAGTCTAAGTCAATTGTTTTAAAACTAACAGTTTTGATTTTCCCGCAAATGGAAAATTTTAAACCATACGATGTAAATAATTTAACATTGAAATCGTTTTGCTACGTCGTGCAAGTCACCAGCCGGTATAGCATTATCATAATCGTCTTCTTTACTAGGGCTTAACCACTTGGAATTTGGATAAATATACCTACAGGGTGTCCCAAAATATCGCTATTAAACTTTGAGGTTGTATTATATGGCGCAACAAAAGTTTGTATGTTTGTGGGTCCGACATATTGTCTTAAGAGAGCTATAGCATTGAGTAAAGTAATAGAAAAACATAATTCTTATTTTATTAATTTAAATAAATATACAGTGTCCTCCAAAAAGTCGGCATAATATGGGAAAAATGTTTATTTTTGATTTTTCAAAAAAACTTTTCAGTCAATAATTTGTTCTACCTATCATATACACCAAGTGATTTTTACTTGTTTAGAAAATGGAGTTTTTCTAAATTGTCAAAATCTAAAAAGTGCTATTTTTCGGAAATTAATTAAGATTTCAATGAGATTTTTTTAGAGTGTGTTATTTTTAGCTAACTGAACAATCTCAAAGCCAGAAAACATAAATTTGTTTAAACTTTAATTTAACAATTTTTTAACATTTTTTAAAAATTTCACATCCCCACAAATACCTAATATTAAAGTTCAAATTTTTTATCTGAACACTTTAAAGAGTTGTAATTGGGAAAAATAATATAAAATGTTAATTATTTCTTTAAATTTTTCATTATTTAGCGAGAAGTAGTACCTATGTTTGCATAATTTTTAGGTTTCTTATGCAATGCGCTTTTTAGGAGAAATATTTTTCAATTATAATTAACATCTATTTAAATGGCTCCTACACACTCTAATCTAGCCCTGTTAATGAATTACTGTTAACTGTTACAAAAATCCTGTAAATATTCATTTACAGTTGTCTAAATGAAGAGATTTTTCTTTATCCAATTAGGTACAGGGTGTTTCTCAAATTTTGACAGCTTCTAGCGACTTTATTATTCCAGATAAAAAAAAATTGTTCAGATAAAAATTGTAGGGTATCGTCCAAACCGCCCGAATTTGCTACTTAAAGAAACAATTGAGCATCACGGGTGAACTTTTTGACTTGTTGTATACTTTCTTTTAATGGAATACCCTATATATTATGTGTTTATTGTATATCGCTTACAATTCCCTTTTCAAAAATATATAAGTTGCCTATAATTAATTCATCCAAATTTTCTATATGCCCGCCAATATTATTTAGGCACTTTGTGTACCTAATCATCTTCTAATTATACTAAATTTCAAATAAGCATGCAGAACTTGGAACTAAGTAATAATCGTAACTATGGCTGTAATTGGGCCAAACAAAGTCACCATTACAACCATCTGAAAATCAAATATACCTATTTTCAAAATTGTCAATTTGACATTCGGTATGAATTCTAAAATATAAAAGGAAAACCGATAAATAGTGGATAAAAGAAGCTGACTTACAACGTTTATTTGAATTATTGGAACGAAATTATTGGAAAACACGAACAGTCACACAAACTTATACTTTCCTAGTGTAAAACTGAATTTGAGTTCACCGCGCCATCTACTGCATTCTTATTTAAAATTTAGTATAGTAATATTTTGATTCTTTAATAGCGGATATTTCAACAATTGATGAAGTAATTATAGGCAACTTAAAATATTTTTGAAAAAAGAATTTTAAGCGCTATCCAATAAACACATAATACTATATAGGGTATATAAGTCCTAAAGTTCTCCCGTGATGCTCAATTGTTTCTTTAAGTAGCAAATTCGGACGGTTTGAATGATACCCTACAATTTTTATCTGAACAATTTTTTTCTATCTGGAATAACAAAGTCGCTAGAAGCTGTCAAAATTTGAGGAAACCCACCGAGCTCCGTGGCCTAGTGCGTAGCACGTCCACTTAGCATTCGGGAGGTCCTGGGTTCGATTCCTGCGGCCGCCTGCCTTGATTCAGATTTTTAGGTGGTTTTCATGAGTCAACAGAGTACCTTCTCTCAACCATCCCGAGTTTCCCGTTCTTAGCTGAAGAGGGACGGAAGGTGCCTATAGCAGCCCGCCCCCAGTTGGGGGAATTGAAATAACCTTTACCTTTGTCCTTTTTTTAGGAAACCCCGTTCATGTTCTAAAAAACTCCTCATTTAGACAACTGTAAAAGAACATTTACAGGGTTTTGTAACAGTAATTCATTAAAACGGCTAGATTAGAGTTTCTAGAAGCCATTTAAATAGATATTTCGAGTAATAATAATTGAAAAATATTTCTCGTAAAAAGCACCTTGCATAAAAAATGGAAAAATTATGCAACTTCTCGCTAAATAATAAAAAATCTAAAGAAGTAATTATCATTTTATATTATTTTTCCAATTATAAATCTTTGTAAAGTCTTAACATAAAAAAATTAATTTTAATATTGATATGTGAAATTTTTGAAAAATATTTAAAAAACTGAAAAATTAATTGTTAGACAACCACAAATTATTGACGTAAAAAGTTTTTTTGAAAAATCAAAAATAATTTTTATTTCCCATATTATGCCAACTTTTTGGCGGTCCCTGTATATAAAATGTATGTCTTTTTATACTGATTTGATTTAAAGTGTCTTCGTCTTACTCGTGATTAGGTAAACTTCAATCTTTAGGTTCAATACATTTTTTACATAAAAATACTGAATGTTTTGAATGTGCAACTAAAATTAATAAATCCCCATATATATTTTCAAGAAATATGTTGAATTTCACCAAATCTACTTTTTCTATATAATTTTAATTAAATAAAAGTTGTTATTGCCCTTCTTAATGCTGCAGCTTTTTTGATATGCAATCAGTGATGACTGAGACACGAAGTATTGCAAGATTTGGAAAATGATTGTCTTATCTTGCAAAACAAGATCAGATTTTTTCGTCTTGGCCTTGCTCAACTCTTGCAAGGTTTTGTCTTGTCTTGCAAAATGACGTCACATTTTTCTGAAATGTTATTATTTTATTTTAATGTACAATACCCTTTCAAGACTCTTGTGAGACTTGCATACATATGAGGAATACACTACGTTGCCATTTATATATTATTTATATACAGGGTTATTCAACTTCGATGCTCACCATTGGTATTTCAAAAACAGTCAGAGATACAAAATCTTAAACTGGAGAAAACTGTAGATTCTAATGTTGAATAATATTCGAAAAATAAGTAGCTGTCTTAATTTTTGAGTTATGTTCAAAAAATTAAAAACTTGATTTTTCGTTTCTTTTTTGGTTGTACGTTAATTATTATGTCTGATTTTATATTTTTATCTATTTTTATTATTTTCGAGATATTGATCTTAACTCTCTTATTTTAAATATGGCACCATTACGAAGGTTTCTAACTAATCTGCTTCGTCTCACCAGAGCTTTTCAATATTTAAACCCGCTAGCATAAAGCCGATCTGTAACTCTGGTGCTGTATTAATTAGGTTAAGGATGCATTCTGCACTTGAAATCGCGCCTATGTGAATTCACCAACCCCAGATGCAACTAAAAATAAACCGGTAGAACGCGATGCCGCAATGTTTTGTGGGAAGCTGAAGTAATTAGTGGTTTAATAGTGGTATCAGAGTGCAAGGCAAGTGTATCAGCCAGCGCTCCATTCTTGGTGTCACTTCCGAGCCGAGAAAGTGCTGCACACCCTTGGGGAGTATCCCCATGATTGCGTCATACTTTAACACGGAGTTTGGACGCCGGTTTTACGACGTGTGAGTCAGAAAATACCTGCGGAGTGTGTGAAACAAATTTTCGCAAGCTTTCGCGGTAGTGTTAACGTTTGACTTGTTAGTTGTATCCTATGCAAACTGCAAATGCGCGTAGAATTTAGCTCTTAGCTCGTAGCACTGCAAACCAAACTTTAATCTTTGTTCATTTATGGCATATGTTGATTTCAAATTGTAAACGCAAGTAGAATTTAGCTCTTAGGCCGTAGTCATTCAACTAAATATTAATTTTTATTATTTACGACTTATATTATTTGCGTATTGTCATTTTGTATTTCCTTTATTTGTGTGTATATGGAACAAGCATATATAGTATATTACGTTCATTTTAGCTTGGCTTTTATTCCTGGCGGGGTTGCAGTATTTATTTTCAAAATTGAAGGTGTGTATGAGACAAGTTCGGAACCAATTTTTTTAGGCAAAACTCGAAAAGTAATACGGCTAGGACCAATTTATTTTTTGAATATTATTCAATATTAAAATCTACAACTTGGCCTCAATTCAACCGAGCTTGCATCTCCTACCGATTTCGAAATCCCAATGGTGAACGTCGAAGTTGTTTAACCCTGTATATAAGGTGAGGCAACATTAGCAATATTTGCATAAATTTTTGATGCCATACACTATAGTAAAAAAGTTTATAAAATCTTAGATTTTTTAAATGATACGAATTCTTTTTTGTCAATTATGGTTACTTTTTAATACTTTTTACGAATTTAAAAAAATCATAGTCGTGGATCACAAATTTCCTCACTAAAATGCAAACATCTTAACGTAAATGCAGGAACTTTTTGCTAGTTATATGTGTAGAAATTCAGAACAGAGTAGGCGTTGACTGTTTGGAAACAAGAAATAATTAAAATCCTTTGACTGCACAGAACTGTAGATAGTGCTTCCCGTAAAAGTTTTGTAATACACGTTTTGCTTCCCGCTTTTGCGATTTGGCACTGGCGAAAACGATTACAAATGATTGTTAATAAAAATGGTAGTAGTATAAAACCATTTTTTTAAATGCCATATTTAATAACTATTTAGATAATTCTTGTTGGATTTCCTTAAGTTTGAAATAATAAACTTTAGAGTGAAAGGAAACGACTACGATCTGTCCGTACCCTGGTAAAGGACAAATATGTCAAATTGACATCAAGGCACCCTAAGTTAGAATAAATGGCAATTGAAAATATTTGATTAGCGGAAAAGGTAGTATAATTTCGACATCGCTAATTTTAGTGTATTTTTAAAAAAATATATATAAAATACGATTGTCTCACTATGCATGTTGAAAGGGCCTAAAGTGAGATTCGTTAAAATGATTTTTACTTTCCTCGTCTATAAGGTGAGACGTTTCAGGGTTTCTAGACGACAAAAACATGTGTTTTTCAATTACGTTTGTATGTCTCTCTGCCTGTCTGTCTGGTGGCGGTGTAACTAAAAACTATTTGTTGGAGGAAGACATACAGCCATACGGAGTAAGCACTTTAACAAAATAAAATTCTGTCTATCTCGACAACGAGTTAAATAAAAGTAATATTTTACACGTAGCTCAGGTATTTACCCTTGAAGAAAACGGGCATATTTTGGACCCAACTTATACAGCGTGAACACCTTAACATTTTTTTTAGGTATTTTCAAAATTGTTTAGTTTCAAAACTTCCACTTGCGAGGGAAGTTCCGTGTAAAGCCCGTTACAGATTTTTTTAATATCAGCACTAAGGTTTGTTACAGCTGAATTTCGAACAAATTTTATAATCTTATTTAATGCATATTATAGCCTTAACTACGACGTATGATATAGAAAAATTAAGCAAAATTTGAAATATAAAACTTGTATATTCTAATTTGAAGGGCATGCGCTTGTCTTAATTTAAATATTGACAGATCTAATAGAGATTGATTTAAGTGAAGCATATTCTTCTAAAAAATTGTATTTTTTTGTTTTGAGACGTTTATCGCTTTTTTCAGAAGTACTGTAATCACGAAAAATCACCTTCCAAGATTTCTTCAGGCCTTCACGTTTCAAGGTCCCTAGATGACGAAAAAGAGGTTTTCTTAATTCCGTCTGTCTGTCTGTCTGTCTGTCTGTCTGTCTGTTGGCAGTATAGCTCAAAAAATATTTGTCGGAGAAAGACAATATTTTGCATACATATTATATATCTACCTAGCATCAAACCGCTACAATTTCATACAAATATATATAGGGTACGCACCTTAAAAAAATAAAATTTTGTTTATTTTTGGGTTAATTTTGAAATAGAAGGAAGTAATAACTTTCACCTAAATCAGGCTTTACATTTGCCGAAAATAAGATTCAACCGATACAGGATAATGTCACAAAAGAGTAAAAACGTTTCAAAAATACGACGGTTCGGTTCAAGAGAGGCGCGCGCCGCACCTATTTCTATAAGGCTTGATGGCGCAGTTGGAATTTCGATGCAGTTACATCCGCTGCGGAGATGCGGTTACGATCGCTATGCAGGTGCGGCGGGTTCAAACCCCAGCGGGATACATTTTTTTTTAAATTTGTAAATTGATCTAATTCGGGCGAGGGAAGTTCTGGGTAAAGCCTTTTACAGGTTTTTTATTGATGGGCTCGTAAATGACTTGAAGAAAACCTTCATCACATGACTCATCAGGATGATGATAACATGCTCGTTACACTCTTTGGGGATTAGCAATTTCTCTGATTTCATCTGGCCATTGCCTGCGTCACCTCATATTTCATTATTGTGTGTTCAGTGAAATTACCCTAATTCCATGGTTTGCTTCTCTGGTATCGTCAAAGAGCTCTTAAATATATTCTCCCCACCTCTCAAATTTCTTGTCCAGATCTACAAGGTTTCCGTGCTTGTCCACCAGCTTGCCAAATCCATGAGCAGGATGATTGCATCCTGCATTTTCCTTTACTTTTCTATGCAGGTGGAAGAAGTTGTGCTTACGGTCTGCGAGATAAGAATCTCAGCACATTTTGCTTACAAAAATTATATTGCCTATTGATATAATTTTACAGTCTTTTGCTCTATTATTAAAATTAGAGAAACAGAAGCGTGAAATAGGTTTCCATCAATACGATTTAAAATATCGTATGTAGATGTGATTCGTTAAAATGGTTTAATTGATTTTCCGCAGTTCCAAAAGGTTAAAACCATACCTATCTTAGTAAATGCTTTCCGCATTTTAGTATATAGATGAAAAGAAATATTGATGAGATATAGGAAAAAACTCAACAAATGTTATAGCTATTTATGTACCAAGGACGTAGGAAGGTGTTTGTGACCCCCGGCGTGAAAATAAACGCTAGTTACGCACGAGGGGCATACAATATTTTATGTACAAGCCGGAATATTCGCAACTAAAACCAGAGATACCATTTTTATCAGTTTTGGCAACCTACGATGTCACTGACAAACAAGAACCTGAGTGAGTCGTAAAGTACTTTATTTTCCACTGATCTATTATGTGTTGTTTATATCTGTCATACGAGGCATATAAAGCAATCCATAACGCTCTAAGGCGCAAAAAGTGAGCGTAATGATTACTCCCGCTTATTATGAGAGGGTATAATGGGCGGGCGTTACCATTACTCCCGCTTTTTACGCCCTAGGGCGTTACAGACTGCTTTTCAAGGTATTCAAGCGTTTCAATTAATTTAAGTACTGAAAGTGGAAAATAAAACGTTCTATGCACCACGGGCATTACTTGATGTTTGTACACCTCGGGCATAAACATCTTCATAATGCCCTTGGTACATACCATAACTATTACGGCCCGCTTAGTGTCACTTATGTGGCCGTAAAGTACTTTATTTTCTCCTGATCTATTATTTGTTGTTTAGATCTGTGATACGAGGTGTATAAAGCGCAATGAGCGTTATCATTACGCCCGCTTATAACGCCCTATGCACTGCTCTGAAAGTTTTGCGTATTCAAAGTGGAAAATAAAACGTATGCACTACAGGCATTACTTGGTGTTCATAGCCCTCGGGCGATTTATAAGCCCTCGAGCCAGATCTCTCAGGCTTGTAAACTTGTCGCCCTTGAAAGGGCATAAACATCTTCATAATGCCCTGGGTACATAAATATTGTGGCGCTTGAGCTGTAAGGTGGTACATTACGCCCTCAAAAATAGGGTAGAAAGAGACCAATTCCGTCCAATCGTACAAAAAGAATTTTTATTTTAAAGCATAGTAAACATACTTAATGACAACGTCGTGACGCAAAATTTCAGAGTAAAAGATTATATTTTCAAGTTTACAAGTTGCTGTAATTGGCTGTGATCGTCAAATCTTTGAAAAGTAAGAAATGATGAAAGCAAGCTATAAAATATATTACTTGCAGTTAATGTTTGAAAATACACATTTTCGATGGGATTATATGAAAATCTCCGTTGCTATTACAGTTAATAAAATAGTTTGCACATTATGAGGTCAGAAACAACGTTTTACATCACAACTCTAAATATCGATATCGATATGTCAAGTATGATTAGCTTATATTAATTTATGTATAAAGGCCCATTAAAAATCCCTGCTTTGTGTTTACATATTTTGAAAAATTAAATGAACTAGAAATGTTTTCATTTTTTGTCTAGAGCCTGTAAACCAAAAGAGATATTTGTTTTCAGATCGTGTTGCTCTTGAAAATTTGACTCCACATTGTGAAAACTATTTTCTTTCTAGGAGTAATAATAACAAAGATTTCCATTTAGTCACACCGAAAACGGGACGCCCTGCACATCAGCCAATTTTTCGAAATGTTTTAAAGATGTATATTAAAGCCTCGCGCCTGCAAAACGGCCAGCAAGTTTACTAGTGTTTTACTCTTTTACTCTCCTGAAAGTTATATATATCCTCAATTATCCACTATTTTAGCTATTGAGTAAATACAATTTTTTTGTTTTTCGTTCAGCGCTGTTGTGTAACACAAAAAGAAATTGTAGGATTTTTTTGTTACAGAAATGTTTGTCCAGTTTTCGTTAGGACAAAATGAAGTGGTTATGGTTAATTTAAACGAAACCAAGCACTAAATACAAAACACTCGTAAAATTATTTTCAAAATTATTCTCGGACGTTACGAGATCATTTTCTTTTTTTATATAACGTTATATTTCTGTTAAGTAGTTGTTTTGTTGTGTTGCGCGGAAATGTTTACTAACACTATTTTTCACTTTAGTTTTTAATTACAATTAGTAACTGACTTAGTGTGCTTTGAGTACAGCGTAGTTTGTATTGAGCTCCTATTTATAACTTATTTTTGAATGCTAATTTTTTATGTACAATAAATGGCTATAACTTCTTTATCTTGTGAAATATCCATAGCAAGCACAATAAATCAAAACCTTTTAGAATGATACCACGAGCTATAGTTTCCATTAAAAATTGTAATTTTATGTTACAAGAAATTTAATTAAGCGTGATATCACAATTGTTTCGATTTATTCTGCAATTTAAATAACAGACTTAAAATCCGTCTCGATAGCTTAGTGTCGATGCATCTTTATTGCTGATCCGAATACCCCCGGTTTCGATTAAAATTTTAAAAGGGCAACAAATTAAATGCACATTATTCTAGGTGCCTTAGTTGAGTAGAAATAATAAGTGACAAATAAAACTAATATATTTGTGTAAGGTAATGGATGTTCAATAAAAATAATAAATGCGTAGTAAATATGTTAAACGTTCAGTAACAAACGTAAATGCATAGTAAAATAATAAGTGTTTAGTAAAATAATAAATGTTTGGTAAAAATAGTAGATGATAGGCAAGAGCGCTAAAGCTCAGTAAAAATAATCAGTGTTCAGTAAGAAGTATAGATGTTCAGGAAATATAGTGTTTTGTACAAATAATAAATGTTTAATTGAAGAATCACACAAGGTACGTAATAAGTTTAAATGTCAATCAAGCCAGGGAAGAAATTAAATGCATGATATTATATTGAAACCTTAAGTAATTTTATTTAGTAAAAAATAAAAGCCTAGTATTTAATGTAAAAAGTGTTTAGTAAAATAAAACATCTTCAATAAAAATAATGCATGATACATAAAATAAATGGTCAACAAATAGTATATAAAGTAATGTTTTATCCAAGAGACATTTTGAAGCCGGCGGAATCTCCAGGTCCATAACACAGATATGGATCACTTAGAAGATTACCCCAAACACCGGTTTGACTGCTGAAGAATGCACAAAACCGGCAGCATCTAAAAAGGCCTCAAAACGCCTAATTTTCCTGTGAAGCCAAATGAAATAAAAGCTGCAATTCATACCTGCAGGTGAAAAACGACCACACAGAAATGCGAAAACACCACAGTAAACTTGCAGGCCGCCCAGAAATAAGAAGGATTAACTCTTAAATTAACCTAAATACGCCATAATAGTTGCTCCCAAAGAGCTGCCGGTAGCAAACCGCGTTTTAGGGGACAGAGACGTAAGTGGCAAAATTATCGTCAAAACTGGAAAAACTCTGGGTCATCAAAAACGCGGTTTCAAATAAAATTTGCAAAACTTTCTCAAAAGAACTAAGACATAGGTAACCCACTCTACTCACGGTTGCTTGAAGAGACCTACGCCCAAGATGACAGCAGCTTTATATTTGAGAGCAAAATTTACCAAAAAGGTGATTTACAAAGGCGTTAAAGAGAGCTTCTGTGTAACTAAAACCACCATATTTTTGTACCCTCGAATATAGACAAAAATATACAGGATTTTATTTAAAATTAAAAAGTTACATATTATGGTCCATATCTTAGTAAGTTTTCCAATATTATTCTAAACATCATTTGTAATAAATATTTTTGTAGATGTAAGTAAAAGAATAAATATTTAATAAAATAACAGAAGGTGGCACTATACAAACTCATCCTGTATGTTTTACTTTTCTAGTGTTTTTATCTCCATACGTTATTCTTCTGATATAATCTAACCTCGACTCTTTTTCCACATGATCTATTTTATCTTATAGTTGTTGCATACAAAATGGTAAAAAGTCTAAAATATAGTTCTAGATACTTCCCTAATCTTGCAAATCCATGAAAAACTCTTGGAAGCTTTAATTTAATCTTCATTTTTAATCTTTTTTTAATTATCGTTTGTCTTTTCTTTAAATTTATCGAAGATATGTCCTCAACTGTATTTTTCCGATAGCATAGATCCTCTATAAATAAAGTAGTAAAGCAGTAGTCATTACTATTTATATATTGTTTGTCAGGTATTCTACCAATAACTGTAACACGACTAATCGGAATTTCAGTCTTCCTAACGACAAGCAGTAGATAATATTGAACCTCATTCATAAAATCATGTTACACTTCATTGATAAATAATTATGGAAGCGTGAATGAGCAAATAGCTACAGTGTTACTCAGGTTTATCGCCTGATAAGGCGGGTCGAGTTGCATTAGATATTGCAGACTGGACATTTTATTAGCCGATCTTATTTAATTGGAATTAATTCGTCCCCATTCAGTTGCAGATTGATATTTTTCATTGTTAAATTTAAGACCGCTATTTTTTCTTCTGTCCTTCATTCCTCCCCTCCTGTGATCAAGATACGTCCAATTTGGTGAAAATTACCGAATCTGATAGAAATTACACTTAAAACAATAAATGTTATCCTCCATCTCCGGTGATACTGTGGATGATGCAAAACTGTTCTTGGATTTGTCCTCATTTTGCCTTAATGTGTAAATTTGGCGAAATAATATTGTCTTGTAGTATTAATCGATTATAATTGGGAATTGTGTACGTCACATACCTACAAATATTTAAATTCCCAGTTGTTATTACTAAAAAAATCTAAGAAATGTGGCAGCTCTGAGATTTGAAATTACAACCCTTTCATTAGATAATCATGATATTGTTTCACCTATTAAAACCAAAATGTAATATAATATAATTGCTTTTTGTTGATATTTCTAATCTCTTCGTCATAGTTACAACTGAGTTAGTAATAAGGAATGAAATTGGTTTATAAGGTGGTGACTTTCTGTTATAGCTAGATTAATCCAGACTAGAATTGAATACAGGAAGGTTAAAAACAAACTTGATCGCGGAAGCCATTGAAAACAATAAAACTTGCCTCATCTGTGAAATGTAAAACTCATTTTCAACATCTTGTTTAACTTATCAACATGTTATTTTAATGTTACCTATCAATTTAATGTATAAATTTGGTTTAAATTACACAGTGTTGCGTATTTGTGTAGCTTATTAGAGTGTTAAAGTCGCTTGAACTAATAATGCAGTTAATTGTAGTTCAAATGTAGCTTTATAATTTTCATGGGCTCCCGCGATCAATTTAATTTTTGATCGCTTTGTAATTGCTATAGTGAAGCTATATTGATTCTAGCCAGCTATGATAAACTAATCTAGTGGCCCCACCCTTTCTTTAAATATTACCATAACCACTAAAAAAATTCTAAGTGAAACTGCTTGCACACTTTCCGTTGAAGAATAAACAATAAAGTTTAACAAATTCCCGCTACCTGTACCTGTAATTAGTCTTGCAATTTAAATATCAAATGGAACTGTAAACTAGGTAACTAAAAGCTTAGAATTGAGAATTCAAGTTTTAGGCAAGGATTTTCTCTGTTAATTGATTATTTTTGTTTATTGTTACTACAACTCAAATTAACCCAACTATATAAATATCCACTTAACGTCTTATTCCATTATGACTTGAATTATTTAAAAATAACCCACAGCTGCTATTACAAAAGGATCCAATTCGTCAAAAATTCTCCTAAGAAACTGAAGGGGCAATATTTAACACGTCTTGGAATAAAATATATAATCTTGTACAGGTGGAATATTCCCCTCCCGCATTACGCCATCGTTTCTTATATGAAATGGGTATAAGGCAATTGATCCGCTATTTTCATTCACACACATTCACATTGAAATAATACTGAAAAGACACCAAAATAACTGTATTTTATTCGCAAACGTTATGCTGCATCGAATTCAGGCGTCGCGATTCGATGCATGGAAATCCGGCTTCGCTCGAAGTATACAGTTAAATGGAATTCACTTTGAATACACCGTATAATCTATTTAGTGTACGTATTTATGTCTTCATTTACGGTTGCGAAATGTTCCCACAGTCGAAACTGCAATGCAGTGAATTGAGCTGGCCTTGAACTCTAAATAACTGTCATACGTCACCAACCTTGAATGACGCGATGCATGGAAATTGTCCACAAATTCGTTCACGGGACAGGAAGTCAAGAACTCCTTGACAGCTTTGCAATTGCGTACTTACTCTGTACACGGTAAAATAGCACCTACTTAAGTGTACACACGGTTTGCTATACACAAACACTATAGGCAGCAAATCGTATTTACTACAATTGAGCGATCCACGCACTAAAACAGGGCAGGATGTGCACTTTTCGTCATGTTACATTACAATCATTGAACCTAATTAACAATGAAGAAGCATGTAAACATAAACTGGCTATATTGAATCATTAAAATAAACAATTCAGGTAAGTAAGCCACCATAACAATCTTATTTACTTAAATAAGTTAAAATAATTATTTTTACCAACAGTATTTAAACTAGTAAAGTAATTTTTTTTTCTATAATAATTTTCAAGGTTAATTTTTTAGGGAATAAGTTGTATTCCTGCAGGGTCCCTAGTTCTAATAATGTTGGTACATAGATTTTTAGTTCTTTTTTTCCACTAAAAAGATTGACAGATATGTCATATAATAGTGGATAAAATGAACAGCATAGTAAAATATTGCAAATTTATTAATTATTAAACTTACAATATTTGAAAATAAACATAATGAACGTTTGCAAAATTAAAGGTACTTGTAATTAAACGACAAACTGAAAGAATGATAAATTTTGACATTCAAAATTGACACATAACCATAATTTTGGAAAAGTTCTACCAACACGGGGTATAAAAATTTCCTAGCGTTTTAATCACATATATACCAACATTGTAACACTTTGACAGTTATTATAGAAAAAAAACGTACTTTAGTTACCATATTTCCTTGTCACCATAGCAATTCTTTTCATTTGAAGACGTTAAATCTGTTTATAGGGAAGTTTACTAGTAGTTCACTATTTACTATTAATCTTGTCAGTTATAAAGATCAATATCAATTTCCACTTAAAGCGCTATTTTTTATTATATTCGAATGACAGGAGTGATACCCGCTTTCTTGCCATTCCTTCTAGTACCGCCCAGATTTTGATGGAGTCGAAAGCCTTTTGGTAATCGACAAATGCAAGGTGAAGTGAGTTTCTTTATCAACGCTCGGTGAACCTGAATATTGACGACTCCTTTCAACTTGGAAAGGGGAATCGGTTGCTCAATAAATTGGTAAGCGTTTTTAACACATCGATAACCTTCTAATAGATGAGACATTTTCTAGATTTTAGTTGTCCCCTTTTTATACAGCTGACTTACTTCTGCTCTTTGCCATGACTCAGGTTTTTGTCTGTCGACAAGATATCTAATTATTCATTAACTCAACTTTTTGCAGGGGATTTCTTCTACTTTCAGCAATTCTCTATTGGAGCTTTACATGTTTTCATTAATTTTGTCGCTGTTCTTAGTTCTTCGGCGTTTGTCTCTGCTAGATCTTCAAATCCTACATTCGCAATTGGCCCTCTGGTGTTTTGAGTTTCCCGTAATTCATTTCGCATTTGATTTCTATATGTTGGTTGTACAATCGACAAGAGAAAGGTTAAACAACAGTTACGATTCCTTTCTTGCCAGTTACAATAACCCTTTGATCGTTCTCTAATTACGATAGCACCAGTTTTCTCGTACTTCTTCTATATGTTAGTACTTTTCTATTTATGTTCTATTGGTTCTTCAATCACACTAGTACTATATGTTCGCAGGTCTTTTCGAATGGCTTTTTCGCTTTCTTGTTTTGTAATCGGCTGAGTCCCTGTTTTTTTGTATTTCTCTTAGATCCTTGAAAAGAGATTTGTTTCGCAGCAGTCTGGATGCTGTTTGTTATTTTGGACAACACTTCGTTTAGGTATAAACCGTATACATTTTCTACAGGTTTTGCTCTTTCCTTTGGAGGTCTATTATTATTAACGGCCGATTTTTCTTTTAAGTTACCATGTCTATAACCATAGCATTTTTTACTATTTTCTGCCATTAAAATCTATCCTTCCAGGAAATTTTAAAATAACATCAATGTACTGACATGAATAACGAGAGCAAGTTTTTCCACCGTTGTTGTTTGTACGATAGTATACCTATTATTTTGCTTTTGCAACGAAGCAGATAACAATACAACGGGGGGAAGAGGCGCATATCTAGAATAAAGATAAATAGAAGGTAGGAAAAAGAGCATAGAACACTATGATCTACCCGTAAACCGATTTTTTAAAAAGATATAACAATTCTACAATAAATTAAATACGGCTAAAGTTAAATTTAGACTTTTACAAACGTGTGTTGATGTATGCTTACAGCTAATCTTTCAAATAACTGGCGCTTTCGTTTGTTATCAAGTGTCTAAGGGTTGGATATTCTGCATATCTCTTAAATTGTAAAAGTATTAAATATTCTGTTTTTATTCTTTCTCCGAGATTAGCTGTAGTTTCGGATTATGCCAGTAAATTTCAATATTACAACGATATTTAATTAACCCAATTGGCCGACAATATGCTGGCCAAGAAGAAACAGGTTATAATTTTTATCAAGATTTTCACCAACGTAGGTATGATTAGAAATTCGCATCTTTACATTATCACAGGTTGTTGCCCATCATTGGCCACAACCCCTTATATTTCACCCATAGAAGAAAGGTTACATATCGAATCACTAATTGTCAGGCCATCAATTGCAGGTTCAATGTATGTGCGAAGCCCTGCACCAGAGGGGCGACGTAGAACGCCTTGCAGCCTTTTTGTGGTCCCTACCCCCATCGGAGTTGCTGAGGGGCAACGAGAGCGTGCTGAGGGCGCGGGCGGTGGTTGCCTTCCATAGGGGCTCCTACCATGAGCTCTACGCTATCCTGGAGTCGCACTCCTTCCACCCCCGCTGGCATTCCGACCTGCAGACGCTCTGGTTCAAGGCACACTACAGGGAGGCGGAAAAAATACGCGGACGACCTTTAGGTGAGCCCTTTTCATAATTCTAATGACTAGTTCTTCTTGTCACAGTGCTATATCTGTTCCAGACGTTGGCGATTAGCATAGTTATCTTCAGTTAGTTGAAAATAGCTTGGAGAAGCATGTTTGATGTTTCTCTTCCAGAAATATCGTCTTCTTCCTGGTCCTCCCTTCTCATTCAGTTTTTCTTGACTTATTGTTTCTCATAATGTGCAAGGTGTAGTATTTACTAGTCTCTTCAGCACCTCTTCATTCGTTATATGATTCAAATACGCGATCTTGAGGATGTGAGGATACACCCACATTCAATTTCTGGATGGTTTTCAAGCCAGATCTTTATCCAGGACGTATCTTACAATTACATCCAGAAATTCATTATATTCGTTTAGCAGCTTCAGAATCTCTGAACATGTATCATATGGGTCTGGAGCTTTTCCATGTTTCGCTAATTTAATTGCATGCTCGATTTCTACTTTACTTGGAAGAAATTTTTAATACTGTATAAGTTATCCATGTTCTTAGTTTTGTATTGGCTTCAGAAATACCTAACATTACTGTCTGGATATGTGAGTGTCGCCAGTTTATGCTTCTTTGTAGATGTCATATCTCTGACTTTCTTAGACATGTTGGCGAAGTCATATAATCATTCAAGTTCTTCTATGCCTTTACACTTTTCCGCCATTCATGCTTCCTTGGTTTTCCGTATCTCAATTCTAATTCGTGCTGAACTGCTTTATATTTCTATAAATTTTTGATAAATTGCTTGATTTTGCAGGGGCGGTGGATAAGTACAGACTCCGCAAGAAGTACCCCTTGCCGAAGACCATCTGGGACGGGGAGGAGACGGTGTACTGTTTCAAAGAGCGCAGCAGGAACGCCCTGAAGGAGTGTTACGCCAGAAACAGGTATCCCACCCCTGACGAGAAAAGAGCACTCGCCAAGAGGACGGGACTCACCCTCACGCAGGTCTCGAACTGGTTCAAAAACCGGAGGCAGAGGGACCGCACCCCCCAACCGCGGCCGTAAGTTCGCTTTTTTGTATTGAGCCTGTGGCAGCAATTGTAGAGGGAATAGATATAGTAAGCATATACAGGACGCCTTAAAATTAGACCAGCAAGACACTAAAATGTTTCATGTTAAGAGTGACTACTCTTGTTCTTAAGGTTACGATAGATCCAAAACCAACAACGGCTTATTAGCTAAAATAATCATTCCAGAAGCTTGTTGATCTAATGTCGGGACACCATGTATATGTGTATTTAAAACATTGATCAATTAAAAGATCTGCCAATAGTAGTTTTAATTACTCCTTTTATTCAATATAGCCTCGATGCTATGACAACCAATATTACGGTTTCAAATAATAATATACGCTCTCTTTTTTTTCGTGAATGTAACATGTAATGAAAATGTATAGAAAAATTAAATGCCCTAAAAGGCGATTGAAAACAATAACTATTAGCAAAATTGATAAGCTAGCAATGCGTATCGATGGTTTATCTTTGTTCTTTGTTTTGAGTTAGCCATAGAAAGAATGTAACACACTTGATTATTGTCATTTTTGCTGTATTTTTGACCACTCATCGTACATTTCTGTTCATTTCTAAAAGTTAACCGTTTTCAATTGTGTTTGATGACGATGATACACATGGTGAAGAAAGGACCATGGTTGGATATGGACATATATAGGTATCAAATGGTATTAGTATGAACACAGTTTAATGAAATTTATCGTAACCACAGCTATACAAACATAGTAAACTATATCTACGAGCATGAAAAGACCAATAGAAATCAATAGTAGAATCAGATAGAGAGACAGTCTGTAACCAAAACTCTTGGTATTGGAACAGACGCATATTAATAAATGGCATACACTTAGACAATTTAAGATATGCGTATACTAATGTTTTAATAGTCGGTAACGTAAAAGACATTCATTCAATGTTATCAGAATTGGCTGAAGGGGCAAGTAAGATAAACTTAGAAATGCATTTGAATAATACCACATTTGTGTGTCTAAAATATCACGAAACTGAACCGCTACTTTAAGTATTCAATCACACTAGGCAGATAAAATAAAACCAGTGAGATAAACTGAAAGCGACGTTTAAAATAATCTATGTTCAATCAAACTCAAGATTACACTCAGCAAGAAAGATTTCTCCGTTCACTTAGGATCGCGTCTTCCTGTCTTAATATGGAGCTCAGATTTGGACTATTACTAAGGACACCATTGAAAACGACTTATTAAGAGAGCTGTGGAAAGACAAATGCTCGGGCTTTAGTTGAGAGATCATGAAAGGAATGAGTGGAGTAGAAACATTACCAAATTCAAAGATGTTGCTGAGAGGACTACATTGGGCATGTCTCGGGCAGATGGGCAGAAGCAAAGTCTTATAGTAAAAACCCTATAAGAGCAAGAGAGCAAGAAGACACCCACCCATGCTCTGAACGGATGATATAAAAATATCAGCCTGAGAAAATGGGCACACATTAGAGATGCCTACGTTCAAGAGGTAGAGAAACTAGGAAAAAATCTGACCGCGAATTTATTACTCAGTCATATGTGAGAATGTGAGTAAAGTGATATAAAAATACAGTTACACGAGAAGCTTCAAAGATAAAAAGTCGAAAGATGCAACAGGACAGATGGTCAAGCAATGCCTTATAGTAGAGCCCATATATAGGCAAGAGAGCAAGAAGCCGTCCATCCATATGCTGGACGATATAAAAGGCTCAGCGATTCTAGGATGGAAAAAGAATGAAAAAAACCAGAAGGAATGGCCACACATGAAAGAGGATTATGTTCAAGAGGTGGCTCGATTACTCAGTCATGTCTGAGTAAAGTATGTAAGACTAAAAAAAACAGTTGCAAGATGCAACAGGCCAGATGGTGAAGCAATGTATTACAGTGGAGTCCATGTATAGGCAACAGAATAAGAAGACGTACCCTAAACCCTAGACCTAGATCATATAAAAAGATCTGCGTATCTGGGGTAGATAAGATAATGCCAACATCAAAGCAAATGGACATGACATGGAAAAATCCTAAGATATTCACAAGTGATCTAGAACGAGCATTTCTCAAAGATCTGTTATAAAAAAGTCTTAAAAATGTCGGCTGTATCGAGTACGTTTATAACAAGAGCTTGTTAAGGACAATTTCGATAAAAGATATAAGTAGCAGCGGAATCAAAATTTTGTAAATAAAATGGCATTTTTTTACGAAACTGCCATTATTAAGCCTAGGATAATCCTCAATGAATGATGAAAACTTGCACTCAGTAACTGGAACATTATTATTGAGGAGACTTTGAAGATAAAAAGGCATCTAGTTTTCTTAATCAAAAAAATTGACACCACTTTACTCTGGACTGGATGTTAACATTCATATTTTCCCAAACAGATGGATTGGCCTTAGATAAAGCTTCTTTTATCGAGGGATAACATAAAAGTCAAGTACACTGCTTAACAAATGAACTGAACCATTTGCCTATCCTGATGCAATTTTAAAAATATTTTTCTATTTTGCGTTTAGAATAACTCCATTCTAGCACCCAAATGACGTCATTTGAGTGTTGGAATAAGTCGTTATAAAATGACGTCATTTGGGTGCTAGAATGGAGTTATTCTAAACATTTTTATTTTTTAATTGATAAAATGATATAAAGCGGCAAAATAGAAAAAATAGTATAAAACACTCGTTGCAGAAGGTCCTTCAAGCACTCATTTGTTCCTCAACTCGCCGCTATACGGCTCGTTTCAGAATTTCAAATTCGTGCTTGTACAGATGCCTTCTGTAACTTGTATTTTAATATAATA
Source organism: Agriotes lineatus (assembly GCA_940337035.1). Lineage (NCBI taxonomy): Eukaryota > Metazoa > Arthropoda > Insecta > Coleoptera > Elateridae > Agriotes > Agriotes lineatus. The sequence continues at coordinate 88,537,717 of OW679201.1, forward strand.
TTTTTCTATTTTGCGTTTAGAATAACTCCATTGGAGCACCCAAATGACGTCATTTGAGTGTTAGAATAAGTCGCTATGAAATGACGTCATTTGGGTGTTAGAATGGAGTTATCCTAATCGTAAAATAGAAAAAATAGCATTTTTTTACAAAGTTGCCATTATTAAGCCTAGAATTATCCACTGAATGATAAAAACTCGCACTCAGTGACTGGAATCTTTTTATTGAGGAGACTTTGAAGATAAAAAGGCATCTAGTTTTCTTAATAAAAAAAGGACACCACTTTACTCTGGACTGGATGTTAACATTGATATTTTCCCAAACAGATGGATTGGCCTTAGATAAAGCTTCTTTTTTCGAGGGATAACATAAAAGTCAAGTATACTGCTCAACAAATGAGCTGGACCATTTGCCTATATTGATGCAGTTTTTAAAAATATTTTTCTATTTTGCGTTAGAATAACTCCATTGCAGCACCCAAATGACGTCATTTGAGTGTTAGAAGAAGTCGCTATAAAATGAAGTCATTTGGGTGTTAGAATAGAGTTATTCTAAACGCAAAATAGAAAACATTTTTATTTTTTAGTTTATAAAATGGTATAAAGCGGCAAAATAGAAAAAATTGTATAAAGCACTCGTTGCAAAATGTCCATCTAGCACTCATTTGTTCCTCAACTCGCTGCTATGCGGCTCGCTTCGGAATTTCAAATTCGTGCTTGAATAGATGCCTTCTGCAACTTGTATTTTAATATAGCATTTTTCCATTTTGGGTTTAGAATAGCTCCATTGTAGCACCCAAATGACGTCATTTGTGTGCTAGAATAATTAGCTATGAAATGATGTCATTTGGATGCTAGAATGGAGTTATTCGTAACGCAAAATAGAAAACATTTTTATTTTTTAGTTTATAAAATGGTATAAAGCGGCAAATTAGAAAAAAATGTATAAAGCACTTGTTGCAAAATGTCCTTCAAGCACTCATTTGTTCCTCAACTCGCTGCTATGCGGCTCGCTTCGGAATTTCAAATTCGTGCTTGAATAGATGCCTTCTGCAACTAGTATTTTAACATACTATTTTTCTATTTTGCGTTTAGAATAACTCCATTCTAGCACCCTAATGACGTAATTTGTGTGTTAGAATAAGTCGCTATGAAATGACGTCATTTGGGTGCTAGAATGGGGTTATTGTAAACGCAAAATAGAAAAAATAGTATAAAACACTCGTTGCAGAAGGTCCTTCAAGCACTCATTTGTTCCTCAACTCGCCGCTATGCGGCTCGTTTCGAAATTTCAAATTCGTGCTTGAATAGATGCCTTCTGCAACTTGTATTTTAATATACTATTTTTCTATTTTGTGTTTAGAATAGCTCCATTCTAGCATCCAAATGACGTCATTTGTGTGCTAGAATAATTCGCTATGAAATGATGTCATTTGGGTGCTAGAATGGAGTTATTCGTAACGCAAAATAGAAGACATTTCTATGTTAAATTTATAAAATGGTATAAAGCGGAACAATGGAAAAAATAGCATAAAACACTCGTTGTAGAAGGTCCTTCGAGCACTCATTCGTTCCTCAAGAATTTCAAATTCGTGCTTGTATAGATGCCTTCTGCAACTTGTATTTTAATATACTATTTTATATTTTGCGTTAAAAACTCCATTCTAGCACCCAAATGACGTCATTTGAGTGTTAAAATAAGTTGCTATGAAATGACGTCATTTGGGTGCTAGAATGGAGTTATTCTAAACGCAAAATAAAAAACATTTTTATTTTTAATTTATAAAAGGGTATAAAGCCGCAAAATAGAAAAAATGGTATAAAACACTCGTTGCAGAAGGTCCTTCAAGCACTCATTTCTCCTGAACTCGCCGCTATGCGGCTTGTTTCGAAATTTCAAATTTGTGCTTGAATATATGCCTTCTGCAACGAGTGTTTTATACCATTTTTTCCTATTTTGCAGCTTTATACCATTTTATAAATTAAAAATTAAAATGTTTTCTATTTTGCGTTTAGAGTAACTCCATTCTAGCACTCAAATGACGTCATTTGAGTGTTAGAATAAGTCGCTATAAAATGACGTCATTTGGGTGCTAGAATGGAGTTATTCTAAACGTAAAATAGAAAACACTTTTATTTTTAATTTATAAAATGGTATAAAGCGGCAAAATTGGAAAAAATGGTATAAAACACTCGTTGCAGAAGGGCTTTCAAGCACTCATTTGTTTCTCAACTCGCCGCTATGCGGCTTGTTTCGGAATTTCAAATTTGTGCTTGAATAGATGCCTTCTGCAACTTGTGTTTTAATATTCTATTCCAAAAGGACAGTCATGGCATTTTGGGTAACCTTACAGGAATCTGTCACAATAAAAAGCATTTCTTTTCATAATTTGGTTTAAACTAAGTCCATTAATAAAATATTATCATTTGAAAATTTTGAGTTATTTCCAAATGTTGATAGCACGTTGCATACAAAGTATGCAAAATTGTTGGCAAACATTTTTAGACGTTCTGAGGAGACTCAAAATTATTAATTTGCTTCCTCCTTTTATTTTTGTTAAAAAGAGTTTTATTATTTTTTAATTTTATTAATATAATTTTGTTAATGCTTCAGTTAATATTTGAGGACAGTGCAATTAAATATGCTTAATATGAGATTTCCATAAAACATAAACTTTTATATATATTTTGTATGATCTAGTGTAACAAATACAATTTTTATGAGTGGTCCACTTCATTTGTATATATAAAAAGCGACTAAACAATGCAGAATGCCTTGGAACTCGAAGTAATCCTATACGTATAAACATTTTACCTTGTCGAGTTGAAAAAGGTAAAGTGTGTTCAAAAAGTAGTACGTTTGGAGTTGGCTATGGCTGGAGAAAACCAGTGTCTTTTTTTACAAAAAACCCAGCAAAGTAAATTGCGATTATAAACTCAAAATTGTATTTGCATTTTAGAGTTACATTTCAATTCGTTATAACAGATGATTAAAATGCCCACCACCGGATTCAATACATTTTAAAACTCTATTCCTATCTTCATTCACAGCATTTTCTAAAAACTGAGGCATATTATTTATTTCTTCAAACTTCTCAATAATTTGATCTCTTAGTTCTTCCAAATTATTAATAGGAGTTCTAAATATTGAATTTTTGATATAGGACCATAAACAGAAATCATACGGTGACAAGTCACAAGATCGTGCAGACCAAAGAATTTCCGTGTTTCTGCTAACAAGTCTATTATCCAAGAACTGTCTAATCAACTGTAAAGGTTCAGCTGTATAACGTGGCCCCGCTCTATCCTTGTGGAAATAGCCCTCACGTAATTCGTCATCGTGAAGTTCGTAGAAAAATGGTTATAAAATTTCCTCTTTATATCTTTTTGCATTAATGTTCCCATTTAAAAGAATTGGTCCAATTAAACGTCTTGCACTAATAGCTGCCCAGACACCAACCTTTTCAGCATGCAGAGGTGCTTTAACAAACTCATGAGGATTCTCAGAGGATCATGTCCGATAATTTTGCGAATTAACCTCTCCTTGCTTATAAAACCAAGCTTCGTCCGTAAAAACTTTTTCCTGAGAACATCTTGATTGTAGTTAAGCACACGTAAAAACCATTGACAGAAACGTAGCCTGTCAGGAATGTGGCAATAGTTATGAACTGCTGTTAAACGGTACGGGTATATATTGACATCTATAATATAATTTTCCTTAATGTGTGTTTGTCTGTGGCACAAAATAAAATCTCACGTTTCGGCTTCACAGATGTTTATATTTGTTTAGGTTTTGTTTTTCTTATCTTAGCGCTCGGATCGGAGCTTGACCTTTCGCGTATCCTATTTCACGTGCGCGTAACGCGCAATTTGCTTGTCTTTGGATAAAATTGCATGACAGGTCCCCACAGAAAGATTAACTTGTTGCTACAAGTGACGTACAGAAGTGTGGGGTTCATTCTGCATTACAAAAGTAATGAAAATGTTTTGTTCTAAAGAAAAACCATTTTGTAATGTGCACTGGCCAACATATTTGTACCTAAAAGGAAGCATTTTTGGTATTGCAATTTTTAGTAAATACAATAATTACTTATAAAGAAAAGAAAACGAACTTTATTATCACATTAAAACGTCAAATGAAGTGATAGAAAGATCAGCTGCTTGTGTGGCTGGTGAACCGACATACGGCTACCAACGTTCAACCGAGTCAGCACAAACTCCAAAGGTGGGAGTTATGATGAATACATAAAACAAAAAATATATATGGTTGTATCCTTTCGTAAGTGTTTCTTCTATTGTATTATGGGTTTTTTTTTGCTTGGCTACCATTGTCCCATCTGAAAGCCATATGTCGTTTGGCATTATTTCGTCATTTAACCAATAAACCATTTATAAATCGTTAATCGTGAGGCTTTAACTACTTCTCCAATATGAGGATCACCACATAGCTTTCTTATTTCTCGATTTAATCTCCTTTCCCATTCTTCTTTCCACTTTTCCCCTGTATATCTTCGTCAAAGTGTTTCTCTTCCTGCACACTTAACCTTACTTGTTATAGTTTTCTTCATGCAATTGGTTTTATGATTGATTTCTAACATGTAGCTTCGCATTTCTAAACAACATCTGAAGCTATAGAACTCGAAATCGCTTTTTGTCCTCGTGTCTGTTATACCCTGATATCTTCAGAAATTTCGGCTTCTCTGATTACCATAGATTCTAAATGAGTCGACATTTCTAGTTCTGCAATCTATTATTCGTTGTTTTGATTTCTTCATTTTTAAACTGCCTTTATTATGTCTCACATGGTGTCACCACATATGTGAACTTTCTTTCGTTGATTTATAGTAGTATGTATGGCTAACTTCTTTATTTTTTTCTATCGTCGTTGTCAAGGACACTCTTAACGATTATGGTACAGAGTGTTTCTGAACAAACTCTTGTAACTCGCCTACTATTTATTTTAATTGAAAAAATATTATTTTAAAAATAATAAAACACTGAAATAAAATAAGAAAATAATGCCACTCCTGGGGAGACTAGAAATATTGTTTTAAAACTCTTTAAGAAAAGTTCTATTCGAAATGAATATTTTCTAACTTGTTGAAAAATTGTACTTTTAAAATGACATACTTTTCCACACTCTGAAATGAATATGACCTAACTGTATTCAAAAACAGTAAAAAATAAAGGTACTAAACGTTTATTAATGTAAAAAATGGACTCTGTAGAAAAATATTGTCTGCCACATGTGGAAATTCGTATACTCCACCACTCGACAACCAGCAAACATTCTTCTAGTGCTGGAATAACATGCATTTCCACACTTGGTAGACAAATAACTATTGATCATACACATATGTGTCCGTCAATGGATAAAAGGCAAGAAACGTTCGACATCTTTTGGTGTTCGCATGGTAGAAGGGAGCCCAAAGACAATGTAACTAACTGCTACTTTTACATGGTACCTTCAATCAATAAAGTTCTCTGTAAAAAGAGGAAATGGATCATAAGTTATCTCAACACACCATCTGCGATTCGATCTGTACCACACGCTGAAGGACTTCCAATTTCTAATCCACCAGAATTTTATTCAATTGAATTGATGAAACAAAAGCTTGGATTGCTCTCCGGATGATAGCGAATAATTTTCTTGGAAACCACAAAGCTGAGAGTTACAAATAACTAGTGAAAATATGTTACCAAAAAATGTAATGCAACATGTCTTTAAAAAAATAAAAAATAAAACTTTTATCCTCTAGAGGGCTGTGGATTTTTTTAAATTTAATTTATGTTGGCAATGATGAGTAAAGATACTTAATAATATAACCTGTACAATTTTGACTCACCTTTTACAAGATACTGAAGACAAGGTGGTGCTGTGTATGGAAAGTGCAGGAAATCGTTTTGAACAGCTATAGTTGTTTTGTGTTACTACTAACATTTTTATGTATTCAACAACAATGTTTGTATTTGTTAAAATGACATTCCTGATATAACCTTAAACTGACAGATATAAATGCCAATGTGGCTTTTATTACCAGGACTGCCAACAACATTTTTAGACAAAATAATTACACAGCCCTCTAGAGGGTAAAAGTTTTCGATCATACTGTAGTATTTCTGCACCTAAACTTTGTTTGATTGTCAGTTCTACATACATTATAACTTTTTCGTTATTGTCTACATGTATTTGCGATCTACATACCTTAAAGGGGGCAGAGGGATCGCACCCTCTTCGCCGCAGCCGCCAGTTTCGCCTTTCTGGTTTGAGCCTGTCGCACTAATTATAGAACGAATAGAAATAATCAGTATAAAAGGCACAAATGCATCCCCAGAACGTGCTGGTATTACGCTCGCATGTTTCTCCACGCTCTGCTTTACCATTTGAGCGAATATTGAATTAAACGCGACCAGGCAGGGCGTGGGCCTCATTGTCTAATGAGTTAAGGCGAGTCATTTCAAGGGCTGCCGGTTTCGAACAGTCATAACACCCTGGTTTTATGGCATTGGCGTAAAAATTTCAAATTAATTTCGCTCTGCGAAAGAATACAAACAATCTACGCGGAGCGAAAGAAACAGCAACATTCATAACTGGTCTTGGTAGGAATAACAAACAAAACAAGGGAGTGCTTCTGGAACTGGCTTTTTATTTCTGCAAATTGCTCAGGGCAGCATTCCTTCCAGGGTTGGACTAAGTATAATACGAAAATGCGATCGTAATATGCTGGTTTAAGCAGAATTACAGAGTTCGAGTTGAATTGATATAAGTACAGCAATTCAATTGAATAGACGATAACAAATTGAAATTTTAGCTAAATCTATTTTTTAACATCTTCCAGTGAGTAGATACGGGAAATGAAACATACAAACACATTTATGTTGCTTAGCTACACGAATATTAAAAAAAATTCTCTTCCTAAGAGCTATCTGTTTCTGTACATGCTCTGTCATAAACGAACTCTGTATTATATGAACTAGTACCAACCTAACTATACATAACTAAATATAAGTAGCATCCGTTACATCTTCCTTCTTTTAATTAAGACATTCACAAAATTCTTAAAGTATTCAAGAAACAAAGTCTTTAAATCATTCACAAACAAAGTCTTTCAATTTCACAGGCACCTTGACTTGCCGTCCTCTTGATGAGACTTGGTCTGCCACTCTTAGTTCGTTCTGCTGTACTTCTTTCACCTTCCCGTTGACCCTCTGTCGCTCTTCTGTTTTATCTTGACATTCTGTGATTGTTGTAGTTTCTTCTTTATTTCTTGTTTCATCCTCTTTTCTTGATGTTTCTATTGTCTCTGGTGGCTGTTTGGCTGTTGTTCTTATATGTCGGCTATTTCTTTTGAATTTATGCCCCTCTACCTCAACAATGTATGATCTTGGGTCGAGTTGTTCAATAACTTGCCCCTTAGTCCACTTGTCTGCTCGTCTTTCTGGATTAAGTTGCACCCTTATGTCTTGGCCAACAACTAATTCCTTTCTGGCTTTAGCGTTCTTACCATATACTGCCTTATACTTTTTCTTTTTCTGGTTGATTTTTTCTGGTACGTTGTTTATTACTTGTGGTTTCAATAACGCTTTCGCTGTAGGTAGTCCAGTATTAGTTCTCCTTGACATGAGCCTTTGGACTGGACTGCTGTTCATGCCTTCAGTTGGTGTGTTTCTCCAGTTTAATACTGCTTTCCAGAAGTCTGATTTTGCTCTAGCCGTTCTTTTCAACATCTTCTTTACAATTTTTACTGCTGATTCGGCTTTCCCATTGGATTAGTGGTGGTAAGGTGATGATGTGCAGTGTATAAACCCCCAATCTTTGCTAAATTTTCGGAACGCTGAATAATCCAACTGTGTTCCAACATCTGTATCTACCACTTCCGGTACGTCATGCACATAAAGTATTTTTTGCACGTTTCTCTGATTGTTTCCGCTGTTATACCTTGTAACAATTCCGATTCCCAATAGTCTGAATACTAGTACACAATAACTATGTAATCCTGTTTATTGTATTTAAATAAGTCTATTGCAAGTCTTTGCCAAGGCCTTTCTGGAGTTTGATGCGTTACCATCGGTTGCTTTTGCCGCGCTATTTCCAATTCTCTACATGCCTCGCAGTTTGCTATCTTGGCTTTAATATCATTGGTAATTTCCGGCCAGTAGATCACATCACGAGCTTTTCTGATGCAAGCTGCTGCTCCTAAATGACTTTCATGTACTCTTGCTATCATTTCCTTTCGCATTTCTTTTGGAATTATTACAGTCATACCTTTGAATATTACACCATTTTGTACACTCAGTTCTTCTCTAAATTGCCAATATTCTCGAATATCTAATGAGGTTTCGTCCTTCCTTTCTGTATTTATTGTAGATGCTTTTCTTTTAAATTCTGATGTTTTGTCATGTTAATTTCTTCTAATTCTTGGTATATTTTGTAGCGTTTATTTCTTTCTTCTCGTTGGGTACATTTAATAGTAGCTCTCGAAAGAAGATCCGCTATATACATTTCTTTTCCAGCCTTATAGGTTACTTTTAAATCGTAGTTCTGTAGTCTTAGCATCATTCGTTGTAGCCTTTTCGGAGCGTGCAACAGCGATTTTCTAAAATTATATCTAACGGTTTGTGATCCGATTCAAGTGTTATCGATTTTTGACCACAGATGTACTGATAAAATTTTTCACATGCAAATACTATCGCCAAACACTCTTTTTCAATCTGTGCATAACTTTCGATAGCGTTTTTGAAGCAAATGCTAGAGGTTTTCCTTCTTGCATTAGAGATGCACCCAAACCATGGCTGCTCGCATCACATTGGATAGTTACTGGTTTGTTTGTACAGTAATATTTCAGCACTGGCGTTGCTGCTACCATTTGTTTTATTGTGTTGAATGCTTCCTCTTGTGCATGCTGCCAAGCCCACTCATTGTCTTTGTGAATTAGTTTTCTAAGTGGTTCTGACACTTCCGACAGTTGTGGTAAGAATCTGGATAAATAGTTCACCATTCCTAAAATCCTTTGTGTTTCTGTTCTCTTTTTTGCGTGTAGCATCGTTGTTGTCGCTTCAACTTTCTTTGGATTTACATGAAGCCCTTTTTCTGTTAGCATGTGCCCCATGTATTCTACTTGTTGTCTTCTAAATTTAAATTTTTCTAGATTAAATTTCAGATTTACCTGTTTTGCCCTTTCCATTAGTTGAATTAGGTTTCTGTCATAATCTATGATGGCTTCTTGCTTTGTGTCCCCACTCCCATAGATCAGTATGCTATCTGCAATTACCTCAATTCCTGTCAAGTCCTCCAATGTCTCATGTAGTCCCTGCTGAAACTTTTCATGGGCTGTAGAGATTCCCAATGGCATTCTATTCCATTTGTACCTTCCATAGTTGTCCCCTCTCACTCTAAATTACTTTAAAGTGAGAGGAGACAACGATCTGTATGTACCCTGTTATAGGACAAATACGTTAAAATGACATCAAGGCACCCTAGTGGTGGATGAGCTTTGTATGCGATACAGAAATAGACTAATATCCGATTACCATCTAGTATCCGCATAATCAACGTGTTTTGTTTTTAGAGTGAGAGGGGACAATGATTTGTCCTTCCCTGGTAAAGGACAAATACGTCACATTGACATCAAGGCACCCTATCCATCACCAATCTGTATATACTTTATATATTTAGTTCGACACGATATAAGAGAATGTGGAAAACAATAACCTTCCTTTTATTTTCATTGGAACACAAATTACAAATACAAGTAATGAATTAAGTCTAAAAGCACGCCGTAAGCTGATTTGGTAATTAGAGGCTAAGGCATCTGACCCGTGCTCTTGACTTGGCCAGAGTGACACAAGACAGATGGAAAAGCAATGCCCGGACTCCCAGAGTGTCTATGTTTATATAGGTCGCTTGTGCAAGCAAAAGAGTTTCCTATTCTTTGAATATAATAGGATTGTCCAGCCAGGGCTGCGTCTCTCTATTGTCGTACAAGTGGTTGAAATAACTTTCGCCTAAAGGGAATTCCATTTCACTTTTTTCTGGGCTCGAGTTTTATAGTCCTATTGTCCAGCAGGGTTGACTCTCACTTTCCTTTGGCCTATTGTTAGACGAGTCGAACGCCCGTCCGTTTATTGACCTATGCAATTGGCTCTTTTCTGTGACGCAAAAAGGGTAGATGGAAGTCCCGTTGTGTTACGGAATGCTTGCTGTTAAGAGAACTGTCGTTTTTAGAAATCTCGTTTAGAGCGACGCTAGAAAAGTTCGTTTACATTCATTGTGCGACGACATTACTCAAATCTAGCGTTAAAGCTACTTCTAAATTGCACGCGCACAATTAATGCACAGCTCCGAAATTTCTTAACGACTCGCACACAATTAATTTAAAAGATCCACTGGTTTAACCCGAATAGTCGTATCCCGAAATTTACTCTTATTAATGTTACCGGTGGTATTTTTACGATCCTAATTGCGAAGTTTTAGAATTCGTTAACTGTCATTATTGTTGCTGTTGTCATAAGAGTATATTAAAAATTCAATTAAACTACAATTCACCAGCCTCTACACCGCAAGGTAAATGAGGTTACAAATTATACATACATACATACAATCGTTTTTTCAAAAGACCACAAAAAATGTATGATTGAATCATATTTTCGAAATGGTGTTCCAGAGAACCCTGAATGGATGGTATGTGAAGTTCTAATGGCGAATGCAATTAGTTTTACCAAAAAGTGGGGATGATTTCTTGCCTCAACATCTTCAATTGGTTTTGAATGCTCTGGACTTGTGTAAATAAATGTATATAGTTAAATGGGGATAAACAAACATTTGTTTTGAGATGTAGTAACTTTTTCTTTGTTAGGTTGAGAACTTCCTCATAATAAAGTTGTATGGGTTTAACGTCAACTAAGTTTAAGACGGCTGGTGTAAATAACAAAAAGCAATTAAATGAGAGAATTATCTTTTGAGTGTCAAATAGTGTCAAATATTTCAACATTTAACGTAATTAGGTATAGGATTTTTGTGTTTATTTTAATTTTTTTAATCTAATACTAGAAATTATTCATGTATTTGTCTTTTTTTCGTTCGTATTATTCCTTCCATCAGCAATGACTGAATCTTTATTTTCTAAATCTGATTGTATATTATGTTCGGAGAGTTCAATAATTTCGAGACGGCCAAACTATTTTTTATGTTAAAAAATTCGAGTATCTGAAAAAAGCATTAAATTTAGAAGGATATATTTAAAAAAGTAATTTTGGTTCGCCACACTTTTTCGAACCACCCTGTATGACCAAAAACTAGTTTACTATGACATGGAAGATATAATTACAACGTTTAAAATCAACAAGCAACGAGCACTAGATTATCATTGATTTTTCCATTTTTTTGTGCGCAAGTTATATACAATATGAAACATTAAAATCTATAGAGCTAAATTATTATTTTTGGACGTAATATAGGCAACCCAGTTAACACTCTTGGCATCTATATTTACAAAATTAAATCGGTTACTTTTGCTGCGCTATTTTCGATTCTCTACATGCCTCGCAGTTTGCTATCTTGGCTTTAATATCATTGGTCATTGCAGGCCAGTACATCACATCACGAGCTTTTCTGATATAAGCTGCTGCTCCTTAATGACTTTCATGTACTCTTGCTGATTTTGGGTTAACCTGTTTACCAGTGTTCGATTTATGAAAAAAACCGTGGTTAACCGAAATCCGGTTAACCGTCAAATCGGTTTTTTACCGGCACTATTATATACCATACGCCAAATAGTATACATTCACGGTGATTTTTTATTGAAAGATTACTTTCTCAAACACCCTTTGGAATAAGGGACAACATGTTCGGTTCTAAATAATAGCTATTTGTGCAACAAGTGCTAAAAGTGGATGTTTATGCAAGAGTTTGCACACAATATTTTTTCTACGGCTTTAAATTTACTGTTATTAATCCATAAATGTCGATTTAACAAAGGTTTGCATTTGTGACAGTTATAATTTATGTCATAGTAAAGAGATGGCCTTGACGCGCAGGTGACGTGTTTCTGCAGCCGGTAACTGTCAAAGTTAATTATCAAAGTTAATTATAAATGTACACATTTTACTTTATTCATTACATAATGCTTTAATAATTTAAAAAACACTTTACCTCTAACGAAAGAAGTAACTAGAATAACTTTACAATCTCACTTCCAGTTCAAAATTCTAAATTCAACACCAGCTGTTTACAGCTGATTTTACTTTTAACACGCTGAATTATAAAACGTCACTTTTAGTGAAAAAAGCTAGTGCTAAAAGGCCTAATTTTAGTAGTGGTCATAGAAAAAGAAAATTTAAGGCTCTATTTATTACTGCAATAAAATATAGGGTGTTCCATTTAAAGAAATTGAGACAATAAAGATTAAAGATATTGAAATTTGAATCAGTATTTTAAACAACCTGTATTAAAAAATCTGAAATAGTTGTAAAGAAATACAGGGTGTCCCATTTAAAACTAAAAACTTTTCCAAGCCGAATTTATTTGGGACACCCTGTATATGTGAAAATAATTTTAAAATGTACCCCTTTCAACCCCATTAAGATCGCCTGAATAAAAATAATTTTTGTCGGAAAAAGGTAGGCGGAATGGCAGACCAGCGGACTAAAGGGACAGCCTGTATATTTATGTTTTATTTCATGGCCAGCTTTTTTGCAGAAGATAGATCAAATTATTGGAAATTCTCTTTCTGGTGTTCAATCCTGTTTCTTCTACTGTCATTTTTACCTATATCCCGATTTCATTAATGCCAACGGATGATTTTTATATTTATACCGTATGATCGAAAACTTTTTGGATGTTCTATAAATTTAATTTTTGTTGGCAGTAGTGAGTAAATGTACTTAACAGTATAACTTATACAGTTTTGACAGAATCACTTAACTTTGACAGAATGTTTAATACGGAACACTAAGTGGTGCTATGCCTGGAAAATGGAGGGAATCACATTGGACAGGTGCAGTTGTATTTGTTATTAACATTTTATGTATTTAACAAAAATGTTTGTATTTGTTAAAATCATTCCTGATATAAGCTTAAACTGACGGGTATAAAATGCCGATGTGACTTTTACTACCACGACTGCCAATATACATTTTTAACAAAACAATTCCACAGCCCTCTAGGCTCTAGAAGATAAAACTTTTTGATCATACTGTTACGTTTTTACGTTTCGGGCTATTTAAAAATTATACACCGCTTCTAGTTTCAAGTATTTATTTACAACAATTTATCTTAACTATTTACAAAGCAACTGTTAAACGCAGAACACAAATTATTTATTACTACAGGAACTATTCCTAACAGATATACTTTATTTATTTATACACGACTTAACATTAATGATTTATATGGTTATATTTAGTTGTTATACACTCGTTATTTATTTCCTAAAGTTATGTACACACGGGTTTATTTATATTACATCTTTACGCGCGTCGAGTTGGATGAGAACTGTGGTTTTTCCCGCTGCACCGGTTTATATATTGCAGGATAATTCCTTCTGGAAAACGTCTCGACCATTCCGGCAACGCTGGCGTGTCACGCGTATTAATCACCGAGGCCGCTGATTCATCCGTCGCACCTGGCTCCAAGGTCGTTTCTCGAATATTCGGGCCACTGACTCACGCGTCTGCAACGGCCTGATCCCAAGGTCGTTACAATACGGTACCTGTTACGGCTAGGCGTCCGAAACATTGTATTGGTTTTTGTATCGTCACCTCTATTTGAAATAATTTTATGGCACAGCCTAAATGAAATAAAAGTAATACTAATAAAGAAAAAAAGTATGTACCTTACAGGCGATATATCAACATTTTTATTAGCTACAAGAAATTTGATTTCAGCCAGTTTCTTTGCACGTCGTGCAGTTTTGCAAAATTGTAATCAACATGACATGTAGATAAGCCCTGATTGTCCATTTCAACTTCAAAGAGATACGAGAAGCAATAACAAAGTCTTTGAAGGCAATCGCAGATGTTTTCGTTAAAAACGTCAAAGGTTTTTGAATATTCTCCCCAAAAAATGGTGTACCATAAATGCTTGGCCGCGCCCCCTTTATAATAATATACCCCTTCTTGCTTTTTCATATTGGAAACTCATTTAAAAATAGTGTTAACTGCAGAGATGAACTGAATTTGTTTAATTTATAGTTTTTTTTCCGCCAAAATTCCAGAAAATTCTTGTCAGATCTATTATTCTGTTTTCCGCTAAATTACATCTAATATCGGTGCAGATTGGTGCATCATATTTATCTCCAAATCTTTTCGCCCAGCTTTCTGTTATAAATACTGCGATATTGACAAAAATTCAACATACACATCTTTGAAAGTACACATTTTCTGACATTTCACAAATAGCAAAAGTTTGTTTCCTCAATTTAGAATTATTTTAATTTTATTTTTTTTTCGAATACCATTTATAGTAAAAGTTAAGTAAATCATTTTTAGGATAGTGTCACTGCGCATTGGTGCATATCCACACACAAGAACAATTTGTGGCTAACCTTCAATATAGACTCCCCAGTCTTCGCGCAAGCGCAATGGTTCTGCAAGTCAGCGGCTCTCAACCCGTCGTTTCAACGGATCAGAACTGGCAAAGTAGGTACTAGTGAAAGGTACGATTTTGTGATGGCCAGTTTCGAACGGCTAAAATTCAGTATCATAGACCACTTCTTCCTCATGCCCGGAGCTATAATTTTAGGTTAGCTGCAGTATAAGATTTGTGTGTACGTAGTACATACTGTTCTATCATTTGTTTGGAAACCACTGCTTTTCGGGGGTTTTCTGCGCTTGCGCGGCAAACGTCAAACCCAGTGGGGACGCTATACTGAAGCTTTCCCTTTTCTTCTTTTTAGTCTGTTATAATCCAATACTGGACATAGGCTTTCTCCTATCTCTTTTATTATTCCTTCTCTCGCTGGTCTTATCCATCTTAATCCAGCTGTTCTTTTTATATCATCGATCTAGCACACTTATGGGCTTCCTCGTCTCCTCTTCGCATGCCAATGTCTCCAGCTATTTATTACGCGATCCATCTGTTATTAGGATATCTTTCATTATGTTCTGGTCCTACCCATCTACACTTATGGCAGGTAATTGTTTCTACGGTGTCAAACATTTGTTCGAACCTTCAAAATTTATTTGGTGTAATCTCTAGGAGATGCCTCCATCATTGAACTTTACATGAATTTGAATTTTAGCACGTTCTTTTTTGTAGATGCAGATATTAAACAATCTGGTTCATAGGTTGTGCTTTATATTCATGTTCTTTAAAATGTTATTTAGCTTTCTAAATATAGTCTTACTTTTTTGCTAACTTTCAACGTCTGATTTTATTTGCTATAAACATGGCTGAGCGCGCTATTGCGCGGTCTATCCTATTCAATTTACCACCATTTTTAGGCCTATTACGTTGGGCTATTCCGTTCTGTTACACACCCCGCCCCTGCCTCTCCATGCCGTCCACCTGACCAAAAAAGGGGGTCCTCGGGGCTCCGCCCCGGTCGCGAAATCGAGGCGACGGCGAAATGCATGCAAACGCAAAAGCCGCCGCTTCCGTAACCCGCATTCACTCAATCAGGGACATCGCGTCTGCAATTGTCGTGACGGACACACAGGTCTGGATCATTCTTCTTTATTATATAGATTCTCTGTTCCATGTAGTAATATTTCTCTATGTATTTCTGGCATGCTACTCATAAATTTTGTTTTATTTCTGTTCCTCTTTAATCCTACTGATTGTTGTCGTGTGTATAACTCTGTTAGTAATCGGTGTAGGTCTTTGCGGTTGTCAACAACTAACACCAGGTCGTCGAAGTATCTGTTCTCCATTCATATTAACACATTTGCTCTTCCAGTCTAGTTCGTTAAAACGCCCTCTAGAACTAGAGTAAACAGTTTTCGAGAGCTTTTCTCCACGTCTTTATTGAAACATTGTCTATATCTTGCTGAAACTGTGCAGTAGATATTATATTGTGATATTTGTTTCGTAGCGGCTAGTTGTATCTATACTCTACTCTGCTGTGATGTACTGCTTCTATCCTAATATATAAACGTGTGTTGTTCCTGCATTCCTGCTTGTATCATGTTTTCATCCTCACCGATTGGGCTAACTTCGTCTACGATCGGTCTTGTCGTCACCGTGCTTTTTATAATACAACGATAAGCATGTTCATTACGTAGAATTCCTAGTCAAGCGAATAAGGCATCTGACTAGTAATCCTCGTCTGGAAGCACAGGGTCGAATCCTACCAACGGCGGTGGTTTTTTCTTTGCGAATTAATGTAATTCGCATTGCCGAGCGTTTCCTTTGACTGCGTCAATACTTATTAGCAACATTATTTTTACCTATTTTGTAGATAATTTTGAACGCTCTTGAACCGTTAGTCGATCTAGCGAAAGTTGGTTTTCTTGCAGTGCACTTTCTTTATTAAAGGCGTTGAAAACATTTTGTTCTGTAACTTTTTTATTTGTAATTTTAAAAATACAGAACTTCTTTTATTTAGATTAAGGTCACCTATATGATGTGCTAAATAGCTAGTAACTCATATTTCAATGGCAATATAGAGCGAAATATTATAATATTTAGCTTTTTTTTTGTTAAAATTCGTATCATAATACGTAAATGATCGCATGTTCCAAAGTTAAATCTAAAACCGGCTTGCTCCCGTGGTTGGTAACTATGTAATTGTTTCTCCCCAATCTCTTCATCTTAATAACCCTTGATAATTTTCTGAATAATTGTCAAAGTTGGTATAATGGCATCGTTACAATAACGAAGAACTTATTCAATAGAATATTTAGAATGTTTATCAGTTCTTCTCCCCATTCATTCTACATTTCTGGTATTATACCATCTTTTTCTGGTATTTTATTATTGTTACTATGATTTATTGCATTGCAGCACTGCATTTCGTCTAGTTCCTCTTTCAGTATAGAACATTTCAGTTACTTATTTTACTCCCTCTTTCTCTTGTCTTCGTCGCTTTTTGTATGATTGTCTAATTCCTCTATCTTATTCCTTCTCGTATTGTTCTTCGAACTGTTTTGTTGACTCTATGCACCCTGCTGAGATCCTTCTTTTCTTAATCGGAATTCTTCGTTTTTCAAAAATTTGTTTGCTTCTATCACTAATTTTCCTTTTTTGTTCTTTCTTTCTTTGCTATTTGAAGACTGGTTTCTTTCAAGGTTGAAATCAAAATTAAATTTACCTCATTCACACTTTTCTTAGAGATATTCTCGTGTTTGTTCAATCTCGTTTTTATTTCGTTTTGCTATTCGACTTTTGTGTTCTTCAGCTATTCGCACTTTTTATCTTTCTGTTTCTCTACTCTCAATCGCGCTCCTAGTAATCGATGGTTACTTCCAGTGTCACATGATTTATAACTACTGCATCTTGTATAACAATTGTCGGCAGTTTGGTTTTTATTTAACTATGTCCATTGTTTTAGTTCGAAGAAAGTATTAATTTCATTAATCTTTCACCTCCTTCGTTATGTTGCCCATATCCGAAATTTCCCATCTTTGCTTCATCTTCTTCTTCCTTTACTCGAAACGTCGCATTGGATTTTTTCTTAATTATTGTATGTTAGCCTACTTCTTAATACTAGTTTTACATCTCTTCGTCGTCTTGCTTTGATGTCGGAGTGTACATTTGGATCATTTTCATATGGTAATTGGGACGTGGGAGCCGATTATTCTAAATATTAAGGATTCTACTCCTCTTGAGCTATTTTCTCAGGTATCTTTAGCACCTTCTATCTTACTGTTACTACGACCGTAACCTTGGTCTTGTGTACCAAAAGCGCTGGGGAATGAGCGTCATCTCCTTATAAATTCCATTCTTAAATTGGAGGGTTTTGGCAGTACCACCAAGTTGGTGGGAAGCCGTAATCAGAGCTGACTAACTGTGGTCGCTGGCGCATTATAAGTGATAATTTAATTCCCATAATTAAAGTAACTTATGTTGGCTTTCTTTATTATTATTAACTTCTTATCGAATTTCTTATTTATTAAAGAATTTATGGGTCTCGCAAACAGTGCGCGGCAACTACTTAGCAAATCATTTTAAATATACATAAATCGTTCGATCAGCCCATGACAATTATTCTCCGATTCAATTAATTATTATTATTCCAAACCGTTAGTTTAATTGCTTCAATTATTGAGATTCCATGTACTCCTTTATAATTCATATTAAGTTCGCATAATGACTTGCGATTATTTACATGATTGTTTCATCTAGCCTGCTGCGGCAAACTGGAAAATTCAGTCGCACGAAGATCCACTCCATCTTTTTTTTTCTGTGTATTGCAAATCTCAGCTTGAATAAAGCGTTAAATTCTTGCATTAGTTTTTAAATTTATGGTATTATCTCTCCTGTTATTGATATTTTCTTTATTTCAGAGAGCTTTTGTTGAGCAACATGACCTTAGGACAAGGGAATTCGATTCCAGGGCACCAAGGCAGTGTGGAGATGGCAGCTTTCCAGGCCAAGCTATTCGACCCATCCTGTGCAATATCGCAATGTTATAATGAATACCAAGTTTGAAAATATTTTTGAAATATTGCCTTCAATTGGGCGGTCAGAAGTACTGACCCAGCACGGTATATCAAAGTTTTTATATAAACTCTGGGTGTCAGCCAAGCTGTAACTAAGCTTTAAGTTAGTAAAATTACTATTGTCTTTAATGTACAGGCCAGAATCTGAATTGTTGCTTTACTTACAATGTAATATATCTTAGAACGATAAATAAATAAGAAGAAGAGTTGGCAGTTTTTAATTCTTACACAATAATATACAAGTTAGCATTTCTATAGATTGGCGTTTTTGGGTCTTCTGCCTCTGTTTATTTTTATGCTTCTAATAATAATATCAACATACTAAAATCTGATAGAAAGAGAAATGGACACAGGTAAACAACTAAATCTAATTTTCATAGATCTAAGAACAGCTTTTGACAGCCTTATAGATAAATATTATGGAATTATTTAGAAAAAATACAAGAAATACAATTACAAAAAAAAATGTGAATGAAAATAAGGAGACGTGAAAAGACCAAAGAATAAGTGATTTTGTACTTAGAATAGGATAAAGAAAACCTACTTTTACATAACATATCCTCAAGTTTTTATATATTGCTATGAACACATTTTAGTAGCATAGAAATTAATAGTAATTAATAACATAACCAACAAAACAAATATTTATTATAAGAATGTTCAGTAAATATAGTAATTTCAGAATTGTTAAGAAATAGCATAGGCCATGAAAATAATTACATAATGACGTTTTTTAATAGCATTATCTTTGTTTCAAACATAATAAAATCAGAGCAGAGCTGTGGTGTTTTAGGCATATTCTACGAAGGTCCAGCCAGCTTTATAAGTTCCTATACGAGTCAATAAGAGAGCAGCGGCCGTGTAGCACGGCGGAGTACGAGATTTGAGGCCCCAGCTTCACTGCAAGCAGTTTCAGAGGTGTGCAAGAGCATCGCTCAGATTTGAGCCTTGCTAACTGCAGGCAAACAACAACGAGTGGCCCAGAGCATCGTGGGAGTTCCAGCAAGGGGTAGGTAGCCCTATTTACAATGGAGAAGCCATCAAAGGGTCAGATTTGTTTCCTAAAAGTGTTAGTTCTGTGAATGTACTTTCTTAGAGTCCTTTAAAGCGTCACTTCCGGTTCGTGGCGTAGGTAGAAGTGTTTTGTTTATGACGCGAAATACTTACGTTTGATTATGATCGCATAGCAACAGCCTTAATTGCGTGGATATCGAGAAATTAACTAAAATTGTCAGCTTGTTTACGTATTCTCGAAGCAATGATACCATTTTGGTTTTGAATTTGCTCCCATCACTTCAAAATATCACCCAATTGTCAAATCCCATTAATAAAATAACCATATACAGATTGCTTACAATGTTTATTTTAAAATAGGACCTTAAATAATTAATCAGAAACAAGTTCATAGTAGTTTTAATTAGATGTAAGGACCTAACTCCGAGAGAAAACGAATTAATTATAGGTTTAGTCAAATATTAGTCGGACATATTATTTATAAAAAGTGTGGGGCTGTTTTTCATAAAATAAACCATAAAAATACAGACACCCTTCAAAAAGCATAACAATATATTATGATAACCACATATTAGACGTAATTACTGTTATTGGCTCTTTGTGTAGTTAGCGTTCAGTTGTCAATTGTCAAACCACCATTACATTTCATTAACGGAGTGTTTTAGTAGTGTGACTGCATTGAATATTCGTCTTTGATTCTTAAGAACCTTATCATTAGCCTACATTGCTGTGTTTTATTATTCCGATATGTCATAAAGATATTAAATAATGTCGACTCTATTATTTGAGCTTTTCGTAACAGATGTATCGAAAGAATTCATGAAGCTCTAGCAAATTGGCCACCACGTCCTCTTGTCTTAAAGCAAAAGTTAAAAAGAGAGTAGTTTCCAAGTAGTTTCGAGTACTTGTTATAAATTTCTAAGTTTCGTTAAAAGTAATATTTTCAAAGCTTTCCGATTTATTGATAATGACGTAACAGTCTCCGCTTCCGCTTTGCAGAATCATGCAGTATTTTGAATTATATTTTCTGCTCAATAAGGGAAGTAAAATTTTGATAAAAAGTGTATTTTTATTACGAACAAAATATTTAAGTTTTTAATCAAAGACATAAAAGATAGAAGACGAGAAGCTGAAGACTAATTGCTAAATGTATACTTACATAGAAATGACAATAGCTTTGAGATCTATATTGCACTTTAGGATATAGGTAAGTTTAGTTACTTTTTTATTTCAACTTCACGAAGCTGTGATACTTCGGTCGCAATATTTTAGATGTACGCTGTATTACTAACTATGGCAGTGTATGATCATAGTTTCTGTTTGTATGCTGTCAAATACTCCTCATAATTTCAGAATGCTGTGCAGCTAGTATATTTAGATAGTATTATTGCCACATGACAGAAAGTGTGGTATTCTTCTTCTTCTTGATACGTTAGACGGCTGAACCTGGAAACGGGTCTTTGACCCGCTGTAACAGCTCAGCACAATACTTAATGATCTTCTCGTATATAGCCAATTTGTACTGTTGGGTATCATGGAATAGATTTAAATTCAAATGAATTAACCACCAGTACAAGCACTTCCGTCAGCGCTAACGCGTGGGGTTGAAACTGCAATTTTTGCAAGTTTCGCGGAAGTAAGCGAAGGAAGTGTTATTTAATACGAGATGCGCGGGCAAAGGCGTCATTGGTGGTGCAAGAGTTGAAGAAGTAAATAGTTCCTTCTTGACTGTGAAAACTGGGGTAACGCCTTAATCAACAATGCATTTTAGTATAAGGCGTTCAAAATTGATATTTCCAGCCACTTGTCATCATAGTTTGTTAGACACAGAAACTACAGGAAATCCAACGAGTTGATAGCAGCGCGAGCGGCCTCTTCAAACCTCCAGAAAGCAGTTTTCGGCTTCTAGTTACGTGGGAAGGCTTAAGTACCTGAATGCACTTACAAAAGTGGCAGTTAGGATGGTATACATTAGCTACCCTAACTGTCAATTGTAAAGCCAATATATATGTGTATTACACCTATTGTACAGATGGCCTTTTATTAGAGTGGGAGCGTTGAGTATCTAGCTTAAAATCTTGAGCTGTATTGGGTCGACTACAAAAAATGCAATGCATTGATTATTTATAACCTTGATTGGAAATCAAAGGTAAGAGTTTCTGTTGTTATAAACTGAGCTAGCTGACAACAAAGAGGGCAATTAAGGCGTACGAAATGTCTTATTACAACTTACAATGGTGGGTTCGAACCACAGTAAGACTAAATAAGCCTCGCTAGAACTTCTGCCTTATTGGATTGTATTTTCTTCGAAATCTGATGACTAGCCGTTCCGTCATATCGTTGAGGGAAAAAAAAGAATTGATATAGTACTATACCTGATAGTCACAAAATATCTTCACTATCACTTTTCGATCGCTAGAGAGTCAAGCAAATTTTGGGCCAAAAGGCCGTTCTGGGGCAGATGCTGCATTTGATTGTTCTTCGTGTCCACGGCCACCGCTGCAAACGATTGCGAGCCGACGTTTTGTTGGAACTTTCGGGGCCTCTTTCCTCTTGATACAGGCGCTTAATTAAAGCACAAGAAAATACCCGATACGGAGGTTTTCCTCCTAGTTTGGCATGCTAACCTCGCCGTCGCGGTGCAGATGGCGCTGGGACACCAGCTCCGGCTGTGCGAATTTATTGGTCAAACGCTTTGGAACCGCGTTTGCGTTTCCTCCGAGACCGAGCCAAGCGGTCTACTAGACAGGCATTTTAATTTGTGCAATTGTATTATTGCGGAACTGTATGTAAAACTGTGAGTATTATTTGTATGTAATTTATTAAATTATAGTAACCTGCGATTCTGATTTGTGGGAACTATTGTGATAATTATGTATGCTTTTGTACTGTGATATTTTCTGGAATTATATGATCTTTATACCAGCGAACAGGTTTGAGTTTAGTTACGGTTATTTATTTTATTTGGAGTTCTCTTTCAGGAAGTGTATTTGTACATTAGGTATTGAGTTTACAACTTCTCGCTGGAACACCGGGGTGCATTCGCCGTTATTAGAAAAATTTGTTGGCG
Organism: Agriotes lineatus; assembly: GCA_940337035.1. Classification (NCBI taxonomy): domain Eukaryota; kingdom Metazoa; phylum Arthropoda; class Insecta; order Coleoptera; family Elateridae; genus Agriotes; species Agriotes lineatus. Next base: position 88,560,398 of record OW679201.1, read on the forward strand.
CGCTGGGCATTTAAATCTTGTTGTTGTAGCGATTAATCTCTTAAAGAGCTGCACGCCTTCTACGACTAAGCTGGCGGCCGGCTTTTGCACCCGAGTGTACCTTGTATGTAATTTCTTTGGAAGATTGCCCAAAAAGTAGTAATTTTCTAACAATGTTTGAGCGTATAGATCGCGACGAAGCAAGTAAAGGTGATTCCAAAAACTGAATATGAAAATTGCTTTGAGAAGCGGAAGAGGAGTATCTCTTGTTGTATGATAAGGTCAAATAATGATCGGACCAGCCTCATCCAATAATATTTTTTCTTTAGTACACTGCCAAATTTAATATATTAATAAGTAGGTATCCAGTGAACATCGGTACATTGATTGCAAAGAGACCTACACCAATATATTTGAATGTTACGTTTCCTCTCTCTTGATTATGTCAACTGATTTTGGGGTTTGGTAGAAAGACACATACATTAATCTAACTATAACTTATACTCAAAGCATATTTGACAAAGCCCAAGAATTGGAAATAGGTTCAAACCGATGAATACTTTACGATCGATACCGACGATAAGCAACAATCAAAAATTATCTGAGAACAGGAGAAGTTCTATATCGGAAAACATGCACGCCTTCGGATGCTGGAATTAAAAAGCACAAAAAAGTAATTGCAAAATACCAGAATTTTTATTTCGTGTTAAAAGTATCGCAATTAAGTACATTGCAACGATACTTATCGGCAAATCTTTTTATTCAAAAAGCTTTGAGAAGGGTGAAGCACACAAAATAGATAAAAGCAAACTATTTTTATTAAGACCACAGCTTACGATAATCTTGTTTTATGTCATTGTGCTTTTTTATATGGCGCTTTGGATTTACTCCCACCATTTATCATGATTGCAAAGAGATAAACAAGTTCTCCAAGATTGCCGCGGAGACTGTATGTGGCTACAAGAACACGCCCTCTACGTCTTCTTCTATCAGGGTTACTTTGCACAATCAACATTGTGCCTTTTCGACAATTATATGTCCGAAATGGATAACTATACGGTAATACGATAATATTAGAAGCATAATTGAAAAGGCAGTTGCAACAGTCAGGCGATGGAGATATATAAAGTCTAAAAAATACAGTAACTAAATTCGCACACACGTGGTACTTGTCAGGACATTTTTAAATTGTACGAACGTACGGCTAATTAGCCTATTTTCTAAATTATGACACCTCTTGTATATGAGTTTTTGGTGTTATTCCGCCTGAAATTAAGCATATCGAATTATATGCAAGCATGTAATGGTTTATAGCGTACGCAGCTGTGTCATCAGCTTGCCGCCGTCGAATCTGAAAGGCACTCATTTTGTATCCTTGCTTATATTTGTTGGCACGCTAGGTTACAAATATCGATTTGTCTGGAAGCCGCATTCTTTAGCGTTTCGAAACGTGAATTTAACAAACAACGGCCATAGGTGAGAGAGAGAGCTATCATGTACCGCTCGGCTTCCCCGTTTCTTTATCCTTTTACCGAACTGCCGTATATACCTTTTATATTTACTTGTACCTTTGCCTACATATTCAAATATTTTGGTCAATGCATGTCATGTCAATTTAATTGTGGTTTCCTTTATAATTGTGCATGCAATTTGTGTGTTTATATTTTTACAGTTGTAAGAGGAGTTTAAAAAGGTAAGTTTGTTGATGCTGAACCGGCTCGCTGTCCAAATTACTGCCAAGTTTAAAGTCAAAAGGTGGATTCATATGCTTCCCTGTTCCTCAGTAAGTTTACCTGTGGTTTTTCGTTTATCGTGATAGATTCAATCAATTTAGGTTTGTTTATCGTTCATTAGGCCGTTGTCCTTGTGTTATCTCGTGTTGGAGCACCCCTCGCTCCACTGCAGCCTAGTCGGCACCTCTTGTTATGGGCTGGGCAGCGGTCCTATGCGAGTTACATTCCCGATTTTGTGAGATATTGTACGCGCTAGTCGTCTAGCTTTTTCGTCGCTTTCCGTAAATACCATTATGAGCTGGTGCGTTATCGTAAATGTCGTTTTAGCCTGTAACATACTGAAGACTAATTTGAATTTTCCCCCGCCAGATCTTCTTGTAGAGAAGGTGTTGCAGAGAGCGCCTTGAACACTATAGGTGTAAGGTTTATGGAACAATTGCGGGGATGCATCAGAATATTTTGAACGAAGCTGTTTATTGGATACCGTTTCTGTGAGCAATAGTAGACTATCGTCAGCCCAAATTTATCTTCAAGAAGTATTTTGACATTACGAAGGGTTAAACTTCATCTGATCCGAACATATTCGTTTTCACCGGAGTTAGAATAACTGAATTTTCAAGAAAGCATAGCGTTAGGCTGTTACCAAAATTTTTCTCTTTTTATAATATAGTCAGGCAATAAAACTACAGTATGATTATAAAAATATACAGCTATATAGTATATATTTAAAGTAATAAGTTTTACTATTTATCGGGAATGTTGTGTATCTCGCAGATTCTATCCCAAAAATCTAGATAATACGGAGGAGGTTTAAGGTCAAACAACATTTTCTTGAGGACATGCAGGTCGAAGTCTGTCTCAGACATATGCTTTTTCCATTCCACAGCTCTTACCATTTCATATTTTTTCGATGAATATTTCTCACTATACAAGAGCTTCCTACTGTACGGCTCTTCTTCTATTTTAGGAGTTAATTTGAATCTAAAATAGAAGTATGCATTTTTAAATATTATTAACAACATATATTCTCAGCATTGAAATCAAAACTTTAGTCTATACCTATTATTCGTCTTACATGTAACATCTTTTAAAAAACACTTACGGTTTGCTGTGTATGTTTCGGTCAGGTACAAATACTGATTTGGTTTCACGACTTCTGTCTCTATTTCTGTATATATCTTCAATTCTATGAAGCTTCTCGCTTTTAAACAGGTACTGGGGAGGTGGTTTTTCGTGCTTTATGTCCTCATAGTACTTTTGGTGCCGTAAGGTCATATACATTTCCATCCCAATCAGATTAAGAAGATTTTCAATTTCCGAATATTTTCTGTAAATATTATAGTTATAATCATGCAATATAAGACACCTCTGATAAAAGTAAAAATGCATTCTTTTTAAATATTAGTGTCAGTGCCTAACTTAAGAAGGTGAATTCAAATAAAGAAATTACCTTGATTTTCAAGATGCAGGACACTAAAAATTCGATCATTAAAGAAATATATTTACCTCCCTTCCCAACTTTTTAGAAATTATACTACGCTGCAACGATTTACTTTATAGGATTTTTTTCAACTACGGTATGTTATACGTCTTAGTTTATATATAACTTTTTTTATACTTCTTTGATATTTTTGTTCAGTCAAGAGTCGGGTTTATTTTTATTAAATGTTACAAAAGCAACACAAGATTAAAAATAAATATTGCAATAGCGTAAACACAGTTTGACGATACACTCTGTATCTTGAAATAGAAGAACTTTGGGGCATCTTATATTATAAGAGCCGATGCCGTCCGTAAGCAGGCGCGCGCACACGCTGCATGAACGGCCTGCAGCCTGCTAGCAAGTGGCGCGCGCGCACGAATGGCGAGACCGCATTTGTATTGTTAATGCTGGCAGGGCCGGACGTAGGCTGGCCACGAGTTATAGTATTGATATATATGTTAACTATCCTTCGTAAAGTCAATTGAGGAATTTTCTCGTTAAGTTATGAACACTACATAGACAACATCCTGAATACAAGATGGTGCCCAAACTATATTAAATTTTTACAGCATTTTGCAACCTTTATTTTTATATCAGCGACGTACAATATCTTAAAACGATTTTCGTCCTTCCTAACTTTAAATTATTTTATTGCCCAGAGATGGCTTATCATATTACTTCTAACTAGAATCCCTGTATATTAGTTAGATAATGGTTGGGACAGCGAAGGAACCGATTGCGATTGGTGGAACCATGCGCGTCGTGTATTTGCATATTTATTACTGATATTACCTTAGAAAAAAGAGTTTTGCATTAATCAAATTCGACGACAAAGCTAGCTTTTAGAGGTTATGTTGTGTACTTCAACATTACACCACTAAAAAAGCTTTTGTAAAGTACTCAACCCGATCTAGCTACGCGAAATAAGCTGACTACTAACCGCTTTAAATTCACCAATTTGGACAATGTAAAATGGACAACTAACTATTAAATAATTCATCAAGGTGACTCTGTTATCATAACAAATCTTCCGTTGGCTATTTTCTCAAGAAAATAAACAAGCTAGTGACTACTTGGATACAATTGCCGGTCAAAACTAGCTCAAGGGAGACGACAGTAACAAATAAATAGTGCCATAATGCGAATATCACAGTATATAATTGTCATTAATTCATGTATAACATTACAGGTCGACAAATTACGAAGCACCTCACAAAAACGCATAAACATATAGATACATATACAATATTATCGCACACATTAAAATCAAGCAATAGTTTGCAAGGCAATGCACTATGTGCGCTTCCAGGTACCACGCCCGCGGAGCGAACTGCATACTCCCAAGGTCACATCAGCAATACAAACATCAAAATGCCCGAACGGGATTCAAAGCGACAGGGCACTGGACGCCAGTAAATTACCATGCAAAGGGGAAGCTTGTAACCTGTAAGGGCGTTCCGGAGTCGAGTACCTTCCTGCCCTCGAAGGAGTTCATGCAACATGTGTGAAGCGGACCGCGACTTGACGATTTGGACGGGTCAAGGCCATGCCCCCGGAGGACCTCCGCATCCAGATGCAAAGAAAGCTAAACCTTAACAAACTGCCCCACGGCTCCTCACTGACTGCCCGAGATGTTCCGGGCACGTGCAAATGAAGTACACTAGCAAGCGTAGAATCCACCGATAACGGCGTGGGAAGGAAACGTCGGTAAATTATGGTTCAGGAAGGCAAATCCGCCGAAAAGGCGCGTGCAACCATTGCACAAAATCACACTGCAAGCCCATACATTCAATGAACACTTTTAAGATGCTGAAACTGGCTTCGTGCTATTAACGAAGGCAAGCCGGAAAAGAACGCCAAGCTAACAATCGCGATCTTTTACCCTCTGGGCCACAAGCCGAAAGTAGGCGTGGTACAAGCGCGCGAAATATGAACTCAGTTTTTTATACATCGGAATTAAATAGATGAGCAACTGAGGCGTAGCAATATGGAAAAAGTACTACAGCCATCGAAGTCAAATAGATGCGCAATTAGATCGTAACAAACATACCAACAACTCTGGCCTTGCACGCAATCATTTATTTTTGTATCCGAAAATGGCCGCTGACATTTGTATTGTCCCAACTCTTGCCTAATTATTATACAGGAACACTACTTCTAACGGGTGTTTATTTGAATTTGTAGTCTAGTGTACTGTGTTTGTTATTCATCTATGTCGTAACGTATGTACATTTTTGACTGTCATATCACTGTCATATAACACGTAACTGCTTTTTGTAACCTGTTTTACCAGCAATAGCAACGAGCAAAATTTTGACGGTAAGTTACCTGTTATAATAAGACTAATAACTTTCCATTACCAATAACTTGTGTATTATTTTAAGCAAATATTGAATTAAATGTACCCAACCATATGATGTAATGGACGACTTGCTTAGATTTTACTACAAAATTTTTAATTCTGTCCCGAAGTCTTCCCTACTCTTTTGTATTGCGTGTTTAACACTATCATTACTTCATCTTCCTTCTTATATTCTTCACGGCCACATGCAATAAAAAACATAACACGGATACCCAGTGTACCTAACCAATTACCCAGGTCCCGCGTGGTGTAGCTTGAACAAGCGTCCACGTGAGATCAGTAGAGTTAAGCAACGCTCTATCTGGTTAGAACTTGATGGGAGTTTCACGGCTGCTTCTCTCGGCGCCTCGTGGTACGGCTGCCATGAAAATAGTTGGTCACGGATGTCATAATAACATCGTGACAGTCGTTAGTGGTGTTGGAAGTACCCATAAAATGTACGGCCACGCCTATAATTGGCCTAACGGCTGTTGGATGAGTACAAAATAAAATAACAAAAGAAAAAGAAAACACTAACCGCTCCTCCCGTTGCTAAACTTCAGTGTCCGAATTGTTTAATTCTATGCTGTAAGAATATAGTTATATATGTTAAAATATTTTTAAAGAACATAACATAGTTAATGCAAAAGTTTACCCTAAGAGATTTTTACAGAATTTAAAATACCCATATAAAAAGTGCACAAGTAAGAAAACAAACATTTAAATATTTAACGGTAATCGCATGGTTAAATTCGAAAAAATTGTGTTAGTTTTGGTTTAGTTGATTGCAGTTTGCTGAGTGAAACAGTTTCTAGCACAGACGCAGTATAGTTTCATCCAGAGTGTTTTATAAATTTCAGCAATATTTTCCTAGTCCTTAGAACATCGTCTCTTAACCAGGCCAAGCTAATATCATGTAGCATTTTGAAAATTTCAAGATTTTAAGTATAAAATCATCTTTATTGCCGACGATCCCAATACCATAGATTAAATGAGTCACGCCTTGAACAGGTTAAGAAACGCTGCTTTGGAACGTACGCATACTTCGTCTATTACATAGGCTTATAGTTTTATACTTACGTACTACCATGGTCCGAATATACCCCCTCTCTAACCTTTGTTCTGATCAGATGATGGATTCTAAAGAGAATACGCAAAACCCACTCGTGTGCTTCCGTATTCATTTGCTCCATTTTAATCTTCTTCATATCTCGAAAGGCCTCTTGCATTTGACGTCTTACATCTTCATTTGCCTTTTCTATTGCCAGCCTTCGAGCTAAAAGTTCTTTTACGGGAACTCTGTCCCTTCTCACCTACACCAAATAGAATTAAACAAAATTTAGTCTTTATCATTTTATTAATTGTTGGTTAAAGAGCATTTTGTATTTTTAAACATTTTTCTTTAGTGGCTAAATTTTCACATTATGGATAGAGTTGAATAAATACTTTAGAAATATAAAAACAAATGTTTTGCGTATACATCAAACGCCATTTTCATCGTGTACAATATGAGTACACACACTGAGAAGCACCTATGTATATTTATGAAGTCGATTATGGACACGTCACATCAACCGTCATTGCGGCACCAGAGTAGCAGCTAGGGATCCCCACGCATCGTGTGTGGTAAATTTCCATGCGTCCCACCTTTCAAGGTGTGGTAGCGTAACCTAGGACGAATCTAGTAAGTGGTAGAGCAGTTTTTACGGCTCGATGACACGTAATTTAAAACCTACACGAAATGTTTGCAGTTTAAAGCGATAAGTGGTCACTTCAGCTGTGTGAGAACAGCCCTTAAAAGAATGCGTTTACATATGTGAATTTCGCTGTGTTTTTAAGCATGCACTCGCATACAGCGCCGTAAGACAATTCTTTTGGCGTTATTTTAATGTTGTTTAAAAGTACTTGCGTGGCAGCAACACTGCCAACCTTTGCGTAAATATTTTCTCACCGTAGACATAAAAAATGCCTGCTTTTGAAGAAAGTTTTCCCCTTTCCTTCGATACAATAGTAAATAAACAGAAAATAAAATGCTTTACACACTTATGTTGATGTTTAAATAGATGAATGCTCATCTTAGGCAATTGAAAATGATTGTTATTAATTTTATGTGAGACACAAGTACAATTGCTACTCGTTTCAATGTTAGTTTTCGTGTTTTAGAAGTGAAAAGAACACTAGCGCCAGTATCACTGCCACTTGTATTAGTTGAATTAGTATTCATATTTGAAATTTGATTATGCAGGTACTTAACACTCATACATTCTCAGAAATGCCGTAGAAAGCAGAAACTAATCGAACGATCTAATGTGGTACTCATGGTGCAGGCAATATCAGCTACTCACTTATATCGAATTACAATTCGCCAATTGCTAAAATAAAAACATTAAATATATGCGTAGGAGTACGCACGTGAAGGAATCCGACCTTCCAGGAAATTAGAAATTTGTTTCCTTCGTGTCAATAATATTTTCAACAATAAACCGTAACATAAACGAAATTTAGATTATGTGTGAGATTTTTTTTCTGGTAGATGTTCAGATTGTCTTATTTGTATTCAATCTTATTGTCTATGTTTTATTAGAAAACAATGAGATTGTGTTTATTGCTGCGAGCATTGATTGATTTTATGTTGTAACAAAATTCCCCTTTCTTAACTTCAGTTTTCCTTTTTCTCTACTGACCTCAAAAGTTCCCGCAAAACGGAAAATTTTTCTACAATTAGCAACTCTGTATGGCAGATATAATTATCCTGCCACTGTTTAGTGTTTAAATGTAACTGCGAATAGAGCTAAGCTGAATCCCCCGTAAATTGCCCATTTTTTAAATTTTATATTTGTGTTTAGGAATAGCCAATCATTCTCGATTTTACCCTGTTTTCTCTTGTTTTCCTTATTGTTTTGTGTGTTTTAATGTCAAAACACTGTGTAAGCAAATTGGCCTTTTTCTACATATGTTGGAAGTCAATTTCAACCCGAGAACACTACAGGCATAATTGTAATAGTAATAATTATTATTAATGGTAATATTACCATTTCTCAGTTGAAAATTCAATTATTCAGAAAATATCGACAACCACTATTTACATTTTGAATCACTTTAAGCATTGGGGTGGCTCACTTTACGCACTGCTATTTACCTTGCGCACTCGAGAAAGTATTACTTTACTACTTTACACATTGTCTGGAGTGTGTGAAGGTACTAGTTCACGCATGGAATTAAAGCAGCTGTACTGCCACCGCCACCGGCGCGAAAAGTAGCATATCAACACCATGGCAGACTTTAATATTATAAAAATCACTTTTACTGACTTTTGAAGAAAAGGGTTCGTTCTTGGATTTTTTCCGTAGCAATGTTTTGCACTTTATCAAAGAAATAAAAGCGAGTGAAACATCATCGTGCGTATGTGTATAATGTTGCATCATCACCTATCAAACGTTTTTCGTTCAAGATCGGGCTTACTTCCCTATAAAATGTACAGTGGCGCCTATAATTGGCCTAACGGCTGTTGGCGGAGTACAGAATAAAATAAATAAAAATAAAATAAAATATCGCATCATCCCCTCCACTTCCTAATATAGCTAAGCATATGTGTTACGTAGCGTTCCTGATCGAGTGGTTAAAGCGTCTGATTCCCTCTACTACAGTTTGCTGTGTCATTGTAGAGGGACTATTTATTTGTTTTAATGCATGAACTAAACCAAATGATCAATAAATACAGACTGAACAATTTACCTATGATGGGTGGTGCAGAGGGGGGACTGAAAAGAAAATCCGAAAAGTAGGTGCACCATTCAGCCTAGAAAAAAGCTTAACAGTGGGGGACTAAGCTAGATTTCTAGAAAGTCTTGCAACAAATCGTTCCTGTTTAAAGCGGTTTTCAAAATGTAAATGTAAAAATCAGAAGGTTAAAATTGCATTGTGCTAGGCATATTTCAGATCAAATCAAGTTAATGTAGCTTTACTGTATACATTTTGTATACTACTGCCATCTTAACTTTATCCAAATTACAGTGCAGGTCGTGTATTAGATTACTGAATGTTTTTTACGTTTACAAAAATAGCAACAATAGCTACTCCATTTCACAATCAAACCAAAGCTACCTAATTACAACAGTTGTTTGTGCAGCAAGGGGCGTAAACAAGCCGTTTTTCGTTCACGGGATGAGTTACAACGCGAGGAAGGCGCGAAGCACCAAGCGACATAACATGCCGAGGGTCAAAGTAACATTTTTATAGCGCTAGACGTTTTTTATGCAAACTTCCAGAACAAATTATTCATTCTCAATTTCTCAATTTTGTGTCCTATACGATGGCATCTCCCAATGCTGGCATTTTAGTGCCATATACGTATATTCAAAGCCTAGTTTTTGCGGATGACAGGGCACTATAGTTACAGATCACCCCAACATATACAACCTTGGTGAGTCGATAGAAGCAGTCGTGAACAGAGAAATGACATCTGGTACCTATTATGTAAGCATCACAAAAACAGGAGGAAAATGAAGAACTACAGGGTATAAATAGAAAGAAACTGAAATAGGTAAACAGTCATGAATATCTACATAGAAACAGAGGAAATTTAAAGCAAAATTTGGAAAGCTTCCAAAAACCGGTATAAATAAAAAGAAAGTAGGTAAACTGTAAAGTAACTACATTTAAACAACAATTTTAATGTGTATTGTAGTACAGAAAAAAGCGGCTTTGCAAGAAATTATATATATAAAAGTAAAATCATGGTTATTAAAATTACATATTTGACAGAGAAAAAGCAGTATACGAAATAACACAATAGCATAGTTACAAGCATTATTAAGATATACTATAGAGAGATAACAACTGAAACGAACAAGAATCAGACAAGAGAAAATGCCTTAAAAAATATTGGAGGCCAGAGATCGAGGAAAAAGTATGGGGAAACCCAGAAAGTAATAAGCGAATGATATAAACAAAAACTAAAGGAGGGAACCAACTACCAAAAACAGCTGTTAATAGTAGAGAATACCGGAAGTGGGTCGAGGATTCCACGCTTTGCTAGCGCAGGAAAAATAAAACTGAAAAAATCTGTAAAGGGCTTTACACGGAACTTCCCTCGCAAGTGCTGCGCATATCGATCGCTGCACATTGCTGTCTGAGATGACTGCGGTCCGCGACGACTATTGCATGTGTCTGTCGCTTCTACAATTCTCACCCTGTATCTGTTGGGTCTAAGTTTCATTAAGGGTAAAAACTGGGCGCTGTGAAAACTATTACTTTTATTTAACTAATAGTTCTTGAATTAAAGTAAAAATAAGCAATGTTTTATTTTTTAAAGTGCTCACGCTGTATATATTTGTCCGAAAGTATATTCGGTTTTAAGCCAGGTAAACATCTGATCGGCATACAAAATATCGTCTTCCCCCAACAAAAGGTTTGATTTATAACAGCAACAGACAGACGAACCGACAGATAGACATCTTGAAACGTGAAGATCTGAAGAAATCTCGAGAGGTGATTTTTACTTCCCGCGACTGAAAGACGAAGGAAGTATTGAAATCGTGAAAAAATCACCTTCCGATATTTCTCAGAGCTTCACGTGCTTCACGAGTGCCTAGATAGCAAAAGACATGATTTTCTCAACTCCGTCCATCTGTCTGTTCCTCTGATCGTTTGTCTGCTGGCGATATAGCTCTAAAACTATGTTGGAAGAAGACGATATTTTGCATGAAGATGATATGTCTATCTGGCTCAAAACCGATGGTATTTGCGGTCAAACGTATACAGGGTGAGCCCCTTAAAAAATATATTTTTATCTATTTTTGTTTTAATTCAAGAGTAGATAGAAGTAGTAATTCACACGCAGCTCAAGTTGTTGCCCTTAACGATAAAGGAAGCCAACATATATAGGGTGAATATTTTAAATAGACAGACGATCAACGTGTCTTTATAATACAGCTAAAAACGAGTGTAACTGCTCTGTCGGTGTTTGGCTAGCGCTTAAAATGACAGACAGTAATCGGATTATACCTGAGTGAGCGCCTGGGAATGCGATTTCGAATCCCAGCGACAACAGTGTTTTTTATTTGCAAATTGATATAATTCGCGCGAGAATAGTATCGTGTAAACCTCTTTAGACGAGAGAAGTAACAAAGAAGACTTTTGGGCTTGCACCGAATATAAAAATACATTAACTGGGCTCGGTAGCTCAGTGGTTATGCATTCTGACTACTGATCTAAGGTCGCCAGTTCGATTCCTGGTCCGGGCCTGGGAATGCGAGTTCGAATCCCAGCGACAGCAGTGTTTTTTTATTTGCAAATTGATATAATTCGCACGAGGGTAGTATCGTGTAAACCCCTTTACATATTTTTCGTGATAATCAATATAATCATATTCCCTTCGTCTTGTAGACGAAGGAAAAAGTCCGGAAAAGCATTTTTACAGGTCGCTTATAGGCATATTTCAAAAATGACTGAAGTTTCGAAATGTCACACTTTTCGTAACTAGTTACGAAATGAAAATATTTCACAACTGGTGAAGAGTACCCCAAATGACATACTAAAAAGCGAATGAGTACCTACTTGATTTTTCGAGGCATTGACATTTATTTGACGTGGCATTTATAATTTCATTGATTTAATGTTCAAAGCACAATTGACTCTCATAATTAGAAAAAAACACGTCAGAAAATGCGATTTGGCATTTCGCTCGCAAAGTCACAAGCGTTACACAAAATAACTCATGTCCTAACTGGTTTTATAAATAGCTACGGTAAGCAAGTGCTTTCAACATTAAAAACCATGACAGGTGCAAACAGAATATATTTATTCCAAGTTATGCAGAATTCTATCTTAAATCGCTTGAAACAAGAGTTGTTGCCAGAATTTCTAGCAGTTATGTATATTGCGTTATGATGCTGTACTGATTATATACCGTGTGTCGCAGCTTAAATCAATTAAACAAATAAATAAATTTTATGGGCAAACTGTTTCATTTATAGTACAGTCGAAACGTATATTTAAAACGAAAAAAAATGGGGGAAAACGACTTATATGACGAAAAGCATTCACAACTGAATTATTAATCGAGTTCCCGATATCTAGGCCTGTTCTTTCCTCTTTTAGGAGGTGGAAGTGAAGCAATATTGATATTATTTCTAACTATCTCAGAAACTGTAATTCTAAGCAATTATTATTTTTTGTTGCAGCTTTCCCTTTAGAGCGGTTTTATTTTTGTCATTCTACGATAAAAAGTAGCAAAATTACGACGATTTACTACGCTCTACTATTTTTTAGTAAATTTGGAAGTATAAGCTTAAGATTTTTTAAAATCAAAATAATAGGTAAGTAAATTATTGTGCTACCCTTAAACGAAAGACGACTACAGCCCTGGCTAGCTCAACCTCTCGGAGATTATTGGCCTGAATCAGGACTAGGCGATTGCTCTTAAAGTTAGAAAAATGCATAGAGTAATTTGGAAAAAAGTAAGTTGGCTACAGTCGTTAACCACGGCAAAAAACCAACAGATCTATCTAACAGTCGAATCCAAAACACACCTACTTTTGGTGGCTTCTCGCTTAATGATTCTAAACTTTAACAAACGAGCAGGTATCGTGGAGTTGAATAAACATTGCAAGCTAAATTTAGAAAAATACACAATTAAATAATGACTCAAAAATATTAATAACGTGATCAACCCAGATGCAAGCATAATTTGCTCGCAGGCCCTAGCACACGCGGCAAGCTAATTACCAGCGGAAGCCCTTATTGAAAGCAGTTGTGGCTGCTTGAATAAAACCTAATTTTTTATCTTAAACCGTACTCGTTAAATCCCAAAGGGCTTTGTGTTTAAACGCCACATTATAACGTCGGAAAACACGCCGATTACAATTACAAAAGATCCGCTGATATAAAGCTATAGGGAGGCATGTGCTAGTACTCACAGCTAAACTATCTTGGATATGTAATCAACTGGTGAAAGTCTAGCTCAGCGCTGTGGGTAAATGGGGGGGGGGGGGTAAATGTAATACTGAAACGCTGCAACTCGGGGGAATACATTCCATCCAGGACCGAGCATGTTGGCTTACGTACGGTGAAAGAAATTTAGCTCCAACTATCAGAAAGGACGAGCACCAGCATAGTTGCATGCGGAAACTGTGATGCACGCCGGGAATGAAAACGCCTGGAGAGCGTTTGAGGACGTGAAAAGGGTTCAAGCGCTTGAAACGCGAGCCTAATATAACAATAATTAACACTAAAACCCGAAACAAGGACATGTATTCACCTCACGTTAGATAACGGCCCATAGAACACGTGCAGCTGGAATATTATCGTTTCTACTGTTTTTTAAAGCTGAAATGCTTCCACCTGGATGTTCTTAGAATCAACGTATGCTTCAGATCCCATAAAGCCAAAGACTGAACTTAACACACACCTCGTGCCGCAAGATGGCAGGCGGAAGTGATGCCTCAACCTCCAACTTTGCGATCGCTGTCTTTTATTAGCTGGGATGTCCAACTTAACAATAGAATTTCCCCAAAATACATCGAGCTCTAAATTTTTATAGCAGAGAGGAGCAGGATTGATTTTGCTCCCGAGGATGACAGAACAAACGTAAAGAAGGCTTTATTTTACCGTGCCATTGGAGACAAAATATCTGGATATATTCTTGAGATAACTGTGTTGTATACCTCAAATCCTTGAAATCCAGATCCGATGGAATTGTTCGTACAAGACGAAAAAACGAACGGGAACGTGTGTAAGATCATCTACTTAGTGCGAACCGCTGCTAAAAGCAAGGATAAATTTAAGCTGTTACATTATCTAGACTTGCTTTATTTTTTAATTTCTAGAATGAAAATTGGTCACGTTAAGGATATTAACGCCTTCAATATTACAATTTTGTAAATGTAAATAAGAAATATCAGAAAAAGAACTACCTGCTACGGAAAACACGCAAGACATGAACAACCAAGATGATATAGATGAAACAGAACTGGTTTAATCTGATGATGAAAGCGATACTTCCAGTTTACATAAAAAAACGGAGTATTTTTTGTCGATGTAGAGGGTTCTTTGGTGACGATATCACGATATAAACTGGCACGGATAATAAATCTGCATTTTCTGAATAGTTAACCAATGAGAAAACTTTTGGTGTGTGACTATAACTTTTTAAATTATAAATAAACTAAAAATTATACGTTTTTAATATGTTTTAATTCACCACTAGATCATGACTTAACTTTTGCAACAAATAGTCATATGCAAAATTAAATTATTATTATTATTAAGTTCATTGCAAGAGTAGAGATTTGACAATTTCTAATACTCTATCATGTAAACTGGTTACTAGTTACTATGTACAGTGCCCAAAAACAAACACTAGGTATAGCATCAATATTCGCATTAAATTTAGTTAAGTTCTTCAGTTGAACAGTTTCATCAGGAACATTCAATAATTGATAAAGTTCCATTAATATCGCTATCGTATGTAAGACGTTAAAGTCCATAACTCGATATTCATTCTTGAAAGTAACAAGGAAAAACAAATTGTAGATAATTTATTTACCTATAACATTGATTTAAAACAGTTTTTTCTTGTACTTTCAACCACGATCTTCATTTAAAGCGCGAAAAGTAACAAAAAACTTTAACTCGTCGCAACTTTGCTATTTTTATCCTAGAAAGACAAACGTGAAACCATTTAAAAAAAATGTAATAAATTATGCCACGAACAATGATAATACGATTGACAATCCCCCCCCTTCCACTTCCACCCCCTAAAATGGTAGAAAAACGGCCTAGACGTCAGGAACTCGATTGATATGTTAGATAGTTAATCTAGTTCTGAACATTTTTCGTCATATATAATCTATTTAGGAAACTCGCGTGACATTAACAGTGTCAAATGCAAAATTATGAGTGTACTCGATATGTCTGTATTACCTACCTACTTCTTCAGCTGATTGTACCTACGGTCAGTAGCGTCAAACTTGTAAGTAAGGTTATGACAAATTATTTATTTTGCTAAATATGAATATATGAATCGTAGTTTTAATAAAACAAAATAAAATAGTATATTACGCAACAAGTTTAGAAAAGTGATGTTTTACTGAACAAGTACGGCTGGTTTGTGTAAGAGCGTTAGCGAGTACTTACGAATTCAGTTAAACCACTTTTCTAACGTGTTGCGTATACTATTTTATCGCATTTCATAAGAAATGTAAAATATTAAATTTTTACATAAAAGTGACACTAAATGTCATAACAAAACATAACTAAGCTGAGCAGAATTCAATTATCCATTTACTTTACATCCGCACTGTCAAACTGACAGTATGTTGGCACCACTGCTATTTTTCACATTTTAATAATTAAATTAATGTACCGTCTAATAAAATACACACTATTTTGGAAGTATAAGCAAGACATTTTTCAAAAATTTGGCACTGACAATGCGGAAGTCAAGTAAACGGATAGCATATACTAAACCACAATAAGAGGCTCCAGTTGATGTTATACGTTTGGCAGTACTGAAGTGTATTGTTGGTAGCACTGTATGTCTATGTCAAATTCGAGGTTATCAGGTTAGGTATTTGACATAGAACCGATTGCAGAAAGCAATGTTAAGTCTGGTGTTAGCTAACATCGCGTCAAAGTGAACAAAAACGAATCAAATCTCAAATGCTTATGGTAACTAATACATTAGTAAACAAAATTTGATGCGATTTTGTTCACTTTGACGGGACGTTAGCTAACACCAGACTTAACATTGCTTTCTGCAACCGGCCCATAGATTTGCAAGTGCCACCAACAATACACTTCAGTACTGCCAAACGTAAAACGAATCGCCGTTGCTATGCAGTAGTACCTACATTACAAAATGACATGCGATAAACATAATTTATTAATAACTTTAGTAAGTAATCTTTTAATATAATGCAACCAAATTAATCAAAATGTACTTCAATAATTCAAATGTCAAAGTGAAAGTAAAAAACAAAAAAAAATAAATTGAAAACGGCGCCAACATAAAATGCAAAAATTACTAACACCCTACTAGCGATTTTCATATTAACCAAATGAGTGACTTTTACATCACGGAAGTTTCCTGAATGGATTATAAGTCATTGGCCCCTATTATTATGCCACTTTTAGTTCTATCCATCCAGTGGCGTAGCCAGGGGGGGACTCAAGAGGCTGAAGCTAAGGCGAAATTCTAAAAAATATTATAAAATCGCCACTTATTTGTCTATACACAAAAATTACAATTCAACTCTGTATAAACTAGTTACATAAATTTAAATTCGTACACTTTTTGCTCCAAGAGTGTACATTTATTCCAGCATTTGTTTTAAATGTTTTGTTACTTGTGGGTATTTTAAACCTGCCGCTCTGAGAAACATGGCAGGGAATAAACCAATGATATTGCTTTTGCAAAATTAAAATATACCATTACTAATGTTTATGATTATACAGGGTGGTTCATAAGTATGGTCATTAAATTTCAGATGAGTTTTTTTAGGAGATTTTTAAGTTAAAGATTTAAAAGATTCTTAATTAATTAGCAGTCTGTGCATTTCTGATGACATAAATATAAGAATAACCTTGAATTCTTTCATCAATAATTCATTTACAGTTCTGCTTTCAACATGCTAAAGTCGCCGCTTAATATTTTTTAAATTACCTATGGATTATCATGAATAATCTTACTAAATTCATTGTTAGTTATTAATAAATTAAAATGTCGTAACGCAATCTAAAAAAATTAAATTTCTACTACTCTTAAATATTTGTAAATTTACAATTTTAATAATGTGTTAAATTACTGAAGAATTTAGCGAAACGTTTAATTGGAAATTATTTTAAATATTAAAGTATGCCTGCGACAAAATTATTTTTTTTTCTATAGCCCATGTTAAAGTTTGCTTTTATCAACTCAAAACAAAAGGTCAAGTTTTACTTTAACAGCAAGGGTAGATAAAGTAGCACTTTAACATCAAGGATACATAATAGTAGTTTATGTAACTAGTCCTCAAAGCAAAGCTTTAGGGGACGAGTCGTAATGTTTCCGGACGAGGCGGAGCGAAGCGCAGCCGAGTCCGTAATATGAAGATGAGTCCTCTAAAGCCATTTGAGGACGTGTTGCATACAACGTTTTTTTGTATTAGCTCTCCAAACATTATAATATGAAGTTTCAATTACCATTAACGCGGCATTATATTAGGAGGCCGCGCGAAAATGTATTTTTTGCTCCCCAAACTACTTACTTTGGAAACTGTCTAGGATCCTCAAAATGGCCATTTAGAGGCCTTGTACTTAAAGTCGTCATGGCAACTAATGTTTGAGTCCGCTAAAATGTCGCCATGACGACTTTAAGTACAAGGCCTCTAAATGGCCATTTTGAGGATCCTAGACAGTTTCCAAAGTAACCAGTTTGGGGAGCGAATACAAAAAAGTAATTTAATTTTCTAACTTTTGTTTAAATTAAATATGACAGCTTCGTATTATCGTAGCAACCCAATCCAGCTACTGACATTTTGAAATGTGATTGACTTTCATTATTTTCTTTTGAAATTGTTAAAGTTCTTGCTATAGAAAAAAATATTGTATTATACACGACGATAAAGTTATTTCTATCCACTCTTGAATCATTAACGTCTCGACTTCGTCTCGACGTTAAACGATTCACTTGTGGATAAAATTTAACTTTATCGTCTTGTATAATAACTTACTATTATTTCTTAACAAGAAGCATGCTTAATTAAGAATATTTTAAACCTTTGACTCAAAAATCTCCTAAAAAATGCATCATTAATTAAAAGTCACATAATGTAATCTTTTATTAAATTTAAGCGTAAAAATAGGACAAAACACGAAACAACTTTACATAATAACATATACATAAACAATCTTACAAAAAATTAAGCTTTTAATTGTCTAAACTGCTCGATGATAGTATACATATAATTCACATCATAAAAAAAATAGAAACGGCAACGAACTTCACTTAACTTTCCTAGACTTAAGGGAAATGCTTGAAACAACTAGACATACCAAGAAAATTAATCAAAGTAATAGCAAGCCTATAAAAGACAGCAAATGAAATAGTATAAATCAGCGGAGAAATGTCTACAACATTTGAAATGAAAAAGAGAATAAACAAGGGGATAGTTTGAGCCCACTGCTGTTCATAATCCATATATATTAAGGATGTTCCGAATATACAAAAATTCGTATTCGCGAATACGAATACCGAATACAAATACTCTTATGAATATTCGCGAATACGAATACGAATACATGACCTTGAGAGAATAATATCAACATCAACATCGTTTTTGTACGCGCTGCACATTTTAGAAATAGTATGGAAAATAGTTTTGTTTTTTATTTAATGTTATAGAATGGTTAATATTTAAAAAAAATGTTTTATTTAATGTACGAATACCTGTTTTATATTTTTATTAAAATTCTTATCTATATTTCTATAATTTTAATGTCAAATACTCGTATAATATTCGTGTTAATTTTGGCGAACACGATTACGAATACGAATATTGAAAATATAGCGAATACTCGCGAATACGAATACGTATACGAGTATTCGGAACATCTCTAATATATATACATATATATATATAATAGACTTGTCTGTCCGTCCGGGACGCTGTTTCAGCAGCCAAACCGTAAGAGATAGAGAAAAAAGTTATGAAAGTTATATGTTTGGAATGGTGATGTCAGGTCAGGAACCGAATTTCAGTCTCTAACACTAATTATTATCTTAATTATCCTAATCCTAACTTTTTAGGTTAGATTCTAGGCAAATTTTATCAAGGCGAATGCGACTGGTAGTTTGCTACCAACAATGACGTCATATACGTACGTGTGGTGAATACGCTTTCTATTTGCAAAACTGTTTTTTTTGTTTTATTAAATGAGACATTTGTCTCACTGGACTGCTAGTATTAATGAATAGACTAGTGAAAAATACAAGATTAAAAACAGAAAAACAACAAACAGTAATCGGATACAACAGATTAAAACCAGTCAAACGGGATAACCAACCTACTTTACGCAGACGACATCGTACTAATAGCAGATAATTATAAGAAGATGGAAAAATTTGTAGAAATATGGACAGAAGAAATAGGAAAAATAAATCTCGAAATAAATGTAGATAAATATAAAACAATAGAGATAACACAATCTACATAGAAGAAAGTTTCAACATACGATTATTTCGGAAGCATGATAGTAGAAGAGGAAGAATAAACATAGACATAAACAACAGAATAAAGAAAACAAATAATATATATTACGCCCTAAACAAAACTATCTTCGGGAAAAAGGAAATTGACAATAATGAAAAGCTAAAGGTATATAACTCAGTGGTGTTACCAATAATAAATTAGGCTAGTGAATCATGGACACTTCAAAAGAAGCAGGAAGGAAAAATCATAGCAGCAGAAATGAATTTCTTACGGAAGATAGCCGGAAAAACAAAATGGGACAGAATACAGAATGAAGATTTAAGACGGAACAAATCAAGAAACAATAACAACCAAAATAGAGAAAAACAGCTGAATTGGTATGCTCGTACAGTTAAAATGAATCTCAATACAATAGTCAAAAAGGTATATGAAGCAAAAAATACAGACAGGAAAGGGAAGGGAAGGCCGAGGAAGAAGTGAGAAGACAGAATAGCAGAAATAGGGAGAAAAAGGGGAAAAAGAGTAATACAGTTGAACGAGCTTGCCAAGGACCAGAATGCATGGAAGAAATGGGTTAACAACTAAGGGAAGACTAAATATCCGACGCTCATATTAGGCATAAATGATTTAGAAGAAGAAGAACAACAAAACTACTCGATGGTCACCGGAATGAATTTCTGTAAACATAATTTTGTACAGATGGTCGCGATAAGACCGAATTTGGATAAAATGCAGAAGCAAAAAAGAAGTTGTTTGGGTATTTGAATCATATTTCGTACATTAGCTGACAGTCCCAAGCCAGGAAGGAAAAGTGAAAAAAACGCAGACAATGTACAGGGTGTTTTCTCAAATTTTGACAGCTTCTAGCGACTTTATTATTCCAGATAGAAAAAAATTGTTCAGATTAAAATTGTAGGGTATCATCCAAACCGTCCGAATTTGCTACTTATGAGCATCACAAGTAAACTTTTTGACTTATTGTATACTTTTTTTAATGGAACACCCTATATATTATGTGTTTATTGGATAGCGCTTAAAATTCTCTTTTTAAAAATATATAAGTTGCCTATAATTACTTCATCCATTGTTGAAATATCCGCTATTAAAGAATCAAAATATTACTAATTTACTATATGAAATAAATCACAGTAACCATTGAAAAACAAAGTTATCAAATGACATTACTGGCGGCATGCGGCATGGAACATTTAGTTGTCAATTCGTTCTTAAAATTGTTTTTGGTATTAAAATTGTTGATTATTTCAATGGTTACTGTGATTTATTTCATATAGTAAATTAGTAATATTTTGATTCTTTAATAGCGGATATCTCAACAATGGATGAAGTAATTATAGGCAAATTATATATTTTTGAAAAGATAGTTTTAAGGGATATCCATTAAACGCATAATATATAGGGTGTTCCACTAAAAAAGTATACAACAAGTCAAAAAGTTCACCCGTGATGCTCAATTGTTTCTTTAAGTAGCAAATAATTCGGACGGTTTGGATGATACCCTACAATTTTTATCTGAACAATTTGTTTCTATCTGGAATAACAAAGTCGCTAGAAGCTGTTAAAATTTGAGGAAACACCCTATACTGTACTTCTACTGAGGTCAATTCTATACACCTCTTTAATTTAATGACTATAGTTATGAATCATCCTGTATAAGTACATCATCTATATTCTAATTTGAAAAATATAATTAATAAGTTGTAATATACTCCATAAAACATTCATATTCCCCCCCCCCCCCCATTCCATTTTTTAAGCCTTGAGATGGCTGCCACTCAACACTGTTAGTGAAGCATGCTTTGAACCAAAACTAGCCGACCAAATACCCTATAGGTATATCATAAGTTTGGGGGTAGATAGTTACGCCACTGGATTTCTGACGCGTAACTATTTCCAGTGTGCACTATCTTTTCAGCAAATTTTGCTAAACTCTATTTAAAAACTTCCATTTTTACAAACAGGGTATAGCTAAATCATAGTTCCTGTCAAATGTTCGTGGAGTAAAGTACAAAAATAAAATTGTAACTTGCACTTTCCAAATGTTTGTAGCTTCTACCGTTGATTGAGGTACCTCAATCAACGCTTCTACTCAGTTGTCTAGAACTGGATTGTTAATGATTGGGTATCTACATACGGAAAATATGTGTACAACGGAAGACTACAAGTTCCTTGGCCCAAATTATGATGATTTAATGCAACTTACCTATATACAAAGTTGCTTAGTTTATCCGCTAGAGGTCTTCAAAAATGATTAGCTTTTTTAAATTTTTTCAAGTAAGTCGAAAAATCTTTCATAAATTTTATTCATTTTTTGGCCATGCGTTTGTACCAGTACACTACAGCATTTTGTGGCATAAATTCTAATTTCGAAAATTACAGGGTGTTTACAAACTTTGTCACAATAAATTATTCATCCATGTTTTTTAACCCCCTGTATAATCACTACCATTTTTTTTCTAAATAACTACTTTAATTTAGAAGTGATTTCCTCTCTTATAAAATTTTAGCTGGGTAAACGGTTTAGCCACAAAAAATATTTTCTACATTTCTGCAAGCCTGAATCAGTAATTGTAACTTAACACTAGGCTTGTAGGGATTTAGAAAATATTTTTTTGTGACTAAACCGTTCACCCAACTAAAATTTTGTAAGAGAGGAAATAGCTTCTAAATTAAAGTAGCTATTCAGAAAAAAAATGGTAGTGATTATACAGGGGGTTAAAAAATTTAAAAAAGTGAATCTTTTTTAAAGCCCTCTAGTGGCTAAACTAAGCAACTTTGTATATAGGTAAGTTGAGTTAAATCATCATATTTTGGACCAAGGAAGTTGTGGTCTTCCGTTGTGAATGTATTTTCCTGACACCCTGTCACCCTGTATATGCATCTCAAGTCAATTCTAAAAGCATAGAATCTACAACACTGCTAATGAGTGACTAATCAGTAAAATAACTGGCAAATTTACCCAATATCCGCGCCAGAGCGCTTGAATTTTGGTGGCCATCCTGTTGTAAAACTGTTGCCTGTACCAGTCCAAGTACTCTCGGTATATATCCGGCAGATGCCACAGCACTAACCATCTGCGAATATATTTCTGCAGCACCGTTGCAGCGCGGTGCCACCTGGCGATCTCCTTGCGAACGACGTACCCGCGCCACAATCTCTGAATTTTCAAAGCTGCGAAGTGGCGTTGCTTTTCTACATCTTGAAGGGCGCTGAAATGGAGCTACCGATGGTCTCTTGGAAATTTGCTTCAGGCTTTAGGGCGTGTACTTACGCGTGCTTTTTTATTATTTGCAAGGGAAAAATGTCCGCGTCGCAGACGTAGTGCTGAATCGATGCCATTTGTATAGGGTTTGGAGCTTGTAGTTACAGGTTTTATTTGATTTAGGTTAAAAGATGTAAATGACAAATTGTGACTTTTCTACGGCGTGCTGATCCAAATGTACCCCGTTAAAATGCAGAATAATAATATTAAGTTTGATTTTAATTTAAAAGATCTTCCGGTAGTTGCACGTTCAATTTAAACATTTGTCGTATTGGAATGGACAAACCAAATTTATAAGAGCATGCAAAAATTAGTATTGTACGAAAATTTATTTGGTGAAGTAGATAAGAGAGTCCACAGAGGCTTAAAATTCGTCTCACTATAGAAAACTATTTACAGTAGGAATCTCTAATTCAATCCTTTACACTTGCAATTCACACGCTAGGTGGCGTGCACGTTCAGAATTGGAAATAATTTTATCGGTTGCAGGATATTAATTCCTTGTTTACTTATACAAAAGTAGGCTGGTAACTAAATCATAACTGATCTGTACGGTAATAGTCCATTACCGTACATGGCAACCATAACCATACAGCAACCGATAAACTATTGAACAAATCACGGATGTTATGAATCATAACAGCCTCAGATGTTTTAAAATCCTCGCTCTGCGAGCTCGGATTTCAATACAACATCTGCGGCAGTTATGATACTCATAACATTCCTAGATATGTTAATAGCTATTATTGTTCATTGAAATGTTAAACAGTGTTTAACATGATCGCGTCATCGAATGTTAAGATACATTTAACATGCATCCACTCGTGTCCTCGAATGTTAAGATACATTTAACATGCATCCACTCATTTAACATGCATGCACTATAGCAACATCACACATATTCATGGTAGTCCGATTTTGATTTAGCAGTTTTTAGTAATTATTGTTGATTCAAAATTATTGCCTCAATGAACAATAAACTAATGAACGCATTTCGAGGGTTAACCGTTTAACATTTCTCACATAAATTACCACTCTCGCTTTGTTGAGCTCGAGTGAGAAAAATATGTTCGAATGTTAAGACTGGGTTACCCCTCTTAATACGTTAATTGCTATTATGAATTATGCATAAGATCAAAGAGTATGATATAGTCTGTTCACTAAACATAAAAACACAAAGTGGCCTTTGATTTATAAAATTTCATGAGTGTACTGCCAAAATGCATCTTTTGTCTAGGAATGTAATTACAAAAAGTTACTAAAACAAATAGGTTAAGAGTGTGACGTTTAATTAGTATCTGTCATAACTACTTTTAAGGATGTTAAACAAATACTGTGTGGATACTATTTATTAATAGGTATTGTTATTACATTTTATAAAACTTCAGGCAAGAATTTCCAGAATAATATGTACTTTGACACTGAAATAATGAGATTTATTAATTGTCATTTTAAATTCAAAGTCAACTTTATGCAGGTGTGGAAACCTTTGCAAAACAAAATACAGAATCCCTACCACAACAATTTTACATATATGCCAACTTCAAAATGTTTTTAATGTTTTTCTGTTTACTGAATGGCCTATACATATCATTATCATTGTAAAACTTAAAGCCGTTGGCTCAACACAGCCTGCTTAACCTGCTAACCTCGAATTTGACATACACTTACAGTGCCACCAACATAAACAGTGCCAATCTAATGCATTGTCCGCCATTGTAACTACTACAATTATCACATCCACAAGTAAAAGGCATTCTAAATCGATAACAGGTACCTACAGAGTGACTGCAAAAACATAGCTAGAATTTTCAAACACTTATTGAAGTGATTACGCAGTTTGATTATGAACGAAGAACGAGCTATTAAAAATCTCAAGCCAAAGAAATCAGCTGGAATAGACAAAATCCCACCGTATGCTATAAAGGCTTATGCAAACTGGCTTAAAAATGTCTACTTTATATTTTTAATTTTTGTCTGCAAACCGGTTTATTTTCTGAATCTTGAAAAACTGTCTTATAATAACACCTATTTTCAAATCTGGTGATAGATCAAGTGCGGAAAACTATAAATCCATAGCACTTTTACCTGCTATCGCTAAAGTATTCGAACAAATCGTGTACGATAAAATTTGGTATCATATAAACCCCTGTATTAACGATTGTCAACGTGGTTTCGCTTCAAAAAAATCCGTTAATACAAATTTAACAAATTTGGTTCATTACGCTAAAGCTAATTTAAAAAATAAATTACAAACTGATGTGATATATACGGACTTTGCAAACGCTTTGATCGAGTCGATCACGACATCTTACTTCAGAAATTGTACCGTAATGGACTTACTTCAAATACGTTAAGGCTATTAATATCATACCTGCAAAATAAGCACTTTGTTGTAAACCTTGATGGAAATACATCTGGTAAATTTAAGGCAAACCTAGGAGTTCCACAAGGCTCAAATCTGGGGCCATTGTTATCTTTAATATTTATAAATGATTTGCCAGATTGTATTCAGCATTCAAAATGCTTGTTATATGCAGGGCCAGTCTTTGTTTTGAATTAACAAAGACTGGCTCTCATTTGGATGTTGTTCTACCTCATATCAAGAATAAAATTGTTAATATTACAAATTAAGTTTTTCGTAAAATAGCCCATTTATTTGTTTTTAATATGAAAGAATTTTTTTCAGTGCATTTTGGCACGCCTTGCCGCTTGCGCCACTAGGCGGTAGCCTACTCAGCTTATACCTAGTTACGGCCCTGAAGTTTTGAACAATGTCAAATTCCATTTCAACAGCTTGCAACTGTTTGTTTAATGTTGTTCACATAGAAACAATGTTTCAGGATAAAATAAGTTCTTGTGACATCAGCATATTTAGAATTTTATATATCCCTTCAACGCTTTCCAATTTTATTAAGCATTGAGCATCTTATAAGTTTAATTCTGATTCGAATTTAGTAATCCTTAAACATTTTAGATAATTTATTTCGACAGATTGCAAATGTTGTTTAATAGTTTGCACAGTTGGAAAAATGTTTCAGTGTGAAATAAGTGATTTTTGATTCCTTCAATGTGATTACTATTGATTTTATTAAATTGTGAACATCCCGCAACGTTAACTTTGACAATTTTTAAACATGTAATAGCACTTTTTATTTGCAAGAAATGTTTAGTGAGATGTAAGTTATATTTAAGCCTACTGACACAAAACAATTTAAACAACTCTTGAACTACCCCCAAATGTTATTAAGTCTTGAAAATGATTTTATAAATTTTGTTTTGATGGATTGCAAATGTCTGTTGATATTTTGCACAGTGAAAAATGTTTTAATGTGAAATAAGTGATTTTTAATTCCATTCACGAAACCAATATAGAATTTACGTAACATTGTAACTTCTTTTGACTTCATGAAAAAAGTTTGAAAACCTCTGCTCTACAGTATAAAATTTAGAGCTAGCCATTGATAAATATTTAATATAAAAACTGTCACATGAAATTTAAAAAATATTTATTATTAGAAAAATTTTCGTTGTTTTCTTTAATTTATAGTAAGAGTAGAGGCCATGGAAATCTGCAACAATTTAAAAAATTCACGTTAGAAATTAGAAAAAACCTCATGTATTACATGATAATACAGCCAGAAAACTGCAAAAACTCATCCAAGGTTGAAATGTCAATATTTAGCTATTGAAAGATAATAGCTATTTATGCAACAAGTGCTAAAATATCGATTTAACAAAGGTTTGCATCTACGACACTTCTAATTTATGTCATAATAAACAGTAGGACATGCCGCGCCGGCGAATGTTTGCAAATGACAGTAGTCAAGGTCAGTTACGAAATGTAATTATTAATACTCCACATCTGACTGTATTCATTACATAACGCTTTAATTATTTCAAAAACACTTGACCTGTAACGCAAGAAGCAACTAGAATAACTTTACAACTTCACTTCCAGTTCGAAATTGTAATTTTATAACCTCACTTCACTTTTAGCACATGGGCTAAAAGTAAACAGCTGATTTCTTTAAACACGCTAAATTATAATACGTCACTTTTAGTGAAACCGGCTAGTGCTAAAAGGCCTACTTTTAGTTAGGCTGACCAGAAATTTCTAATAGAAAAAGAGTATGTTTGATAACTGTTGAAACCAAAATTTTAAATAACAAACGAAGACAGTAATAACGCGCCACCAGCAGAATTTTATTCTAACGTGGACATAAACATTCAAAAGATTAAATTTCATTTGGTTTAGATTGCCAAAGAAAAAACACAGACTATATTTCTGTGGCAATGACAACTGAAACGCCTTAAATTTTGGAAATCGATAAATAAAATCAATTTGAATATCCCTTATATTATCAAAGTTAACAGCTATTTACAAAAAAATTAAATCTATCCTAAAATTATTACTATATATTAATTAAAAACTAACTCCACTTGTAGATACGCGTCAACTCCTCGTTCACGAAAACCGAAATAACAAATTAACAACATTAAATAAAACTAAATTATAGCTAAAATTCGAATTAAAATTCAATTTAATTTTCTTAAATCTGATATTTTCCAAGTTTTTTGCCTTCAAATGCACTGAATTAGTAATAGTATACTGTAGCTTACTTTATTCACTTTCCTCAAATATTTATAAAGTGATCTCAAACTGAACTGAAAGATGGTAGACGTGGCAAATAACTACTAAATAATAATAATTATAAATTGCAGCTCAACGTGTTCTAGAAATCTAATATACAACGTCCGTCGTTCATGAAATAATCATATATTATACAACTAGGCGATCGAAAATAATCGATTTCGAGACGTATCATTGAGTAGTGTTTCCTAAAGCAATACGTCGAGTCACCGAATTCGTCTAAAGTCGAGGTGACTGCGAATCTTTTTAGTCAAAATATACTTGTACATGAAGACTAAAGCGACTATTGCGACATTAATAAGACACAAGTACAAATACTTGCATTTATTTTCTGCCGTTTAGAGAATAACTTAAGTTTAACACCGTTACTTATTGACTAACTAAATTCTAAGTCCAGTTGGACCAAGAAAACTCGGTAGGCGTTCTCAACATTTCTAATAAGCCTATCAGAGCAGCTCCCAATTTTGGACTTCTCTCACGTACAGATGTACGTGACAATTCATAATAGCTCTATGAATTCTACAAACTTGAAGGTTCCACACGCTAAAATTTGTTAAGCCGTCGACACTCGCAAAGAATCCCTAATAAATTTTACAATTTTTCTAAAGGAATTTGCTCCAGCCGGCACATAATTTTTATGACCGGGTTGCAACAGTTGTACTTCTGATCACGTACTAATAATCTAGCTTCGCTCAATTTTTCGGCTTACGAGGTAAATCCTGCATAAATTTACACTTAACCATTCCGTGAGATTTGAATATTTCCATCTTTCCAGAGAAAAGCATGTTCCAAATACTGGCTAAATACTAGCCTGATGTAACTTTAATATGACCATTTTGCCTACGTAATTCTACCTTAAAATATTTACGATACAAATTACTTATGGATAACTAATGTACAGTCTATTCATACAACCTCGTATAGTTCATTTTCACACAAGAACGCAAATCGTAACAACAGGTAGACTATACCATTCACATGAGGTTGGAAACAAACGAAAATGCGTAACTTTCCTCAGTTTCAGTAACTATAGCGATATCGATTATATCAACCTTTGTATAACCGGTGTAATAACATTTGTATAATCGCACTCATTAAAATCAGACCCTTGAAAACAATATTAAAACCAAATAAATGAATTCAAAATTTAACAAATAAACACCAAATTATGATTCTCCTGTTTACTTTTTATATTATTTTATGTTTACTCATGGTATAGTCGCTATAATCCGCTCGCATTCGTAGGTACACTCGGCACACAGAGCAATACCTACTCCACATATGCATCCTGCATTCATTAACAAGTTGCGCGAGTGCAAAATTTTCTGTCAAATATTATCCCGCGATGCAGATTTATAATAATGTTTGAATCAAAATCTAAAGAAAGTATTAAGAGTGTTTAAATGAATTAAAAAGAGTACTTATATTGATAGCTGCTTTATAAAAAGTAAGAGTAAAGAGGATATTATTCAGAAAAGAGTATAATACTCTACAAAAGAATATGTCTGGTCACCCTACTTTTAGTGGTGGTCGTAGTTAAAATATTTTTCTTCACTAACAATTCATTTTATAACGGATTAAGCTTTTACAAAAATAAATTACGCCTTTTTATTTGAAGTGAATCACTTAAAGAAACTAGTTTCGACGACTTTTTGTAACAAAACATAGTTTGTATTATTGCTAGTAGTGATGTCAAAACAGTAACAATTCGGTATACGAGTACTCGTTATTCGACAAGATTCGAAGTAACGGATATCAACGTTAGGTACATTTTTAAAACAGTTACTGAAGTTTAACCTTGCTTTTTATTTTCTTGCCATCATACTGCATGCATATAAGCCTTGAGCGCAATTCTCAATCTGAAAAATAAAAAAGTAAGCACCCAGTTGTGTTCGTTTATGTCAGCTATCACAACTCTGTGAGTGCAGAAAGTACTCGCCACGTCGCCACTCGATGTAATACAAATGGATACTCTAGCACAGGGCTGTCCAACATATAGCCCGCGGGCCGCATGCGGCCCTCCAGGACATTTTTGGGGCCCGCGGATCGATAGATACTATACTTTCAGGAAACATGAATCTAGAATATACATTATAAATAATTGAAAACAATTTAAAATAGGTACATAGGACAAAGGTACAAAACTATATCATTAATAAAAACAATTTCACTTTATCTTTAAACATTGTGTTAGGAAACAGTCCCGCCCACTTCCTATGTAAGGCTCGTCTTGTCCGTTGTCTCAGTCTGGTAGTTTCCACCAACTCGAATGGTGCTGTAGCGACCAGATACCTGTTTTTGATTGTTGTTTAGTAGTGTTTAGTTCTTCTAGTTGTTAATTGTTGTTAACTAATGATTACTTTGACAGTTTTTACTTATCAACGAATGTCATTTTATCTAGCTTACCTATCTCTGTAACGCTTGCTCCTGTATTAAATTTTTATTATACATAAAATGAATATTTCGATGCGTGAACTGGCGATAAGAAATCCTAGCCGCGATGCGCGTGGCCGCGAAGTGAGAACGACCGAGTCATTCTCTGTCCAGTGGAAGCTAGGGCAAGTACCCCGATAACACGGCAAAAAAGGTATAAAAGAATATTGCATTGCCAGTTCCAGTAACTTAAGAAAATTTCCCCTTGAGTCCACCAGTCCTGATCGTGTCCTCCCCCCTCCGGTCTGACACGCTGAACTGTCTAACGGAGTAGGCTTCCACCCCTTACTAGACCAGGCTTCAAGGGAGATGGCGTGTTGTACTGTCAGCCCGAGAAGTTGAAATTTCCCGCAAAAGCAAGACCGCTAGAATTCGATTTTACCTTGATTGTTAAACTTTCTTAGGAAATCGAATCCGTGAGGCTTTAACTCTGTCTTAATATGCTGTACTGTCTTGCAGGGCTAACTGCTTAAAAGACATTTCCGACCGCCTAATTTTTAAACGCAAATCCCGGCGCCCCGAGAGGTGGTCCTGTAGCCGCCCTTCATAAACTCACCTGCAGGGCCCCTTTTTGGTCATTAAAAGGCGAATTACTGGACTTCGACGTTCGATTCCGCAGCCCGCAAATTTCCTACCGGGGGAATGTTAACATCATTTTCCGGCTCAAGGCGAATAAATTCCATCTGCAGGATTTGACACCGCGTTCGCTCCACCAAAAACGACACCTAGCCGTCGTAAGGTATCAGGAACCTCTGCCCATTTCCCGAAGAATCGACGTGCGTACCGGCGAGACCCGCAACACTCGCCGGTGCATTGGGTTGCAGCTCGACCCACGAAACCAGACACCGTTCCAGAAGAACATGTTAATTTTAAATAATGTACAACTCAGGGTTATTTTCAATTAATCATTGTAACTAGCTCAAAACATTATATTTGTTTTGGTAATTATCTGGTGTTTTACCTAATCGAATATATATTTGAGTGAACGTATTTCTCCGATTTGAGCTTAAGCCTAGGGGTAAATGTTTGACACCCTTAGTAAGGGGGTGAAACGTCACATCTCTATACGTAAATTTATATTAATTGATGTATTTTTTTTCTTTTGTCGGTATCTTAAGAACGGAAAGGAATTAACTTAAAGTAAATATTTTTTTTTTTAATCATATGGTGTAAGTTTGTCGGTTACCTCAGGAAAGACCCTGTATATCTCTTTTATGTTTCAATGCTTTTTGTAATGTAACCTAAGCTTCCTAAATAAATAAATTAGTACTGAAATATACACGTTTTATATTTATTACAACTCACTCACAAAGTTGCATACAACACATTTTATGATGCGGCCCTTATAACCTTCAATTTTTTTACAGTGGCCCTTGGGCCCTTGAAGTTGGACAGCCCTGCTCTAGCAAGCTGATGGCTGAACTTTCTGGTACTCCATCCGAACTGGCTGACGATGTTTGTGTAACGCCTGTAAACGAGTAGCTACTCGATAACGAATACAAAGTAACCAATACTACAACGAAAAGTAACAATTTGGTACATACTTGTAACTATTCGAAAAGTAACGTCCCTAATTGCTAGAAAGCAAGGTAACTATTGTTTTAAAAGTATCAAGTAGCCACACGCCATTTTTAGGAATTTTACTTACAATAAGTAGGTGATACGTCAACAATCCATAACTTGTAATAAAGTAACGTGAAGATTTTGGTGTTTTGTTTGATAAAAATTGATCAATTATTAATTAGTTATTATTGCTTAAAGCAATTCCACTACGTCGATTCGACTTTACTATATTCGGTTCACATTGTTTTGGCATAATAGGAGGCCATGATTTATTTTTTTAATGTTGGACACACTGCTCTACAGGACACAATTTTGCGTCACTGACATGCGAATTAAATTACCATATCGCCACAGAATAATACCCTAAATCAGAATGGCCTAGGCAGATTATTAACTGGCAGGTGTCCGATGAAGAAACTCTAAGTGACCACCGATAGATATACTTCGAAATCAAAGGAAGCAGACCACCACCTGACATAAAAGTGAGAAAACAAAAGGTGATTAACGATTGGGACACCTTCAAGCTTACACTAGAATGGAGACTAAAAATATCACCACCAGAGACTACCCCAGAATCGTGCACTCAAGTATTAAGAGAGACTTACGACAATAGCAGGTCAGACAGGAGTGGAAAAAACCAACGGAAAATGCCATACTGGTGGAACCTAGAAATACAACGTAAAAGGGAGGAATGTGTGAAGGTGAGAAGAGCCATGTCTAGGACTCTGAAGAAAAGCGACGAAAGTGAAATCAACAGAACGGCAGCCGTGGAAAAATACAAACAGGGCAGAAAAGAGCTAAGAAAACTGATCAACGATTCAAAAAGAAAACACTGGGAGGAATTATGTAATGACCTGAATAGAGATATTTGGGGCGACGGATACAAAATAGCCGTACGAAGATTATGTAACTATGCGCTTGTGGAGTTTACTAGAGAAAAAAAGATGGAGATAGTAGCTGAACTCTTTCCAAAACGGAAAGATAATATATTAGCTGAACCGATCGTGCACACAGTTGAACCCTTCACAGAGGCAGAACTACTAGACGTGGTAAACAAAATGAAGACCGGAAAGGCGCCAGGGCCAGACGGCATCCCAGCGGAGGCAATAAAGGTCGCGTCAAGCATCTGCCCCGAATGGATGCTAAAGGTAATGAATCAACTATTGAAAGTCCAAGACTTCCCGGACAGCTGGAAGACGGCGACGCTGTTCCTTATTCCGAAACAAGGGAAAACGTCTACATATAGACCCATATGTCTACTAAACACTCTAAGTAAGCTGTATGAGGGTCTAATACGAAATAGATTAGAAATAGAACTAGGGAACAGAGAGGGCCTGTCAGACCAACAATATGGGTTTAGGAAAGGTCGATCGACTATCCAAGCGATTTCTAAAGTACAGGAAGAAGCAAACAACTGCAGGAACAAATGGTTCGTACTAATCTGCGTGGATGTTAGAAACGCATTTAACTCGGCACCATGGTGTTTAATAATAAAGGAGTTGCGAAAGAGGAACATATCAACATACTTGGTCAATATAATATGCAAATACCTAGAGCACAGAAGGATTATTATCGGGAAAGGACAAGAGATGGATGTTACCGCTGGAGTTCCACAGGGATCGGTACTGGGACCGACCCTGTGGAACGTACTATACGACGGAGTGTTTAAAATAAACCTGCTGGAAGGAGCTCAGACGATAGGATTTGCAGATGACCTGGCCATAATGGTGACAGCGGACGATGAGGAGGAGTTAAAATTTAAGGCCAACCAAGCAATTTGGAAGGTAGATATATGGCTTACGGCCCATTATCTACAGGTAGTGCCGGAAAAGACAGAGGCGATAATCCTTAAGGGTCCTAGAAAGAGAGCGGGAGTAGTTTTTACCATGAGGGAGACGGAGATAACACCCAACAGGGTAGTACGGTACCTTGGAATAATGTTTGACGACAAGAGGGGTTTTGGGGAGCACATAAGATGGATAGCAAATAAGGCCGAAAGCAGGGTGGCAGCATTGACAAAAATAATGCCAAGCATAGGTGGACCGAATTGGGCAAAAAGGACAGTGCTAAACGGAGTGGTACAATCTACGCTCCTATATGGGGCATCCGTGTGGTATAGGACGATGACAACTAATACATATAAAGCGATAATGGAAAGAATACAAAGAAAGATGGCCTTACGTTTAGCAAGTGGTTACAGGACGATCTCTACACAAGCCCTGCAGGTGGTTGCAGGAACAATACCGATCGACCTGCTGGTGGAGGAAAGAGCTTACTTGGAGAGACACAGAGAAGGGAATGCTAACAAACGACAAGCAAGAAACGCAACGATTGAGAAATGGCAAGGCAGATGGTCAAATGGCGAAAAGGGGGCGTGGACGAGGAGACTTATCCCAGATTTAAGACTCTGGGTGGGCAAGAGACATGGAGGCATAAATTACTACTTAATACAGGTACTAACGGGCCACGGCTGCTTTAAAGCCTACTTGAAACGATTTAAAATCACCAACACAGACGAATGTCCATACTGTGGTAATCCAGATACCACAGAACATACGGTATTTCATTGCGAAAGATGGGCGAACGAACGACAGGAAGCAGTAACTGAAGTGGGAGAACTCACACCGGATACTATAGTAGGAAAAATGCTGCAAAGCAGAGAAATGTGGGAAAAGATTACCAACTTTTTGACGACGATAATTAAAGTTAAAGAACAGGAAGAAAGAAGTTTTTGAATTGTAAGGATGTCCCGAAAGGACGAACTCAAAGACCGGAACCGAAATGATGATATGTGAATAACAGTGCCATTTCGGATATCAGAGTGTACAGGGAGAGGTTTTTAGCCGGTAAAAATCCGGCACTACCTGGAAGAACGGGCTTCTGGGTGTCTATCGAAGATTTTCCTCTTCCTACTTAAAAAAAAAAAAAAAAAAAAAAAAAAATGGCCTCTCTGTGTCGGCGCTTTTGATGTAAGCATACTCAATTTTTATGACCTTGAAATTGTCCGCCATGATCCTAGTGGTGTGCAAAGGCGGCAAATTCAAAATTATGCGCCTAAATTTTAAACTGAACAGAACTAATCGGTACGTTTAAAGCCTATGCAATTTATATGGAAATGCACAGTACACGATGTGCCACCAAAAGATCTTTTCTGTGCACCCATCTTAAATTAATATTTTAAAACCACTTGCACAAAAAAACATAACCTTCTAATAAGGGGTGATTGACCGACACAAGTACTCGTGTAAAATAGGGAAAACAGCTGACTGCACACCACCAGAACCCGCGCATGCGCAAAGAAAAAACTAGCTGAATTTTAAGCTGACAGGCCATTCTGTATTATTCTGTGATATCGCTGAATTTCCCACGAACATACACGACTTTAAAACGAGATGGTATTATTTGATCAAGTCTGCTAAAACATTATCAAAATTGGGTTATTCCTGCTTTGGGCAAGGCTTGTGTTAAATTAGATTAAAAATGTGTGAGGATTTTTCTATTGCAAACTAGTAAAACTGACAATGCACTAGCCATTCATTGATGCTATGTATAACCTCAAACTTAGAAAAACATAACCTAATTAAACAGACAACATTACTGCCAACTTAAATGCCAAATTAACATGGCCTCATATTATGCCAAAACAACGGGAACGGAATATACAAGTTATACATTGATGACATATCGCGTACATATTATAAATGATGACTTAAAAATTGCATGATTGTGCTTCTTAATATTTTTAAAACATTTTGTTATGAAAAGGTTAGAAAAATGCCGTAGAAACTAGTTTCTTTAAGTGATCCACTTCGAATGAACGGCGTTGTATTTGCAATAAAATAAAAAACTACTTGCATTTATAGCTTTGGGCACTATTATGCATAACAAATCACTATGAAATACAAAAGCAAAATTTTATGGCTTCTTGGAATTTATCTATTTTCTCAATTAATCTACTGGGTAATTTATAGGGATGCGCCGAAGCATCGATTCGGCTTCGGTATCCGGCCGAATCGGCCTATTTTTTCAGTTATTCGGCTTCGGCGGCCCGTTATGGCCGAAGCATGCAAACAAAAAAAAACTTTTTTTAGACCTTGGTTTAGACTACACTTATTCAAAATGGATAAAAAAGTAAGTGGTGTTTGGAAATATTGTATTGTGTGATAATTAAAAATTTGTGAAGTGCAGAAAGAAAAAAAACGTTTATTTTGTGTTTAAGTAGTTCTTATGTTTTTTTCAAATATTTGATATGGTCGTTGGTAGGTCTGTTATTTCGTACTTCAATATCTGTATCGTTTATTATTTCTATAATAATTACTATAATAAAACAATTAAGTATTAGTGTTTTTCGAGATGTTCGTTTTTGATATTATGATTCGACCAAAGCTTCGTGCGTCGGCGAAATTTTAAGATGAATATTCGGTATTTGGCCGAAGCAGAAAAAACCCGCTCTGGCTCGTCCCTAGTAATTTATCAGTGTTACCCTAATTTTTATACAGCGTAATCAGAATAATGGATAACAAAGGGGCAACTTTTTAAATTTGCATTTATTAGAAAATTTTGTTCTTGATAAAAGTCCCTGCATTTTCTAAAATTCAAAATAAACTTGCTAAAATTTAAATGGCTCCTTATGTATACGGGGGAGATTCAAAAATATGAAAATGACATAAGAATAAAGTACCCTTATTATTCAAAATAGACAAAAATGTTATTTAGAAAAGTCGCTTAGAATTGAGAGGTGTAAAATATGAAGTTTTACCGCCCTGTGCATTACGCTTCAGATTAACTTAGTATCAGATACGGTAACAATATACTGTAAAAAATCAGTGTAGCTTACTTAGCAACAAGAAACTTGCGTGAATTGAAATTAGTGTTAAAACATTTAAAAATGTGTGTCCAACGTGAAAAATATAAGTATCTTTAAAACAAAAGACAAATGATCCGTACATCAAACGTACAAAATAATAAAGGAAACTTTATTCTTAATATTTGTTAAGTATAACATTTGAATTAAACATTTAACTTGTTCTGAATTCTTGTTGATATTTGGATCATTTGTTTTTAAACTTTTTGAAAGACATCTGTTTTTTACTTTGAACAAAAATTTATTAGCACTAATTTCAATTAATTTTCTTGTTGCTAAGTAAGCGACACTGATTTTTGACAGTATATTCCTACCGTATCTGATAATAAGTTAATCTGAAGCGCAAGGCCGTAGCCAGGATTCCAGTTAGAGGTGGGCAAAACGTATATAAACAATTAATTACTATTATTATTCTAGTTTTATTTACTTTTTTTATAAATAAAATAAATAAGCTAAATTATCGTCACTTTTCGCAAATCTGCTGCAGGTCTTTTTATGATCTCCTTTTCTAGCTTCTTCTTTTTTTCAGTGTCATTTTTTTGTGTACACTTGGCAGCCATAGTACATTATTCTTCTGTCTTCTGACATTCATTATCTTTCCAGGGATTGTACCACAGTACCGCTACAGTTTTCAAGTGTCAGTTTTCGAACTTTTTTCTCGGTACAGAATGCACACATACACATTCAGAGTTTAGAAGTACGACAAAAATGTGCTTGTTTGATATTTGGCGTGTATTTACATCTATATCTATACTGCGTCTCAGGGTGACTAGACAGTACAGGGCCTTATGGCAAACAGCGATGCCATATGTCTCCACAAAAGTGTTCTGTAGAAAATATGCCGTCATCACAGACAAACAAATCCGGCTATTGTAATAGAGACAGCTTAACTATAATCCCTCATTACCTGGTACGTTTTGTCAGTGGCATTCAAATAAGTTTAAGAACGAAACAATTACGTACAGTAGGATCTCCGTTATCACAAACACATAATTCTTTTAATCGGAACTTGTCTTAGTTTTTTAATGAGTAAAATTAGGTTTTAACAAGCATAAAATTCGGACTGATATTGAAAAGCGTACAATATCAGTCCTTCTCAGCACTAACCAGGAACACCTCAAGACGGAAGTAGATCAAAACTCCCGAAACGTTGTGTGATATACACCCTAGACAGTGGAAAAAGTCCGATGAAACATATCATTTATATTTATTATCATTTCATTAGTTTTGAATCACGCTATTGCCACGGATACGAGCTGAAGGGTGGTACTTATCCCAAAACGAAATACCCTTGTTGTTGTAGCCTGTACAGTTCGATGGTACAGTATACAGTGGATTGAGTCGTATGAGCATGCTTCTTCCTAGTTTGTTTTTATCTAGAATCATATGTAGGTATAACCTATTACAGTTTTTTAAAAATCTTGTAGGATATAAATTGTAATAATGCTTATAAATCAACTATCTTTGCTCTTTATAAGTGTTTAGGGGTGGGCAACTGCCCACCCCAGCCCCTCCCTGGCTACGCCCATGCTGAAGCGTAATACAGAGGGCGGTAAAAAAGGAAAAACAGAGGAAATTATTTTTGGAGTAGGTGGCTGTGACTTCATATTTTACACCTTCTCTCAATTCTAAGCAACTTTTCTAAATAACATTTTTGTTTATTTTGAATAATAAGAGTACTTTATTCTTATGTCATTTTCATATTTTTAAACCTCCCCCGTATACGAAAGGAGCTATTTAAATTTTAGCAAGTTTATTTTGAATTTTAGAAAATTCAGGGACTTTTATCAAGAAGAAAATTGTCTTACTTACTGACTTACTTAATCGCTCCTCTTTCTACCTTAATTCAGGTGTAGAGGTTCTCTTCTTCTAATTCTTTGTAATTTTTCTCCATTCTTGTCTGTTTCTGGCTATTTCTTCAGCTTGGGTCCATGTTAGGTCTCTGTTTTGTAATATGTTGGCCATCTGCTCATTACACGTGTTCCGAGGTCTTCCTATTGGCTTCTTCCCTGTTACCTTCATCTGCCAGATTGCTTTTGTTGACTTCTCAGAGTTCATTCTTATGAGATGACCCCACCAGCGAAGTTGACGTTGCTCTATTGTTTTATTGAGGGTTGTTGTTCCTAGTCTTTCTCTAATCACGCTATTTCTGATCCTATCCTTTATTCGCACCCCTAGTACCTTCCGTAGATATCTCATCTCCATTGCTTGTAGTCTACTTTTGTGGCTTTCGTTTAACACCCACGTTTCACTCCCGTACATTAATGTCGGATTGAACACCGTTTTGAACACTTTTATTTTAGTTTCGCGTGAGATTTCTCTTTTACACAGAAATTTTTTATCTAGGGCGTAAAATAGTTTATTTGCACTTGCAATGCGGTTATTTATCTCTCCATCAATTTTCCCGTTTTCTTCTACTGTGTGGCCTAGATACTTGAAGCTTCTTACTTGTTCTAGCTCTCTGTTATTTACGGTGATTTTTATTGGGTACGGGTCTCTAGCTATTACCATGGCTTTTGATTTATTGGCGTTGATTTCTAGATTTTTCTCTTGTAGCGCGGTGTTCCATATGTTTATATTATGTTGTAAGTTTTCCTCGTTGTCTGCTATAATTGTTAGGTCATCTGCATAAGCTAGGTTTGGTAATCTTATTGGTTTTAGTCGATAATATCCCCATGTTCGGTTTTTTATTTTTTCTGTACATTTGGTGTTTATTTCGTCCATTAGTATTATAAATAGATATGGGCTCAATGCTGCTCCTTGTCTAATACCTGCTGTGGTTGTGAACTCTTCAGATTCAATATTTTGTGTCCTTATTATGTTTCTTGTATTTTTGTAAATACTTGCTATACTTGCTATTAGTTCTTCATCTACTTTTTTGTTTCTCAGCGCGTCCCATATGTCTGTACGTCTCACTCTATCAAATGCTTTGATTAGATCTATGAAGCCTATACTGATTGGTTTGTCGTACTCTATCATCTTCTCTATTAATTGTTTAAGGGTAAATAAAGCATCTTGCGTTCCTCTTGTAGGTCTAAATCCATATTGTAAATCGTTTAGTTTGTCTTCTACGCTGTTCCTTAATCGGTTTTCTAGTATGGCTTCATATATTTTCGCGGGAACACTTAGCAGTGAGATTCCTCTGTAGTTGTCGCAGTTTTTAGTGTCTCCTTTTTTGTGTATTGGTAGTATAATAGCAATTACCCAATCTTTTGGTATTGTTTTTAGCTTCCATATCTTATTTATAAGTCGTAGTAGTACCTCGAATCCTTTTTCTCCCATGTATTTTATGTATTCTGGGGCGATTTTATCGTAGCCTGGTGCTTTTCCAATTTTCAGTTTCTTTATTGCTTTTTCCAGTTCGCTTCTCGTTATTTCATTATTTGTTGACTCTAATTCCTGATTATTTCCTTGTGTTGACCCTTTGTACTGATCGTCTTGTTTATTTTTATTATCTGTCAGGAGTTCCATATAGTACTGTCTCCATCTATGCATAATTTCTTTTTCGTTCGTTAGAGTATCCCCTGATTTGTCATTTATTTGAGGCAGTGACCAGTTCTTCTTTTGGCGCATGTTTTTCAGGACCCTATAAAAAAGCTTTTGGTTGCAGGTGTTGTTTTCTTCCATTTTGTTGCCGAATTTTTCCCATTCTTCCCCTTTTGCTTTTAAAACTAATTCCTTTACTTTCTTTCTTTCCTGTTTATACATCTCGTAATCTTCTGTGTTTTTTGAAGTTAGGTATTTTTGCCATTTTTCTTTCTTCTTTTTTACTTGTATCTTTATTTCCTCATTCCACCAAGAGGTTTGTTTTTTCTTACTTGTTCTATACATACCACATATGTTTGTAGCAGCGGTTATTAAGCTTTGTTTGAAAATCTTCCATTATTCTTCTACGC
Source organism: Agriotes lineatus (assembly GCA_940337035.1). Classification (NCBI taxonomy): domain Eukaryota; kingdom Metazoa; phylum Arthropoda; class Insecta; order Coleoptera; family Elateridae; genus Agriotes; species Agriotes lineatus. Next base: position 88,600,816 of record OW679201.1, read on the forward strand.
TTCCATTTGTTATTTCCTCGTTCTTGTTTTCTAATATTTCTGTAACTTTCTGTTGCAATTTCTCTTGGTTTTCCTTTTCCCTCAGGTTATACACTTTTATTACCTCATGTTGTTTTTTCTTTGTGGGCTCTCTCTGTTGTTGCAATTGTTAGTTGTGAGGTCACTAAATAGTGGTCTGTTCCTGCTTCAGCTCCTCTTTTTATCATCTTATCTGTAATTTCTTTCTTGTGGTTATCCTCAATTATTATGTAGTCTATGATTGATTTTTCTTTTCTGTTTGGTTCTTCTCTGGTGAATTTGTGTATATCTTTGTGTTTGAACCAGCTGTTAGTCATTATTAAATTATTATCTGTGCAGAATTCCAATAGTTTAATTCCATTTCTATTCTTATGCCTCTCTCCATATTGTCCTATTACTTTTTCCCAGTTTTTTGTGTCATTTCCTACTCTTCCATTAAAATCTCCTAGTAGTATTTCTGTGCCTCTACTTCCATCTAGTGTCTCTTGAAGTTGCTCATAGAACTGCTCCATTATTTCTACCTTCTCGCCTTCATTTGGCCCGTACACATTGATGAAGCTTAAGATTTCTTCCTTCTTTATTTCAATTTCTACTATTATTATTCGCTCCGAGACCAATTTCCAATTTTTAATTTTTTCTGCCCAGTTTTTGTGTATTATATATGCTACTCCTGCCTTTGCGTGTTCTTGTTGTTCAATTCCTTTGTACCTATATTAATATATGCCCGTCTTCTAATTTTTTAAATCCATTTCCTTTTATTTTTGTTTCCGTTAATGCTAGAATCATCAGGTTGTAGTTATTAAATACTTCACTAATTCCTTTTTCTTTGTTTTTATATCCTTTCGTGTTCCATGTCCCTATGTTCGATTTCCTATTCATTGCCTTGTTTGTCTTCGTGCATCTGTCCGTTGGGTATGTGGTTAGTAGTTTTTTGGCCTCTGTTCATCTGCTCTTACCAGGGATCCCCCTTCTGCCTCTGACCACTCGTACTTAGTTTTGACGATTTCTAATTTTCTGTATCCTATTTTGGTTGTCTTGCCCTTTCCTTATTCTTCCCTGGTTACTTTCCTAATTTCAGCTTGTATTTTTTGTTCTTCTATTGTCAAGTCCGAATCTATATATACATCTTTATCTCTTATGTTGCGTTTTTGCTTTAGTATTTTTAATTTTTGTTCAAAGTTCTTCATTTTTACTATAGTCGCCTTTGCCTCCGGTTTTCCTACCTTATATGCCTCCTCAAAGTCCGAGTTTATGTCTATTTCTTGAAGAAATTTTTTAACATCTTGCTTGAAATTTAAGTTATTAAATTCAATTTTCTAATAAATGCAAATTTAAAAAGTTGCGCCTTTGTTACCCATTATTCTGATCACGCTTATATAGATAATTCTTTAATGGTTTAATGTATAGCCTGTTCACTAATCATAAAAACACAAAGTGGCCTTTGATTTCTAAAATTTCATGAGAGTACTCCCAAAATGCATCTTTTGTCTAGGAATGTACTTAAAGCTGCCAACTATTGACGGCCTTATAATGCGGAACATGATTACTCTGCGGGTGAGAGGTTAGGAGGGGGGGGGGGGAGTTAACAAAATATCGAGAGATAAAAAAAAAACTGTTCCTCAGCGGGCTGTGGAAATTCAACGTATGAATAATATGTTGGTGGCACTGTAAGTCTATGTCAAATTCGAGGTTAGCAGGTTAGGATTTGCGTCATTTTGTGTCATAACTGACGGAAAACCTAACCTGATAACCTCGAATTTGACATTGACGTACAGTGTCACCAATATATTATTCATACGTTGAATTTCCACAGCGCCCGCTGAGGAACAGTTTTTTTTGGATCTCTCGATATATGCAGATTATACAATAAAAAAAAATGTATGGTCCTTACGTACACATGAACTGTAAGTGTCACTTATAGTTCGCGGTTGGTACATAATTTTTGTGCAATGCCTGTGAAGAGCAAAGAAAAGTAATAAATAATGAGTTAAAATTTAATTAACGACGGCCTGTCAAAATTACATTTTATAGTTTAATAAATTATTTTTGATCTCTCTGTATGTGGGTACCAAGTAATATTCACTTACAGTTCAAGGTGGACTGTAAGTAAATTAATACTAAAGCCTTGTAACCATGGTAACCAGTAAGTGGATAACTGTAAGTTCAACTTATTCTAAAAAAAAATTACTAATTATTAAGTTGCTGTGCAGGTATTGAATTATATTTGTTACTGCTGTTGCACTTATAGTTCTGGGTGTTCAGTCAATACGTTTGGTAGGCATTTTCACAGCTTATTAAATTTTGAAATTAACTTTACGCACATCGTCTCTACTTTTAAAGCTGTTTGTTTAGATGTCCACATCGCATTTATTAGAGAAAAAACCCGCTCCGTGGGTGCATTGCGCATGCACAGGAGATATTATGAGAAAGAGGCTACATGGACTACATCCATCCACCATTCGATTGGTACATTCAATCGTACGAATGCATTTTTTGGTGCACAAGTTTTTGGAATCTATTACACGCCAAACGCGAAATAAAACTTCACAGCTTTCGCAGCAATATATTACGAATCTAAGAATATATCAAGGAATGCATTATTTGAATGCGGGACAAGTACTGCTATTGCGGGACCGTCCCGCACAATGCGGGACGGATGGCAGCCTTAAATATACTTAAAAAAAGTTACTAAAACAAATAGGTTAGGAGTGTGACATTTATTTGGTATCTGTCATAACTACTTTTAAGGATGTTAAACAAATACTGTGTTAGATACTATTGATGTAGCATTTATTAATAGATATTGTTACTACATTTTGTAAAAGTTCAGGCAAGAATTTCCAGAATAATATGTACTTTGACGCTGAAATAATGACATTTATTGTCATTTTTAAATTCAAAGTCGCCTTTATGCAGGTGTGGAAACCTTTGCAAAACAAAATACAGAATCCCTAGCACGTAAATGCCAACTTTAAAAAAATTTTAATGTTTTTGTGTTTACTGAATGGCCTATAAGCGAAAATTTAATTAAATGTAAATTTTCATAGCAAGTATAAAAAATAAACAAAAACATTGTCAATAACTTAATATGTTTATTATTCATAATAATTTTAATATATACATACAAACATATATTTACCATTTATGAAGCGGTTTAATAAATATTTAAAACTAAGTATTACAGTTATGTCTTAATTCTACATCACTTCCGAAAAAAGTACAAATTTTGTGACCTAGCCCAGACATTAACCTATATACAAGTACACAATTTGGAACCGAAATACAATAATTTTGCGTTAGATTAAAATACTTGACAATAAAAATACTCTTCTCAATACTGCAAATAATTTCGAACTAAACTGCGAATGCACTAAAATAACACAGCGATTACTACATTAAACACAATAATTGCGATTGTAAGTCTTCCTTAGGAACAATGAAGTTATTTATATGTTGTAATAATAATTACATAAACAGGCAAGGTGCCCCGAATGAATGTGGAGATATGTTTAATTTATACCTTATCGACACCTTGCGTTCATATGGTTTGTAACTAAAGTTAGAATTTGCTATCACAATACAACAACTAAAGTATAAATAATAATGATAATAATAGACTTTACGCTTGGTAATTTCTAGGAGTAAAAAGTTACTTACAATTTACTTTGTACAAAAAGAACCGTAAAAAAATATTAGGCCTGAATTGATTTTGAAGTTTAAAAGCAATAGAAAAACGCTCGAGATGCAGAGTGCCTAAATTTCAACGAGCTAAGCAAGCTACTAAAACCCTGTAACCGAAACAACAATCTACAAAACAACTAAAGAATCAAAATAAGTTAACACAAGTAGACCTATTAAAAATATTATTGTCTTCTTATTAAGTTATTATTCACAACAGTCATTTTTACACTTAAGTTTCGGTAGTATAATACAAATTTATAGGTAATCTAGTCCTACGCTTTATAAAATTTAAATAAACGAACATTGAAATTGCATTATTTTACAAGAAACAGCAAAAGTACGTTCAAATAAACCAAGACAAGCAAATTGGAATATTCTGAAACATAATACAGTAGACCCCCAGTTAACGCAACTCTCTTTGGGGCTCAGGAAAATAATAATTCCACGAGCTCTCATTCGTCAGAGTTCAGAATTGTTCAAATCAGGGCCGTTACAAACATTCAGAGCGTTATCTGAGGTTCTACTGCACTTCTAGTTCTAGGTTGTAGTATACAGGGTGGTTATAAACCATTTGGGCCACGCTATACACTACGGTTCAGACATCAACGTCGAAAGAGTACTCACGGCAACTGTTCGCGTACTTTGCAAAGCATCGCTATCTGTTAATTATATCACAATCTTACTAAATAAATAAAAACTTAACAAAATAATAACGTCGCCCTTGCCAGTCCTAAATGACGTTCTTCTTCTCGTTGTAGCTCTGAAGCTCGAAGTTTTTCGTTTTGATGATCGGAGAGAAGTTGAGGTTCTTGTCGACCGCCTCCTTGCCCACCGGCTTGTAGTTATAGGCCATCTTGTACTTCTGCCTGTTTTTCTCAGAGCATTTCAGGAAGGAGAACAGCACGATGGCCCCGAAGAGCATCCCAACAGCGAAGCCGGGGAAGGCGTACTCGAGTATACAACTGTAGGTGCAGTCACCTAGAAGCAAAGAATAAAAATAATTGTGTGACGACGTTTTTATATGCTTGTTGCTGATATTGTGTATCGTAAATATGTTTGAGCGATGAGAGGTCAGTCTTTTTTTATGTTGGATTTTTATGTTGGAGAGACAAATTCCTCGGATAACTTCTGGTTGTGAACGGTTTAACGACTGTTTCGGCAATTTTGTAACATGCCAGCATTTTTAACAGCCGCTGGAGCCTCGAGCTGATTTACAATTTCCCAACAAATCACACACATGCCTGCCTGCTGCTCAAACATTTTCCGCTGTTAATTAGGTTTTAGTTCGTGTTTTACCTCAATTTTGTTTTTTTGTTTGTTTCCTGCAGTTGGTAAACAAAATAGTAATATTTAAAGCCAAAGAGTGGGAAAGTATCTAACATAATGGATACAGCCGACATGTTTTTTTTTAAAATATAGGTAGCGTCTACAGGGTCTGGCAACGATGATAGTGGAAGATATTTGTAAAAGTATGAGAGTTACATAAAATTTGTTTGCATTCAAGTTGTAGGTATGAAATTGGTGCACGTTAGTACCTAAAGTACATTTGATTATGTAGGATGGTTAAAAAAACTGTCGTCTGAGATACACATTACCGATTTTATGCAAAACACTGCTGTACAAGTAGGGTTTCCAGTCCCGGGATCCGGTCCCGGGACAGTCCCGGGATTCTACCACAAAAACCGAGTCCCGGGACCACAGCCAGAACAGGCGAAGTCCCGGGACCATGTCAACATGCGTGCGTATACTCGATATCAAAGAATTAGGACGGGTATTCACCGGCGTCCGGCGTACTACTCATGCCTCTTGCACATTTTGCATTAGTTGCGTTTTGCGTAGGCAGGAGAGGTATTATTTTCGGTAGGTTAGAATTAAACCTGTGTGTTGTTTCAGCCACATTTGCATATATTCTTCGATTTATGTATTTGTCTGTTTTTTACTTCCTTTTACTACTATAAAGGAAGTATTGGATTCACCCCAAAAATTCGAAATTGAGTTTTCAACAGATCTTCACGTTTTAGAGTCCCCTGATCCCAAAAAACATATTTTTTTTTATTGGTCTGTCTGTCTGTCTGTCTGTCTGTGTGTCTGTCTGTGAACAGAATATCTCAAAAACGAAAAGAGGTATGGCATTGAAACTTCATATATAAGTTTTGTGTACTATGTAGATGAGACAGAAAGCTTTTGAAGAAAATCGCATAACCGGAAGTAGGTGTTTACTCTTGTGATTTTTCAGTTTTTTTCGATTTTTTCAAAAACGGCTCTAACGATTTTTTTTTAATTTTACATTTTTCTTACATTTTTAATGTGTATTGATGTGAAATATGTGATTTTCCAGTTGAATACTTCTAAAGTGGGTTTCTTTTGTTTTTTTTTCTATTTTTTTTATTAACTCCTATTTTAAATAAAACACCCGGTATATTATTACATTTTTGAATTCACCTTAAAATTCTAGAGAAAATTTGTCTCTTCAACTAACACTCGATTTTGTACCGTTTTTGTAGAATTTGTAATTTTTGGAAATTTTTAACAAATGGTTAAAAATTAAAAATGAAATTTTTGACTAATTATAAGATCACTGTAAAAGGAAGTTGTGTGAGTGTATCACACCAGATTTTTCTTGTTGGATTTAGATATGTGCGAAGAAGCTGAATAATTTATATTTTTGAGTTTTAAGTGTGTTCGTTATTTGTCTGCTAAAGCGTTACGATTAGAATGAATTCTGATTCGCAACCTACCTTCCTTCTACACTAAAAAAAAACGATTTGAAGTCAATTTGGCGACAATTTTATATATTGAAGATAAAACAATTGGCGAAATGTAAAGTTGGTTCCTACAAAATTATCATAATCAGAGGCAGCTTGACGAAAGAATTACACAAACACTTTGCAGTTCAAACAAAAGCAAAAGATGAACAGCGACAGACATTTTTAGTACCAGAGAAACAGCAATGAAGTTGTAGACGAGCAGCAATGCAAATTATCAGCACAGAAATACTTTATTTAACTTAAAACACATTTTTTTCTTTGGATATTGCATTCCGAAATTTCACCTTAACACTATTTCTTTTTCGGGACCATTTTCGGGATTTTCGGGACTAGTCCCGGGACTTGAAATTTAGCTCGTAAGTCCCGAAAACACTTTTGGTCCCGGGACTTGGAAACCCTATGTACAAGGTACAATTTACATTACCCAAAAATTGCAAAAATCCTCTATAAGACTGGCCCGAATTTTTAATTCCGCGACTGTACGTGATATTTGCAATTCTAATGATTTCGGATGTTTTTAATGGAACACCCTGTATAGATGAAACATGGCTAACTACGGTTAACCAACCAGGGAAAATTATAGCTGGAAAGTGAGCAAAATGACCTCTGCTGAAAAAGGAGAACTAGTTGCTGTATGTTCTGCCATTAGTGCTTCTGGTAACCACATTACACCATTTATGATTTTGGCTAGGGTTAATTGGCAGGAGCGGATGCTTGATGGCGAACCACCTGGTACTAAGGGAACCACAAATTCTAGTGGTTGGATGACATCAAGTTTTAAAAATATTTTAGTACACTTAATTACAGCAGCCGCCTGAAATTCAGCATTTTTTTCGTATCTCCAAAACAATGAATGCTGGACCCATACAATTTATATTAAAATGGTTATCATTTCGACGCAACATGTTTAAGCTACTCCAATATAGGGGGTTTCATTAAAAAAAGTAAGTTTGGTTCCCTTCATACGTACAATTTTTATATAAACAATTTTATGTAACTCACACTTTTACAAACATCTTCCAACACTATAGGAAGGTAAATTGTGTAAAAGGATTTATGGGTACATAAAAAGAGTAAACGTTAAACGAAAATACAACTAAGTAGGCCAGAGTATGCCACCAGCTACACAACATCAATAAAGTCAAATCACAAAAGTAGAGAAAAATTAGAACATAATGGCAAGCATACCACAATCTACAAATACTACATTAGAAACGAAAGTAGAGTAAAAAAAGGTAAACTAGATGGATGCATATTGCTTGAAAGCAATAACAGAAAACAGGAAAGCATGGATGAAAATGATACAAGAAGAAACTAGAAAAACTCAAGAAGCATACAATGACAAAGGAGAGCAGCAAAACAAGAATGTAGAAATAAGAAATGACGATGTTATGTACAAAAACTGCAAGAACTAGAAAAAAGCAATGGAAGCAACGCAACGACACATTTTTATTAAGTAGTGAGAACGAAAAAAGGTTTTACACATACATACAACCAATTATTGCAAAGAGAAGGAAGGAAATCTAATCTAATAGGATCACGGGAGGGGGTAATTCAAAAATGGGTAGAGTACTTTTCAGAAATGCTTAACACCAACATTAATGATGGAAAAGAGACGGCGGAGGTATAACTAAAAGCAGGGCTAGAATATAGCATACTACCCAGCCGTATAGAATCAGCAGGAGTGAACAATATTCCAGCAGATATATATTACACAAATCGCAAAGAAATCCACCTCTTAATTTAAGCAATCTGGGAAAAAAGAAAACACCCAAAATGTGGGATGCAGCAATTCTTACACCTTTACACCAATACATAAAAAGGGTGACAAAACAAAATACCATAATGAATACCAGTGTGGATTCAACAGGACAACTATTGATCAGATCTTTATGCTAAAACAATTTCTTCCAACTGTCTATGACCATGGGAAAGATCTGTATAAATTCCAAATAAAATAAGCTTGGTTAGAATGTTACAGGAAAGACCACAAATTGAATGAAAATAAACTTGAGGATATGAGAAACATTTACAACTAACAACGAATTAAGGAAAGAGGGTCCCCTATCCACAATTCTGTTTAACTTTGTCCTGGAAAAAGTGGTAAAGACGAGCAAAATTAACACACAAGAACATCTATAATGAGGAACATCAGTGTATAACATTTTTAAATGATTTAATAAGAGTGACCAGATTAAGAAAATTGCTGAAAGAAGTGTTTAAAAATCTCAAGAAATCTGAGAAGATAATGGGACTCGGCATAAACGGCACAAACAAGACGACTATCTTCTTAAAAATGCAGACTGAAGACAATACAGAATACAATTTTGAATAAGTAATGCAATACAAGATTTAAGAACAATCATTACAAAAACTAAAGACCTCAATGCAGAAATTAAAGCATGAATAACAAGGAGAAACAAAATTAAAATATATAAAACAGTGACAAGACCTACAGTGCCTTCAGAAATGATCGAACGTTTTTGAATGGTCATTATATTGGCGGCATTTATTTAAACTATTTGAGGTTGGCTACACGTGCAGTGTTATACAACGACGTATGAATAATCTGTTGGTGGCACTATAAGTCTATGTCAAATTCGAGGTTAACAGGTTAGGTTTTGCGTCAGTCTGTGTCAAAACCGACAGAAAGCCTAACCTGCTAACCTCGAATTTGACATAGACACCAACATATTATTCATACGTTGTAGAACATTGCACGTGTAGCCAACATTAAATAGTTAAAATAAGTACCGCCAAAATAATGACCATTCAAAAACGTTTGATCATTTCTGAAGGCAGTGTAGTATAACATGTGGAGTTTAAACAAAAGTGACCAGTATAAATTAAGCAGATGAGAAAAAATAATAATCAGATGGATCCTAGGAGGCCAAAAGTAAAATGGAATATGAAAAGAAGAATTAACCAGGAAATACTGGACCAGCTAGTGAATGTGGACATAAGAATAATAAAATCCCAAAAGCTCAGAAGGTTAGGACATCTTGTATGAATGGAGAAGAATAAAGTACCCACAAAATAGTCGAAGGAAACTTTTACATCAGAAAGAGAAGCAGGCCGAAATTAAGATATGACCAAGTGCAGAAGAATTTAAAAAACTGAAAAATCATAGCATTGGACCAAAAAGAGTGGAAAAATACAGTTCAATAATAAATATACACAAAATTAATTATAGTAAATTAAAACTCAACCAATACAATAAAAATGTAAATTTGATTCAATCACAGTGCTACTGTACAAGTGAGTGACGGTGAATTCAACAGAATGAAGATAAGAAGCAGCTACTGATATAAAGCTCTGAAGGACATCGACTAGATAAGGTCGAATAGAAATATAAAGACATGAAACAGAAATTGCAATAAAGATCATAATGAAATCCATATCACCTAAGAAATGTGGAAAAGCCAATCAAAGTAGAAATTATGAAATAATTAGAAGAAAATCGGTTAAAATAGATATAATACCAGATCAGAATGATGGTGAAATTGTGGTTAACTCAGCAAAAAAGTACAAAGAAAACAGTTACTGAAATGACAAAAAAATAGACAAAAATCTTTTACAGAAAATGTAGAAATTGGAATATCAATATAGAAATTGATAGAAAATCGATCAAAATAAGTAAAATGCAACATGAATATATCAATAAAAGTGAAGGTCAGAGGTAGCTATATTAAAACCAAGTCCTTCATGAAACCCATACTGGACAGGATGGTAGATAAAAATATTGATCAAAGAGGCACTAGGTAGAAATTGGATAAAAAAGATCAAATTGGTAGACTTAACAATCAGAATGATGATAAAATTGCGGGCAACGCTGCAGAAACAGACAGACAGGAAACGTTTACTGAAATGACATCCATACAATGCAGAATAGACAAAAATCGATTGCTGAAGAGGTAGAAATTGGAGAATTAATAAAGAAATTGACAGAAAATCGGTCAAAATAAGTAAAATGCAGGAGTACGATATGAATGAGTGAAGATCAGTGGTCTATATTAAAATGAAATCCGTACTGGGCAGGATGGTATATGGAAATTGATCAGAGAAGTGGTGTGGTCAGCTCAGCAAAAACGTACATACATGAAACAGTTGCTGAAATTACTTCCATACCAGAACAATGGACAAAAATTGATTACAGAAGAGGTGGATATTGGAATATTAATTAAAAAATTGATTGATTGAACATCGATCAAAATTAGTAAAATGCAGGTGTAGGATGTGAATAAAACTGAAGGTCAGAGATAGCTATATTAAAATCAAGTCATTAATGAAGTCCATACTAGGTAGGAGAAGGATCAGAATGATAAAATTGTGGTCAACTCGCCAAAAACGCACAGACGGAAACAGTTACTGAGATGAAGTCCATACCAGATACACTCGACGAAAAATCGATTACAGAAAAGGTAGCAATATTAATAGGGGAATTGATAGAAAATCGATCAAAATAAGTGTAATGGAGGTGGAGAATGTGAATAAAAGTGGAAGATCCTTAATGAAATCCATACCGGCTAGGATACTAGATGGGATTATTGATCAGGGAAGAGGTAGAAATTAGATTAAAAAATTTGGTGTGATACACACACACAACTTCCTTTTGCAGTGATCTTATAATTAGCCAAAAATTTTATTTTTAATTTTTAAGCATTTGTCAAAAAATACAAATTCTACAAAGAACCGTACAAAATAGAGCGTTAGTTGAAGGGACAAATTTTCTCTAAAATTTTAAACCGAATTCAAAAATGTTATAATATACCAGGTGTTCTATTTAAAATAGGAGTTAATAAAAAAAAGAAACCCGTTTTAGAGGTATTCAACTGGAAAATCACCCATCTCATATCGATACACATTAAAAATATAATAAAAATGTGAAGTTTGAAAAAAATCGTTTTTGAAAAAATCGATAAAGGATTACAATGGGATGAAGTGATAATCAATCCATTACAAAAATGAAAATTAGAAACGGATATTAAAATGTAGTAATAATATCAATACCACACAGAATGGATGGAAAAACTAATTTTAAAAATCCATAAAGGGCCTTTACACGGAATTTCCCTCGCAAGTGAAGTTTTGAAACAAAATGTGTTCGTCCTGTATATGTTGGGTCCAAAATATTCCCTTTTTAGTCAAGGGTAAAAACCTGAGCTATGCGCAAAATATTACTTTTATTGAACTAATTAATGGTTCTTAAATTAAAACAAAAATAAGACAGAATTAAATTTTTTTAAGGCGCTCACTCTGTATATATTTGACCAAAATATTCTCGGTTTCGAGTGCCGGTCCTGACGAGTGTTTAGAAAGCAGTAGAGAATTTGTGCCTTGTGATTAAACACATTTTGACTAAAATTTACTAGAATTTAAGCAGTAAAACAAGTAGTGAAGTGAAATAAGGAGAGTAAGGAAGAAGGTAAGAAACAAATCTCTGTTTTAGAAGTAAGCCCAAGTGCAGAAACAGTAATACAACAATAGAAAAATTGATCAAGGCCGGAATTTCGACGGGTTGACCGGATCCTGACCTTTTACGCAGGCAGATAGTGACAGGTGTGAACTCTGATATGACGTTTTAAAAGGAAACAAAATACATAGCCGGGCTTAGGAGAAGTGTAAATAGTGAACCCTAAGTTCAAAACGGTAAAAAAGCGTAAATCAGCGATGGAAGAACTACTAAAAGCAATAAATACGAAATTAGACAGAATGGAGGAGGGAAACGTGCGAATGGAAAGGAAAATAAATATATTCCAAATGGAATTAAATAAAGTAAAAGAGGAAAAGAAGAGAATGAAAACCGAAATGGAGAAAATGGAGAGAAGAATAAATTATGTTGAAATGAAACTGGAGCAAAAGGAGAAAGAAGAAATAAGCAGAAACATAATAGTGAAGGGAGTAGAAGTAAATGAAGACAATGTGAACGAAAATGTACACAAAATTATGAAAGAGCAAATGGGTCTTAGAGTTTTAATAGAAAATACTAAAATAATTACAACCAGGGAAAATAAAAAATTAATAATAGTAAAAATGAGAAACTGGCAAGATAAAATACAAGTCCTGAAGCAAAAGAATAAGCTGAGAGGCACTAACATCTACATAGACGAAGACCTAACGAAAGAAGAACAAAAAATCCGCAGAATAATCAGAGCAAATGCAATGAATGAGAAAAAGAAAGGTAACACAGTGAAAATTAGGTACAAGAAAACGTGGATTAATGTGAAAGAATGGATATGGAACAGACTGACCGAAGCAATGGAAGAAAAAATGGAGTCAAAAAACTATTAAGGGAGGAGGATAGCAAAACAAACTTAGAACCAAAGCAAAGGACAAGAAACACATAGTAATAGAAAAGAAAAAGCAGAAACAGAGGAGATAGGACACAAAGAAAAATATAGTGAGAATTGGTACATGGAATGTTAATAGCCTACATTACTAAGACCGGGAAAAGTACAGGAAGTGGCGATGGAATTAAAAAGATACAAAGTAGACATAGCTGGTTTACAAGAGATAAGATGGAGCGGAGAAGGAAAAATGGAAAAAGGAGAATACGAAATTTGGTATGCAGGAGAAAAGAAACAAGGATATGGAGGAACAGCGTTCCTAGTACAAGGCAAATTAAAAAGGAAGATACTACAGTTCAAGGCAATAAACGGAAGATTATCATATATTGAGCCAAATAACCATCAGTTATAAACGTCTACGCCCCAACGCAACAAGAAAATGAAGAAAACAAACAAGAATTTTACAATGAATTAGAAAAACTATATGATGAGGTACCAAAAAGGGATATGTTGATAATACTTGGGAGATTTTAACGCCCAAGTGGGGCGTGAAACATGTTATAGAGAAGTCGCAAATATTCATACAATACACGAAGTAACCAACGAGAATGGAGAGATGTTGTGCAACTTTGCAGCAGCAACAAATATGTTCATAATGAGCACAAAATTCAGGCATAAAAAGAATCACAACATCACGTGGATGCAACCCGGAACACCGGACGGCAACCAAATTGACCATATGTTAGTAAAAGAAAGAAATAGTAATGGGATTAATGACGTAAGATCGTATAGACTATAGAGGTACCAGTCTAGATACAGATCACCATCTTGAAAAATCGGTAAACGAAGAAAGTAGAACGCACTATAGTAGATAAATAGAAAAGGGATTAAGAAACTGGCAAGCGGAAAAACAGTAGATGGTGAATGGAGGCGAATAAAAGAAACAGTGGTAAAAGCGGCTGAATGCACGATACGATATAAAGAAAACAGAAGAAAAAAACAGTGGTTTGATGAAGAATGTAAACATAAGTTAGAACAAAAGAAGTCGGCAAGACTACAATGGCTAAAAACGAATCAACACATAGATTTAGCTATTTGTAAAGAGAAAAGAAGAGAAGTAAATAAAATGTGCAAAAAGAAAAAAAAGAATAGATAGAAAACAGAATGGAAGAAATTGAAAGAGAAGCCAGAAGAAATAACACAAGACCACTGTACAGACACTTAAAACAAACCAAGAAATCGAAGATCACAAAGATAATGGAAAAAGATCAATGGATAAAGTTTTCCGAGAATTATACAAAGATGACCCGATAGCAGATGGACAACAAGAAGAGCAGATAGAGCACGAAATAGAGAATTTGGAACAAATACCAAAGTATGAAGAAGTAGAAGAAACTATAAATAAACTTAAAAACAATAAAGCGTCAGGCACAGACCAAATAAGTGCGGAACTGATAAAAGAGGGGGGTAAAGACCTGCATAAGACAATACAGAAACTGTTAGTAAAAATCTGGACCGAGGAACAAATGCCAGAAGATTGAACAATGGGTATGATAATGCCCATCCCTAAGAAAGGCGACCTAACAAAATGCTCAAACTATAGAAGAATAACTTTATTAATTATCACATATAAAATATTAACAACATTAGTAAATGAAAGATTAACACAACATACTGAGACAGTGATAGGAAGTTATCAGTTTGGCTTTAGGAAAGGAAAATCTACAACAGACGCATTGCACATAATGAAACAATTAACAGAGAAATGCCATGAATATGACATTGACATTCACATACTATTTATAGATTTCAAACAGGCATTTGACCAACTAATAAGGGCCACAATAATACAAGATCTAGAAATAATTAAAACACCACAAAAACTGATAAAACTAGTTAAAATGACGATAGAAAAATCCTAAGCAATGGTCTTCGTAGGGCAGAATAAGACAGATAGCTTTGAAGTAAATCGAGGAATAAGACAGGGAGATGCCTTGTCAGCGTTATTATTTATAACATCATTGGATGACATAATCAGAAAAATAAAAAATAATGGAACAATTAACGTTAAATCAGTACAGATCATAGCATACGCCGATGACGTGACAATAGTAGCAAGGACTCGAAGGGAACTTGAAGAGACATTTACAATAATAGAAGAAGGAGCGAAAGAAAAAGGACTAACAGTTAATGAGTGCAAAAGAAAATATATGCACTGCAGCAGACGAAAGAAAGTAACGTATACAGAGACGAAAGAAGAAATAACAAGGAGAGAATACAAACAGGATACAAAGCCTTTTATGCCAACAAACATCTGTTGAGGGACAAGAACTTAAATAAACACTAAACCAAGAATGTATAAGGCAATAATAAGACCCATAGTAACATATGCAGCGGAACTGGCAAACCTAACGGAGAAAGAAGAAGAACAACTAAAAATTTTCCATAGGAAAATTATAAGAATAATCATGGGACCAAAAAAAATAGGAGAAGATGAAAGTAGACAATTGATGAATTTTGAAATAGATGCACTGCTAAAAGGAGAAAATATAGTGAAGATTATCAA
Organism: Agriotes lineatus; assembly: GCA_940337035.1. NCBI lineage: Eukaryota > Metazoa > Arthropoda > Insecta > Coleoptera > Elateridae > Agriotes > Agriotes lineatus. Next base: position 88,616,136 of record OW679201.1, read on the forward strand.
AGCCCAAAGAATAAGATGGTATTGGTATGGTCACGTACATAGAATGGACAGTAAGGACCCAGTAAAGATAATAACAGGATGGAGTCCAACGAAAGGAAGACCGAGAGGAAGACCCAAGGCAAGATGGAAGGATCAAACAGAAAACGATATAAGTCTGATGAGGATCCGTGACTGGAGAAGTTCGATTAAAGATAGGAAAGAATGGAAGAAGATAGTACAAAATAGTGATGGGAAGTTTCGATACTTTTGCGAACTCGTTCATTCCAATCCCATTCCGCAAGTGGATCCGGTCCATCGGAGTCGATCCTCGGATCGACATCAAAATTGAATGTGCATTTCACACACCCGGGGTCCTCGGTCATTCCGGACCCGGAACGAACAACGCGCGTATCTTTGTTTTGGTGAGTGGTCACGCAGTCGGTAATTCAGTATGTTTATATGTCTCAAACATCAATTTGGCACATACAAAGCCGCCAAAAGCCATAAATCACTGATAACTGATAAAAAAGCATGCAACTTTGGCCGTATCCTATGTCGCCTGTCGACGTCGAGCCTCTAAAACGAACATCATCATCATTTGCCGTTCCCCATCAACACATTGTATTCTATTCTGTATTGAAATGGATTGAATAACGGAATGCCAAAGGAATGAATGTCCGCGAGAATTGACGCCTCACGACCTTTTCGTTCCTCGGAACGAATCCGGACCGAAACTTGGACTCGATCCAAATCGACCGGATCGACACATCACTAGTACAAAAGGCAAAATCACACCAGGACCTGTAAGAAAGGACACAGCACAAACAGGAATAGTGGTCTTACCCACCACGATATATGGATTAGGCGAGCTGAAAAGCAGCTACAGTTTCCTCGGAAATGTATAGCTTATGAATGAATATAATCCGCATGCAAAATATCGTCTTCCTACAAGACGTATGTTTTGAGTTATGACAGACAGACGAACGGACAGACACAGACAAACAGACGGAATTGAAAAAAACCTGTTTCTCGTTATCTAAAGAGCCATGAAATGTGAAGATCTCAGGAAATACAGGATCACAAACCAGTTTCAAAAACCCTTCAGACCAGTTGTATTTCGAATTTCAGAATAAAGGTAACGTGTAAAAAATAACAGCGAACAGCAGACATACGTGTGACCAGTACAAGAGCTGAGACCTGAAACACTTGCTTGCCACTCTGGCAGTTAGTGCTGGTGAACAGGCATGGACGCCGCCATGTTAAACAAAGCGTGGGTGTGGAGTTGGGTCAGTTGTTCGTGTGCCAAACAAGCCTTGTTATGCAGAGAAGACTGACGCTCCACCCTCCACGTAAAAACTTTTTGAATTGCTGAATTTTGGATGTGGACCTTTATGAATAAAAGATTTCAAATGAAGGATATGATACCACATTCACTTGTTTTATCATTAAAATATATCTCACAATAGATGATTTTGAGATCGGATGGACAACTATCGATAAAATGCAGAACTATATATACTAAAGAACTGAATAATTTGTAGGGTGACAAATATATGGTGCTATTTCAACCACTTATTTGATGGCGCATACAAATCCCCTCTCTCAGACTGTCACCAGTCAAACTGCAAGCCGATCTGGCTCTTAGTTGCATGTGAAAGTGTGTGACAAAATGGATGGTGTTGAAATTCGTACCATAATCCGTACTTACATACTCTGTTTTGAAAACCTTATCTAACAGTCATAATGAAATGAAAAATGGCCTAAAGGAATCTGCTTCTGCAGTTGCCACTCTGGATAAATGAATTTGTAAGCTTAAATGAGGTAGAAGCATTCAAGATGCAATATACACCCCACCCCGTAGGGGACGTCCAAAATCGCTCAAAAATTATATATGGTGCTAAGAAGCCAATTATATGTCATAAACATTTTCCAGAAACGCGCAACATACATTTTGAACATTGAATTAGGCATGAAAAACACGTTCTAATGCAGATTTCTCCTGAATGTTTGGTAAAGTGGATTTTATGCACCGATTTACCATTACTAATGAGACATGGGTTCATCATTATACTATAAACAAAAGAAATTCCAATTCCTTCAATATTCTGGGATTTATTAGACATTCTCCGTATTCACCATCTTATAAAATGTCACACATTCATAAGCAAATATAGTTACGACTCTTTTGAATAGTTGAAGCAAAAAGTCAGGAAACATCGGCTTGTTATAGTCAAGATGTAGTTTATAGCAAAAATTTGCAAACTGAGCTTCTTCGTCCGTTTTACCGTCTTCGGACTACTGCCTGTTCCCACAACTGGAAAAATACCTACGAAGATGCAAAGCTGCTGGAAAAGCATATGTTGAAGATCTTGACAAATATGAATTTCATGATGGTATACTGCTAAATCCAGTTTGCCGTTTTCGTTCTACATACTTTACAGACCATCTTCATTCATTATATTCGTAAGTTCCTTAAGTTGAAATCATGTATTGTAAAATTGCTTTTCACTCATCGCACTATGATTGCAAAAACTAATAGCACACAAGGGAAAGTTAGTAAATGATTAGATGTCGCTACATTGCAGGCTTAAATGGTTTATGATGGTTAGTTGTAACTATGTACATTCTACCTTGAAAACTTATTTTTATATCCATAAAACAAGACACATAAGCATCCCAATCCAAAAAGTAAAGCACCCAGTTGTAGAGGAAAACGAATACCAACCATGAGAATTTTTGCTGTCGGTAATGAAAATAGTCGTAGACGGCGCCGCTGTGGATGTGCTAGTGGTTGTAGTACTAGCAGTGGTCGTTGAAGTGGTCGTCGTACTAACATCCTGAGCATCATCCACGGATGGTTCACCATCTTGTGCAAATTTTTTCACAAGGGAAATAACGTCGGTCTCAGTCAAATTGTGCTCCTTGAGCAAAGCGTCTAGCTGGGTGTACTTATCGTTAACTGCCACCGTCTTGTCCGACGGTTTGCACTTGCAAATTTCGCAACCCTGTTTGTTGAGTCGGTATCCATTCTCGCACGCTTTCTTACACATGGACAATGGAAGACAATCAAGGATAGGCCTCTTGACCTCACTGGTGTGAATGTCGCACATGTGCGCAATGCACGTAGGCTTCCCGTTCTTGCACGTGCAGTTGGTGCAGGAGTCCTCAACCCAAGTATCCAAATGATTGTAGGCTTTACCTCCTGAGGAGAAGCACGGCCTAAAGGAATCCCTCTCGCCTGCGGGCGAGCAAAACGAGATCCCATTCTGGCACTTGCACTTATCATCGCTCGAGTTCCAAGCCTCCCCGTCGGAGTAAGTCGTGCCATTGACCACACAGCCCTTATTGGGGTCCACATTTTCACAATTGTAAATATCACAACACATGCCAGGCACGTTCTTCCCCCGCATCAAGATCACAGGTCGCTGGGTTTCATTGCACGTAATCTGGGAACAGGGGTAGCACACACACTTATCCTCCATGATCAGGTCGTTGTACGTCGTAGGGTGGCTGTCTTCGGGACAGGTCACGCAACTCACTTTCTCGCAGCACCCTTTTAGGTCCTTCACAGGAACCGACCGCTCGTCACACAGATCTGGCAACTCGCACTTGTCCGGATCACACATGCACGTGTTGTTTCTGAGGGTTTCATGGGGATCCACACACTCACACTTGCGCCCCGAGTGAATAGTGGCGCCTGGAAGGCATGGGCACTGTCCTTCAAGCTGATCTTCCTTCGCGCACCCCTCGCAAGAGTACGTGGGGCAGCAGGATCCGGGAATATTCGTGGAGTTGGTGACCACGGTGAGGAGAGTGGCACATAGGGGCTTGTCGCACAGGTCGTGGTCACACTTGCAGACTCCTTCGATCGCCACGCTGTCTTCAGGGCAGGGCTCAAGAGGAAGTTCTGGAGGTATGTACGCCACTGAAATAGACATTTCATATTACTAATAGTTAAAGCTAGCGGACAATTTAAATCTGAATACTACTTAGATACACATGGTAAGTGCCTTAATTCAAATTTGATTGAAAAAATGGGTGACCTTTCTGTTTTGTACCTGTACATGTTAGATTATGGTTTTTTCAAGTCAATACGGTTAAAATGTATAATGCATTCCCGTCCTTGATAACCATTTAATATTCAGAAGCTTTTGGGTTAGAAAGGGTTATATTAGTAGAAACATGGATTGCACTAGTACATTGACAAGAGGTGCGAATACGAGTTCTCAAAATTGAACAGAATAGGACATGTTTGATATCTTAGCTTGATTTGTTAAGCTGTAACCAACATATGGGACCATATGTGGATTAGAGGCGGTCTCTCCAAGTTAGGCAAAAGTTGTACGATGTGTTGCATCAAACCAATCGACACGATTGGTAACCTATAGAGAAAATCCAAATATTTATTATAGGTTAGCTGAGTTGGGACAATGAGAATGGAACAGTTATATATCGAAAATTGTGGACAACAGATTAATTACTCGTCTTTAAACATAAGAAGATCCTAGAGAGACATCTAAATGCAGGAAAAAATTCCAAACTACAAAAAGAGAAAGATGAATTCAGTTGTAGTTTTTAGGTTCTATCAGCGGCACAAGGTAAAACCCCAGTATAAAAGATATATACATGGCTAGCGGCATTATAGGTACTGATGACCACCCGTTACGAACAGTAGTTGAAGGAATTACCACACGTTGGTCAGAAATCTGGAATTTTAAAATTTATGAGGTCCGCGATGATGTACTCTGAGGGGATTCCATTTACTTTTCCAATAAAACTCTTCCTGAAGTGTTTAGATTCCTATTCCAATGCTAATGTAAACACTGAGTCAGCTGATTTTTCTTAAAAATGTTAAACTGTCAATCTACTGTTATTTTTAAATTATTATCAGTAGACAAGTTATGTTGATACTAGGCCAGTTCGATTGGTTCTGCACTTGGCTAAGTAGAATTCTAAATAATGATAATCATGCTCGGACGGTAGACGACAAGGTTGCAAGGTGTGGTAAGTGTGAATGGCGTCCGCAAGGGGTCGCCACACGATTCGAAAGGTGGAAGAGGGACGCAAGGTCCCTATAGCAAGCCGCTCCCAGTTGGGGGAATTGAAATTACCTTGAACCTTTACCTTTTTACCTATATATAGCTCATTGTTTCATTACAACAACACGAGTACATGCGATACAAATATACTACCTTTCGAACCTAGTGGCGACTATTCGGCACGTGCGCGACCGTCGTTAGAATTCTACTTAGCCAAGTGTCGAACCAATTGAAGTGGGCACGTATTAACACATATTGTCTACTAAATATTTGTAGGATCTACGATTATCCTGACGATGTCTCCGGTGGGGGATTCTACCTACACCTTCCTGGTAAAGTACTCCCTGACGTTGAAGATAAATATAAATATTTAATTATTTGTGGATCGTAGCGCTGTCCTTTGGGAGAGCATTATAGTGTCTCTTTATCTTCTTTATTGTTTACAGCCTATGCATTTTGGAATTTACAAAGGTTGTCGTAACGATAAATTGAATTTTTTTTAATTTTCTCTGCTATTCGAAGTTATTAACTTCTTGTCGAATGCAAATGCATGAATAATGAGAATGAACCGTTAGGTAATTTCTTCTTGTAGCAATTTTTTATTGTTGCGCATCATTTCACGACGAAAATATTCGAGTAGCAGGAGGGGTTCTCTTAAACGCGTTTAAAAAATGGCGCAATCCCACATACTCACGCAGCACTTAAATATTCGAGAGCAGTTTCTCATTCTCGTGTGGAAATTGCACTCGATGTTTATTTTCGCAGCCGTCGAGTTAACGAGCTGTATCTTCGGTCGTCCCACGCGATGAACTTCTTGGGCAAGACAAATATTGCGAAAATTTTTCGCTCTGCGGCACTCGCGCGCGGGAAATTAATTCGAAAGGGGGCACTCGAGCAAATATTGCCATAGATTGCACAGGTTGGAGTGCCATTCACTCGAGTGATGTTAACGATGGTATCAGAGCACCTCGCTGATTACGTTTTCGGCTGTCTGGTGCCCCTTTGTTGCATTATTTATTTTTCAATAGCGTTAGTCACTTTAAGTGCGATCAGAGCCGCATTAACTTGCGGTTTGAATGTGAGCAGTCGTGGACATGAATAAATCCATTCATATTGCCCTGCCTACATGCCTTTCAACTGTGTAATGTACTTTTGAAAACGTAATAAATTATTTAAATATTTCATAGTAGTCGAAAAATTGTTAAAATTCTATTAGTGTAATTTCATGTACAATGTTAAGAGATGAAAATGTTTGCAAAGAGAAAGTCTAAAAATACAAATGTAAAGAAAGTGTAGAGAAAAGAAAAAACTTAAAGAAGATTGAGAAAAACGAGCAAGAATTTTGCAGTAAGAAAGTCAGTGGCTAGGAGATCAAAATAAAATAACAGAAAAATGAGTGCAATCTTTGAACACCAACAAAATGAAGCGACGTTCAAGAACTAGACAGACTGTAGTAGAGAAACAGATCATCTAAATACAACAAATGCAATACTATGTCGTTTTGATAGAAAATGTACCAGAACAGAGATTATTAATTAGCCACTGTGGCCGTGCTTTACACTCCCGTAGATAGAAGTAATAAATATGTTGTGGATATCAACACCAATTTAATAAAATTTAATTACTTTTCCGACATATGCAATGCAATTACACACTAAGTATACAAGAATATACTGCGCGAATTTACTGACGTTACAGTCAATCCCAAGCGTCTCGCTAGACCTCGGTTCCTTTTGGTCCAATGCGTCAGCGGGAGAAGTTGTGGCCCCCGGCCCGACTGCCGGCTAATCAGGAATTGTCCATTCTTCTGGTTGAGTCAACAGGCTATTGTGTCTTAGAGGGTTTTACGACTGTATTTAAAGCAATAGCCATCAATCGACTCTCATTGTAGCTTTTGCTTGGTAGAGAGACACAAGAAAATAATCTCCTTCTTGGACCAACAGCCCTTGATCTGCTCTACAACAGTCTGCCATTTCCTTCTGTCTTTAGCATTCGTCCTCCTAAAGATCTTACATCTTCCACTACGTCTTCGCTACACCTCTTTCTAGTTATTCCTCTTAAAATTTCTTCCCTCTGGTTTCTTCTCGTATGCTATTTTGGATGCTCTTCCTTGTTGTATTCTACGTATGTACATATCTCAACCACACTAAACGATAACCCTTTGTTGTTTCCACAATATCAGGATTGTTACATAATTCTTTTTCTTCTTTGAATTCCCCAAATACCTCCATGATGTACTGGGCTAAATTCTCTTCTCAGTATGTTTCTTTCAAGAATTAGTATTCGTAATCTGTTCTTGTCTGCTTATGTAAATACCCAAGTCTCTGGCGAGTATGTTATTGTGGCTCTTATTACGGTCTTGCAGATCTTCAACTTAGCTGCTTTAGTGATATTACGTGAATTGAAATATCTACAAACTGTAATAGCAACTGTTCCTTAGACATATTCTTGTCTTCTTCGCTTGTGTGCGCAACATGTATATAGTTTTTTGCTCGCTGATTTATAACCATGCAGCCTCTGCTTCGTTTTATGATTCGGTAAACGAGATTCTAAGCGCTCCTGCTGTTCTTGCATCATCGGCGTAAGGCAAATACGGTATTCATCTATTATAAGAATACAGATAACATCATTTTCTCCAATACGATGTTGCACAAGGATGTTGATAGTCGATCTCCCTGTTTGAGGTCTTTGTACTCGATCTGTCTGATTTCGTTTTCTTCGTCCATTTAACTTACTTCTTCTTCCTTCTCCTTCATCCATGTACCTCAATGTGTTGGGGAAATTGAGCTATTGTTTGTATTTATTTCTGTCCCTGGGATCTTCCGCTACGTCTTCGTCTATCATATCTCATTTCAAAACATTTCTTTGGATATCTATCGTCCTCCATGCGGATCATATGGCCATACCCTGCAGTTGTTTTCTTTCTAGTTCTTGCACTATACGGTCTTGCCTAATTCTTCCCGTACGCTTGATTGGTATATATATAACGAGCTACAGGTCGACTTCCTTGATCCCTCTATTCTTTCACGTCCATTTAAAACGTCTTTAAAATATCTTCTCTCGCGCTTCTTTTAGTATTTTACATGTTTTTCTGCATTCTTAAACCTATCTATATTTCATGTTTGTTCTGTCTTTCACTTCGGATCTTTTTGCTGTATTGTTAATACTTTTAGTTCTTGTAGTATATCTTCTATGGTTGTCATTTCTTCATGTTTGTATGACAGCGTTGCCTAAATCTCGTTTTGGTAGCTAAGATTTGTGTTATCTTCTTGTACCATTGAAACAACATAAAAGGAAATTATTCAAACCTTTTTCGTAATTCATTTTACACCCACTGTTCTTTTTGTATAAAATTCCGATGTTTCAATGGCGCAATTTGGCCTAACCCACCTTAATCTTGTTACGGTTACAAACCGCCACGGTTCGATGACACATTAATTTTCCCATCCTTTTTATGCCGTTTTCACTAACCGCGTAACACCTTGGTGCCTTACTGTTTCGAGGTCACCAAACCTGTTTGGCGGCCTTGGTGGTTTATTGATCGGTTGTTAGTCGTAACTAAGTCATGTATTCAATTGATTGCAGGTGTTTCTATACACCTGGACGACGTGTTTTTGTTAATGGTCCACTTTGCTTCGTTCTGTTCTGCTGGCGTCCCTTACCGCTGGCATGCATTTACTTTGTTTTTAACCTTTGTCCTAGTTTGGCTTGGTAGTGTAACTTGAAAGAGCAAAATAGTGTCCTTCCACTCGCATTACCGCGGATTTGTTTGGTTTAATGTAACAGATATGGATAGGTCCATCGCAGTTAATTGCGGATTCATATCGGCGTTGCGCATCGTGCTCAGGAGCCGTGAGTTCCAGATTGTTAGATGAAAGCTGTTGTTGCTCTTTCTCACTTATTGCCGGAGTCACCGATGAAACGCTTCGTAGATTTGCAGTTATCTGTCGAAAGTCTTTGCTGAGGTCCCATCGTATATTCGAGAACTTTAATTATTGACGATTATTGGTTTGCCCCCGGCTCGAATTACCTCTGGCAGTATTGAAATATAAAAATGCGTCCAAGGTAAAAACGAACCTGTAATTGTTCTCTCCCGTAAGCCTCAATTCACCGGCTGCCTTTGCATCACCTTCAAGTTTTGTCAATTATTACTTGTGCATTTATAAAATACACCAAATTACTAAATAAGTAGTTGTATACTATTATTATTCTCCTACTATGTTTGGTCTATGGCATCACTGTAGACTTGTAATTGCTCATTAACTTAACCTGCTCGCCTAGTACCCAGTGACCTGCGAGCTATTAAAATGTTTAACTTTATTATGTGTTATAGTAGTGGAACTGTTTGAGTAACTCGTTCGTTGCAATTTCGTACAACTTATTACCGATGCTTTTGAACTTCTGTAATTTAGTGGCAAGAAATGAATTGGATGTGTTTGTAGCTTTCGCCTGTAAAGTTGCACTACTCGTACTTCATGAGAGTGCTTGTAATTAATCGTTGTGTCTAAATCACCTCTGTTAAAATAAATCTATTCATATTAACTTTGATTTTGGGTATGGTTAATGCAAGAAATTTGTGTGACAGACTTTTTAAAGTCTATTTCAGGTCGTAACGAATTTGGCTACGCAAACCTTAGTGAATTTAATGGATTTATCGGTTGTATGAAAAGACACCTTGGCGCCCCTTTGCTAATTATAGAAAAGAACCGCACGCCATCTTCAATGTAGCTAGTCCGCCCTCCGATTCATCCATGTAGCCTGAACGTTTGTTTGGTACGATTTGAAGCTGGTTAGAGTAATTAAGTCTGTTTAGTCTGGGGTTTGAGTCTTAAAATGACTTGACGTTCGTGCCAGTTTTATTTAAAAATTTATCAAAAATTGGCAGATTTCATTAAAGTTTTATAGCCAGTTCTCTTAAAATCACATTTATTGCCAGAATTCATCGTCATTGTAGCTCTGTTGTTGCGTAGATACTCTGATTATGAAAAAGATGCCCTCATATATTAAAGCAATTGGAGGAATTGACGAGTATGAAATCCAAATAACTTCATCCATGTGGTCTTGACATTCCACATGGACAAATAGTTCCCATTCAATAACGAGTCCAATCACGATGACAATTGCTTCAATATGTGTCACTAAAGCTCGCCCCAGATATGGCTGTAGAATTTCCGATCCAACAACAGGGCGAGGAATCGCCGCATTAATTAAATAAACAAGCACGACCACACGCAGCAAACAAAACGCGAGATAAAAGCGGAATCAATTACAATAATCCCCGGCCTAATTAGACGAATTTGATTTGTGCAGCAATAATTTTCGGCGGCTGACACTTTTATCAAGCGCGGAAAGATAACGACCGTCTGACACAAATTCCGATTGAATTAGTTCTAATTCGGTGTCGGATTGTTGACCTTCCAATCGATCTTGTTAGGATGAAAGGCCGAATCTTCCCGGTTATCATTCAAAAGAGTAATTTAGTTCGGACAAAGTGGGTTCGTCTGCGGCACGATCGTGTGTCAATGAAAAGCAATTAGCGCCCCTCGCAGGCGCGCTTTCCCTCGGAAAAACCCGCGGACAAAACAGCGGTTTCCGCCTGCATGCGGAAATCTCCGCTTTTTCGGGTGCAAATTGGTTTCGAATGCGCCTCCCAACGCAGAATGCGGGTTTTTGGACGTGCAAGAAACGAGGGAATGTAAAGGAGGCCTTGGATTGTATGTAGATTCGCATCTTGGAAAACATGGAAACTTACCTTTTCAAGGCCATTAACTAATAAAATTGCTATTACAAAAATTGAAAAATAAACTACGTCGAAACAGTTTTAAAATTAGATCGTAAAAATTAAATGTGATCCTATACAGTTTCCAACAAAAAATAACTTTAAATTCATGGTAAATATTTCCAGCCCAACAAATTTTATTAGAAAATGTGCAACTTTCAGTTATATGAAAAGGTTTTACGCATTGAAAATAAGATCAATATACAAATTTATTACTTCTAGGATTTATTTCGTATTCCTTGAATAAAGCGAGTAAAAGGAAGTAGAAGGAAGACACAAGAAGAACACACCTACGATTCTAATGAACAATTACAATTGTAGTGAACGACGCAGAAAAAGTTGAATCTAGAAAGAATTGTAACGCCCCATTTCATTTTTACGTTCATTTACGTATCTTTAACTTAAATAATCACGCGCGCACCTCTATCCGGCGAAGCCGTGCGAAGGAATGTTGAATTTTCAGCAACAACGCTTAATCTTCGAGATAAAGGTTCCTAGATTGAAATTTTCAAGTTGCCGTTCTTCGAATTGAGCGCTCCGGGAAGGCGGCTGTGCAATTTAACAAGCAAGACCCTCTACAGGGATTTCAATATCTTGATCCAACAGCATTTTGTTGCTTGTCAACAATTGCGGTGTAACCTTCAAACGTAACTTGCAAAAGTGTTAGGCCCGATTTCCATCTTAGGGGGAGCTCTTTCCTTGTTATTTTGGTTTCCATACTAATTAAGTAGTAAATAGGCCTTTATCTTCCGAATATTCTGGCGGCAATAGCCCCCTGGAATTCTCTGGTGGACGAATGATTGGCACGTGCTCTGAGCCAAGGTCGTTTTTGAAATATGTATATAACCCAGGAAGGCTACGTTTCGCAAGATATCTTCGTACCTAGTGACTGCTTTCGAGATCGCCCTGAAGAGGCGTCCCACTTCACAGTAAGTGCATACAATTTGCTATTTAGCGTTTTGATTGTGTTGATAAGGGCATATTTGCCTGCTATGAATTGTGTATTTATAACAAAGGTCTTTGGGGGTAAAATCGCACGTGTTAAAGTAAATTCCATAGTTTTGTCATTTATCTTGCCGTATTGTTTGTTATGTGTAACCCACAGATCGCTTAAATAAAGTGTTGGTATGGTATTGCTATCAGATTATATACAGTTGATTTTACTGTTTCCTCCACATGTCTCTTTTTCCGAAAAAAAGACTAAAGTATCGGCTTTGTGTATAGAATATCCACGTTGTTTTGTTTCATCTGTTTGATATTTTCTTGTCGATTTGATCATCGCTAGTTATAACACTTCCCAAGTACACATAAGTTGATTTTTTAATTGTTGATTCTTGTATATTATGTGCTTACTTCCGTAATCTTTTTTGTGTATATCATAGTTTTGCTCTTTCTTACGTTGATCTCCATTTTATTCTTTCTATTTCTTCTGTCCATATATTTACTGATTCGGTAGTTTTCACGGCCATTGTCATATTTGTATCGAACGACATCCGGGATTGGACCGTGTCATTGTTGAAATAAGAATTCAACGTTTGACCCACTTTCATAAGGGACTTTTCATCAGGAGTGAAACAAAAGCTCTTTTGCTTATCTCCTGATTAAACCCATTATGAAAGTGAGCGAGAAGTTGAGTTCTTCTGTCTCAAGAATGACACGGGCCAATCCCGAAAGTGGTATTGTTACGTATATTTACTAACTGTTGCATCTTTGTACTGGTATCTGATATTGGAAATATTAGCAATTACATCTACATAGAATAGACCAACTATTCTTATTGGTCTTGGATCTTTTTTTCCACTCATTTAATTTCGAATTCCTCTGACCGTTCTTCATTTATGTGAATTATACCACGCGCTTTTCCATACACACTAGTGATTACCGCTATTGAAATTACTGACCTTTTTATGCTGATTTACGATCAATAAATGTTAGATATAATGATTTTCCCATAAATACAAATATTATCAATTATAATACCATGAGTAGTCAAAGTTATGTCGACTATTTTTGTGGTGGTGTCACGAATGTCCATTGCGCTTGGTACGATTAGGACGAGTGCGATAGCACGAGTCCTAATCCCAAGCGCAATGGACATGAGTAGTGATACCACCGCAAAAATAATCTACTTAACTTTGACTAAGAATGGTATTCGAGGAACTATTTAATGAACCAAACGACTTTTTCAAATTAGTTTTCAGTAAATCTAGCAACAAACTACGCAATTTCTATAGTAACAGAACACTAGCATTGACTTTTTCTAATAAAAATCACATTTGTTTAAAATAGTCACTTGAATACCTTCTAGGAAGATATATCCACTGATATTTTTTGATAGGTCAAGAAACGTCAGAATTCTGGATTTTCATTGGTCACTTTTTGACAATTGACAGGTGAATTGAATAGTCATTGTATTATTGGTTTGGTCTAATTGCAGAATTGAACTTATAATTTACAAAACGTGAAGTATTCCAAATTTCAGAAACTCAACAAAAATTGCAGCATAAAACAAAACAGAACAAAACATTAATGAGTTTAAATTACTATTAACATATTTGGAAAGCGTTGGTTTCTGAAAGAAGGTATTCATGACCACGGATTTATTCGTTTCAATATCATTCATATTCATCGGCATTTCTCCTTCGTTACGTGCTCCACCCAACGTTGTCAATCTTGCTCACCCCACCCTCTCATTTTTTTTAATTTTGGCATTAAAAACTCCGAAGACCACGCATAAAAACTTTTGTAATTGTGTAATGCCTCCAGTAGTTTTCGTAATATTTTTCTAGTTCAGTGACGGGTCCAAAAGGGGTTCAGACTTCAGAGTGTACGAAGAATCCGTGTCCGAGCAGATACTTGCCGAACTCTAAAAGTTTATACGAATTGGAAAAAATGAAACAACTCACCCTGTCATTCTCAAATGACGGCTAATTAATTTGAGCTCTAAAAACTTTTTTGGAATAACTCCCAATTTAAAGACAGTTTATTAAATGTCTGTTTTTATTTAACCTTATCAACTGTTATTACTAAATTTAAACTTGAAAAGTTTGCCAGAATTAAAATTAGTTAGCCGCTATTGACAAAAAAGGCGCAATTGAATAGAACACGTAAACCGTATGATATGCAGCAGTAAGCCAGATGAAAAGAGGCAGGAAGTCCTATATATGTTGCAATGAAGTTGTCAATCAATTTCCTACATATATGTAATACTTACTATATTGCTAGCGGCTATGAGTGGGAAACTCACGAAGGAAGTGAGACAGACAACCAACTCTACAATGTATAATGGTGAGCTGTGCGCAAGCGCGCCGGCGTCGTCCGCTCAATGGGGAAGCGGTCAAGTTTAATATTCGCTTCTAAAGGCGGAGTTCGAATGTTCACGCATTCGCACGAGACGCGTTATACTCTAAGTGAAACAATGTCGGCGCCGTAATGTTTTCGGGCGTTCCGAGGCCCTACTAGCAATATATGTATAATACATATATGAATTCCTAAGAACAGTAGGCCAGTAAAAGCGGGAAATGACATGCCCTAGGCCAGGACTTATATTACGTGGAAGAAGAGGAGAATTGGAACGATCATTTCTATAGATAAAGGGCGTATTTCACTAACGAAGCGAATACTACAAATATGCCCCTATGACAGTGTCCTATGATGTTAACAATTGTCGCTACTTGACGTGGAGTTCGCAGGAATTGAAACAACTCTGTCGATTTAACCAACGCTCTGCTCTGTATATTTCTCTTTCGCAGAAGACGCCCAGAAATGCTGAACGTGTCCCTATGCCATTATCCTAGGATATTAGCAACTGTCGCTATTTAGTGTGAACAACGCCTTGCACTTATATGTTTTATAAAAGGGGCGCAGAAATGTCCAATGTATTCCGATAACATCCCCACGATCCCGGTAACTGTGGCTACTTAGTGTAAAACTTGCAATAACTAAAACAACTTTTGTCAATTTAAAGAACGCCCTCTAACTTTTTCGTGCACAAACGAGCCGCAGAAGTGTCAAACGTACACCCATAATGGCCATAATCTTAACAACTACTGCTACCTAATGTGAAACTCATTAATTGACACAACTAGGTCGATTTAAAGAACGCTATCTACATTTTTCGTGCATCGTGCAAAAAATGACGCAAAAGTGTTGAACGTACTCCTACGACGTTATCCCCATGATCTTAACAACTGCCGCTAATTAATGTGAAACTTGCAATAACTGAAACTGCTCTGTCGATTTTAAAGAACGCACTGTACGTTCCTCGTTCACAAAAGGTGCGCAAAGTGTCGAACGTGCTTCTATGACATTATCCCCATGTTCTTAACAACTACCGCTACTTAATATGAAACTTGCAATAACTGAATCTGCTCTGTCGATTTTAAAGAACGCTCTGTACGTTCCTCGTTCACAAAAGGTGCGCAAAGTGTCGAACGTACTTCTATGACATTATCCCCCTGTTCTTAACAACTACCGCTATTTAATATGAAACTTGCAATAACTGAAACTGCTCTGTCGATTTTAAAGAACGCACTGTACGTTCCTCGTTCACAAAAGGTGTGCAGAAGTGTCGAACGTACTTCTATGACATTATCCTCATGTTCTCAACAACTACCGCTACTTAATATGAAACTTGCAATAACTGAAACTGCTCTGTCGATTTTAAAGAACGTTCTGTACGTTCCTCGTTCACAAAAGGTGCACAGAAGTGTCGAACGTACTTCTATGACATTATCCCCCTGTTCTTAACAACTACCGCTATTTAATATGAAACTTGCAATAACTGAAACGGCTCTGTCGATTTCAAAGAACGCTCTGTAAGTTCCTCGTTCACAAAAGGTGCGCAGAAGTGTCGAACGTAGTTCTATGACATTATCCCCATGTTCTCAACAACTACTGCTACTTAATATGAAACTTGCAATAACTGAAACTGCTCTGTCGATTTTAAAGAACGCTCTGTACGTTCCTCGTTCACAAAAGGTGCGCAAAGTGTCGAACGTACTTCTATGACATTATCCTCATGTTCTCAACAACTACCGCTACTTAATATGAAACTTGCAATAACTGAAACTGCTCTGTCGATTTTAAAGAACGTTCTGTACGTTCCTCGTTCACAAAAGGTGCACAGAAGTGTCGAACGTACTTCTATGACATTATCCCCCTGTTCTTAACAACTACCGCTATTTAATATGAAACTTGCAATAACTGAAACGGCTCTGTCGATTTCAAAGAACGCTCTGTACGTTCCTCGTTCACAAAAGGTGCGCAGAAGTGTCGAACGTACTTCTATGACATTATCCCGATGTTCTCAACAACTACCGCTACTTAATATGAAACTTGCAATAACTGAAACTGCTCTGTCGATTTTAAAGAACGCTCTGTACGTTCCTCGTTCACAAAAGGTGCGCAAAGTGTCGAACGTACTTCTATGACATTATCCTCATGTTCTCAACAACTACCGCTACTTAATATGAAACTTGCAATAACTGAAACGGCTCTGTCGATTTCAAAGAACGCTCTGTACGTTCCTCGTTCACAAAAGGTGCGCAAAGTGTCGAACGTACTTCTATGACATTATCCCCATGTTCTCAACAACTACCGCTACTTAATATGAAACTTGCAATAACTAAAACTGCCCTGTCGATTTTAAAGAACGCACTGTACGTTCCTCGTTCACAAAAGGTGTGCAGAAGTGTCGAACGTACTTCTATGACATTATCCCCATGTTCTCAACAACTACCGCTACTTAATATGAAACTAGCAATAACTGAAACTACTATGTCGATTTTAAAGAACGCACTGTACGTTCCTCGTTCACAATAGGTGTGCAGAAGTGTCGAACGTACTCCTTATGACATTATCCCCATGTTCTTAACAACTACCGCTACTTAATATGAAACTTGCAATAACTGAAACTGCTCTGTCGATTTTAAAGAACGTTCTGTACGTTCCTCGTTCACAAAAGGTGCGCAGAAGTGTCGAACGTACTTCTATGACATTATCCCCCTGTTCTTAACAACTACCGCTATTTAATATGAAACTTGCAATAACTGAAACGGCTCTGTCGATTTCAAAGAACGCTCTGTACGTTCCTCGTTCACAAAAGGTGCGCAGAAGTGTCGAACGTACTTCTATGACATTATCCCGATGTTCTCAACAACTACCGCTACTTAATATGAAACTTGCAATAACTGAAACTGCTCTGTCGATTTTAAAGAACGCTCTGTACGTTCCTCGTTCACAAAAGGTGCGCAAAGTGTCGAACGTACTTCTATGACATTATCCTCATGTTCTCAACAACTACCGCTACTTAATATGAAACTTGCAATAACTGAAACGGCTCTGTCGATTTCAAAGAACGCTCTGTACGTTCCTCGTTCACAAAAGGTGCGCAAAGTGTCGAACGTACTTCTATGACATTATCCCCATGTTCTCAACAACTACCGCTACTTAATATGAAACTTGCAATAACTGAAACTGCCCTGTCGATTTTAAAGAACGCACTGTACGTTCCTCGTTCACAAAAGGTGTGCAGAAGTGTCGAACGTACTTCTATGACATTATCCCCATGTTCTCAACAACTACCGCTACTTAATATGAAACTAGCAATAACTGAAACTGCTATGTCGATTTTAAAGAACGCACTGTACGTTCCTCGTTCACAAAAGGTGTGCAGAAGTGTCGAACGTACTCCTTATGACATTATCCCCATGTTCTTAACAACTACCGCTACTTAATATGAAACTTGCAATAACTGAAACTGCTCTGTCGATTTTAAAGAACGTTCTGTACGTTCCTCGTTCACAAAAGGTGCGCAGAAGTGTCGAACGTACTTCTATGACATTATCCCCCTGTTCTTAACAACTACCGCTATTTAATATGAAACTTGCAATAACTGAAACGGCTCTGTCGATTTCAAAGAACGCTCTGTACGTTCCTCGTTCACAAAAGGTGCGCAGAAGTGTCGAACGTACTTCTATGACATTATCCCGATGTTCTCAACAACTACCGCTACTTAATATGAAACTTGCAATAACTGAAACTGCTCTGTCGATTTTAAAGAACGCTCTGTACGTTCCTCGTTCACAAAAGGTGCGCAAAGTGTCGAACGTACTTCTATGACATTATCCTCATGTTCTCAACAACTACCGCTACTTAATATGAAACTTGCAATAACTGAAACGGCTCTGTCGATTTCAAAGAACGCTCTGTACGTTCCTCGTTCACAAAAGGTGTGCAAAGTGTCGAACGTACTTCTATGACATTATCCCCATGTTCTCAACAACTACCGCTACTTAATATGAAACTTGCAATAACTGAAACTGCCCTGTCGATTTTAAAGAACGCACTGTACGTTCCTCGTTCACAAAAGGTGTGCAGAAGTGTCGAACGTACTTCTATGACATTATCCCCATGTTCTCAACAACTACCGCTACTTAATATGAAACTAGCAATAACTGAAACTACTATGTCGATTTTAAAGAACGCACTGTACGTTCCTCGTTCACAATAGGTGTGCAGAAGTGTCGAACGTACTCCTTATGACATTATCCCCATGTTCTTAACAACTACCGCTACTTAATATGAAACTTGCAATAACTGAAACTGCTCTGTCGATTTTAAAGAACGTTCTGTACGTTCCTCGTTCACAAAAGGTGCGCAGAAGTGTCGAACGTACTTCTATGACATTATCCCCCTGTTCTTAACAACTACCGCTATTTAATATGAAACTTGCAATAACTGAAACGGCTCTGTCGATTTCAAAGAACGCTCTGTACGTTCCTCGTTCACAAAAGGTGCGCAGAAGTGTCGAACGTACTTCTATGACATTATCCCGATGTTCTCAACAACTACCGCTACTTAATATGAAACTTGCAATAACTGAAACTGCTCTGTCGATTTTAAAGAACGCTCTGTACGTTCCTCGTTCACAAAAGGTGCGCAAAGTGTCGAACGTACTTCTATGACATTATCCTCATGTTCTCAACAACTACCGCTACTTAATATGAAACTTGCAATAACTGAAACGGCTCTGTCGATTTCAAAGAACGCTCTGTACGTTCCTCGTTCACAAAAGGTGCGCAAAGTGTCGAACGTACTTCTATGACATTATCCCCATGTTCTCAACAACTACCGCTACTTAATATGAAACTTGCAATAACTGAAACTGCCCTGTCGATTTTAAAGAACGCACTGTACGTTCCTCGTTCACAAAAGGTGTGCAGAAGTGTCGAACGTACTTCTATGACATTATCCCCATGTTCTCAACAACTACCGCTACTTAATATGAAACTAGCAATAACTGAAACTGCTATGTCGATTTTAAAGAACGCACTGTACGTTCCTCGTTCACAAAAGGTGTGCAGAAGTGTCGAACGTACTCCTTATGACATTATCCCCATGTTCTTAACAACTACCGCTACTTAATATGAAACTTGCAATAACTGAAACTGCTCTGTCGATTTTAAAGAACGTTCTGTACGTTCCTCGTTCACAAAAGGTGCGCAGAAGTGTCGAACGTACTTCTATGACATTATCCCCCTGTTCTTAACAACTACCGCTATTTAATATGAAACTTGCAATAACTGAAACGGCTCTGTCGATTTCAAAGAACGCTCTGTACGTTCCTCGTTCACAAAAGGTGCGCAGAAGTGTCGAACGTACTTCTATGACATTATCCCGATGTTCTCAACAACTACCGCTACTTAATATGAAACTTGCAATAACTGAAACTGCTCTGTCGATTTTAAAGAACGCTCTGTACGTTCCTCGTTCACAAAAGGTGCGCAAAGTGTCGAACGTACTTCTATGACATTATCCTCATGTTCTCAACAACTACCGCTACTTAATATGAAACTTGCAATAACTGAAACGGCTCTGTCGATTTCAAAGAACGCTCTGTACGTTCCTCGTTCACAAAAGGTGCGCAAAGTGTCGAACGTACTTCTATGACATTATCCCCATGTTCTCAACAACTACCGCTACTTAATATGAAACTTGCAATAACTGAAACTGCCCTGTCGATTTTAAAGAACGCACTGTACGTTCCTCGTTCACAAAAGGTGTGCAGAAGTGTCGAACGTACTTCTATGACATTATCCCCATGTTCTCAACAACTACCGCTACTTAATATGAAACTAGCAATAACTGAAACTGCTATGTCGATTTTAAAGAACGCACTGTACGTTCCTCGTTCACAAAAGGTGTGCAGAAGTGTCGAACGTACTCCTTATGACATTATCCCCATGTTCTTAACAACTACCGCTACTTAATATGAAACTTGCAATAACTGAAACTGCTCTGTCGATTTTAAAGAACGTTCTGTACGTTCCTCGTTCACAAAAGGTGCGCAGAAGTGTTGAATGTACTCCTATGATATTATTCCCATGACAATAACAACTGTCGCTATTTAATGTGAAACTCGCAATAATTGAAACAACTCTTGTGGATTTAAAGAACAGTCTGTACCTTTTTCGTTCACAATAGGGGCGCAAAAGGGTCCAACGTACTTGTATTATACGATCCCCACGATCTTAGCAACCGGGACTACTTAATATGAAAATTTGGGTTGAAACCCCGGTAACTCCAATGGTTACAAAAATCTAATGCTGTGCTCATTGCGATTCCTCAATCCGGCCATGGTATTGGCAACCGTAAAATCTTCATCTCTTCATACCTAAACATACTTAAAGGGAAGAAGTCAATGTCCCTGCAGTGGAGATGCAGCAGCATCGTAAATGTGATACCTTGTTGCACTATCAATTATTTGAATGTTTATAAGCTGACAATGCTGACATTGACTACTTATACAGGGTGTTACAACAATACGTGGGCATAGATTATCCACCGATTTCTGGGTCAAAAACGATTACCTTAACTAACCTATATCCAAACCTGTTTCGTTAAATTACTATTCAAAGTTCTAAAAAAAAATGCCTGAAAAATGAGAATACTTAGATAGGTATGATACTCCACATGGATATAAGTAGTCTTTTGAGTATTTCTCGGCCAAGCCAATAACTGCTCATTTTTCTTGGGAAAGGGGCATTGATTTGTATTTTTATTTATATCTGTCATACTTAATTTAGGCAGAAGAAATTAAATCTTAATGACGGCACTATTGCTTTTTTGAAAAAGAATGTAA
Organism: Agriotes lineatus; assembly: GCA_940337035.1. Taxonomy (NCBI): domain Eukaryota; kingdom Metazoa; phylum Arthropoda; class Insecta; order Coleoptera; family Elateridae; genus Agriotes; species Agriotes lineatus. The sequence continues at coordinate 88,637,077 of OW679201.1, forward strand.
TCTACATACGTAGTTCTTCTGCGTGCCGAGAAGCAAATAAGTTGCTTTTTGATCTGGGTTCTAACACCCACGTTTCATCCACTAGTGGTCCACCAATAATAATCAATATCATCTACAAAAACGGCTTACACACGAAAGGTGCGCCATATCGTTCAACATCCAAATTGATTCAAGCGTTCTACTGTTATAAGAACCATTAATAATATATCAAGTCTTTTAAAAAGGAGTTTGAAGCTGAATATTGGCTCAACGAGACGTATTAACTTTTTTTCAGGGCAGAAGTTTCCTCGCCCTAACTAAACTAAACATTGTTTACAAATTACAACAGTCTATTTTTACATTGATATTTTTCCCATAAAAAATGAACAAAACATTACCCTAGCAGAGTTATTACCACTTACTTAACCTTATTTACGACGTACAGCTTAATCTGCCATCGAGTCCATAAAGGGGCTAAAAATAAACGCTAATAGAGGTATTAAGTTAATCCAGGAGCAGCCGTCCGAATTTTTTGTCGCATTTTAATTAAAAGCTCTTAACCGCGGCGGGGTCGCGACCTCAAAAAACGCTTTCCTGCCAGTCTTGCCGGCCAATAAAAAATTTATACATTCCGTAAAGCCCGCATTCGGCGCGACGGAGACTTACGATCGCCATTTGTTTCAAGAGAGACGAATAGAGCGGCTAGAGCAAAGATAGAGTTCGAGGTGGAATAAAATGAGCATCGCTATTAACCACCCTTGATCTATGCTTTCCCGAGAGAGACGAAGTTGGCGACAAAGAGGGGCGACGCAGTCTCGCTCGTCGGAAGGGTGGAAGTTCAAGGGCAAGCGCTTTGTATCGCATCTATTTGGAAAAATTATAGTGGTAGGTACCCGAGCCAAGGGGTGAGGATTAGTCATTTAACCGCAGCTTGCAGGGATTGCCGCGCAATAAATACGCGAGGCTTTTACGAAGTTTAGGTACCAGTTTATTACAGTTTAGGAAAAAAATGGACGCATCTGCTCGACTGTATTGCGATTCTCCGGGGCGCTGTAATTTAATCGCCACCTTCGTCAAATGTTACAGATAACGAGGGTTGCACCAGGGATGGGCCTTCTTGAGTATTTGCGTCTTAATTAACAAAATTAATTTAGCACACATAGCTACTCTATCAGCTGTTTTGACTTGGTCGCCCCAAGTGAGCTAAGTAGATTTTTTACACCAGTTTCAAACTAGGTCAGTAACTATGCGAAACTATATGAAGCTGCGTAGACGTAAAGGATACTAACAGTATACGAGGTGTGTCTAAAAAGTTCGGTGAATGCTTCTACATTTCAACGGAGGTGGGCCAGACGTGCACGCGATTGTTATACATTTACTATTATATATTTAGAAGTGCCACGTAGTAGGGAGTGCAACTGGCAGTCAAGGTTAACCACATGCTGGCGGTCTAACGTCGTCAGTGTGAATGGTACTGTCACAGTGCAATGGAGCAACGCGTTAAGATGAAGTTCTGCTACAAATTGGGCAGAACAGCGAAGGAGGCGCACAGGACTGGACAGTGGAAGTTGCTGCACGGCACGACAACGCGCCTCAACATTGTGCGATTCGACTGCGGCAATTCTTAACTCAGCATAACGTAACTGTTCTCGAAGATCCACCGTACTCCCCTGATCAGGTGGCTGCGGACTACTTTCTGTTTCCCCGTCTCAAGGCGGTCATGAAAGGAGCGCGTTTTGAGCAGGCGTTGGTCAACCAAGCTAGCGATCCTGCGATCGATTCCTAAAGATGACTTTGATGCCAATTTTGATAAACTTTATGAACGTTGTCAAAAGGGTATTGTGCTGTAAGGCGATTATTTTGAAAGCTTACAAAGTAAATTTCTTTATATCTTATGTTTTCTTTATCCTTTTATTCCATTCACCGAACTTTTTAGACGCACCTCGTATATGATCACAGACCAAACGCTACGAAATTTTTACAATGTAAATCAGGCCGACTTCGTCTTATATTTTACATTACTATTAAGCAGTGGAGTTGGCGCACAAGCTAATTCCTTTCTAAAAAAAAATCTGTTCAAACCAGAATAACTGCAACGATCATAAGAATCTAGTGTCGACTTCACTGCGATTCCCCAATCCGGCTTTGGCAACCGTGAGGTCTTAATGCCTAAACTTCCTCAAAAAGGGGCCGATGCCCCACAGTGGGGACATCAACAAAAAAATTGAAATGACAGGTCAACATATCAATAAACCTCAATGAAAGTCGACAATCGAATCCAAGTCCGAATGTAACAAACATGCAACCGTGTAAAAAAGTCTTGAGTTTGTTAATTTTTTATTAACATTTAATTAATTGTTTTCTCAAGTTCAAGCTTAAGCAAATTATTGCATATACGTGTATAAAACAGTAACGATGTTAAAGTAACGTATTAAGTACAATAAAATAAAGAAGAAGCAACAGCAGTGTTTTTCCTTTTTTAAATTCTTTTGTATAAAAATTTAAAATTATTAAATTTGCCCTTTTGTAATACTACGTTTTGAAACATTTCTTTATTGCCCTCTAAGAGCTGCAGCGTAATTTCAGTACTTCGAACTATCAATACTATTTGACTGGTACTTCTCATGCTCTTGAATTTTTCTCTGGACCATTTCCAGGTGTATTTCTGGCCATTTTGATTAATAAAAGTACAAAGATTACAATGTTGAAGTAAGCAGGGGCAACCACCAGTCAGCGGGAGCTTAACTTTTCGAATACAACAAAAACAAATATACAGGGAGCCCAACTTAAATGAACGCAGCTTTAATCAGGTGAGTATGCAACACACATTACATCTAGACTGTAATCGACATTGAGATGTAATGTGTGTTGCCTATTCACCTGCTTAAAGCTGCGTACAGTTAACTTGGGCATCCTGTATAAAGGTGCAAATAAATATTATTAATTAGAGATTCTTTAAGCCTGTGCTCGTCCATTATTAAGGTGTAATGTAAATAGATTTATTCGATATGAACCCGATTTTATGTAGTCCGGCATACAGAATGTATGATACATTTAATTTAAATATTTATATCCCGATATCTAATGGATATCATGTATAACAGTTGTATGTTTAACTGGTGGGGTAGTAAGGGCAACCACAACGTTGTTTGTTTTTTGAGTAACAAAATAACTTGAATTTAAAATCTACGAGAAATAGTCACGTTAAGGGTTAAATTCCCATTAACTGTGAGAAAATAATAATTGCTGATTTGATATGTAGTAGAGATAAAGCATTCTCTAGGATCAAATTTGACTTTAAGTCACAAATATTATTCAAGTGTGTAATTCAAGATTATTTGAATTCATTTAACGTAGTATATTCTATTGTAAATATGAGAATACTACGAAGCCAGTAGAACCAGTGAAAGTGAGTGTTGTGGTATGCTGTAGTTTTCAAAGAGCTACAACGAGCTTTTGATTTGGCCGGGAACAACCAGAAGGGGTTTGCTGACTAGATTCTGTCCAGTTAGGAGCTGAGGTAGAGCATTCAGGTACAATAAATAAACATTCAGAAGGTTAGTGACAATTTCTTACAAAATAATAAGAAATTATAAAGTAAGTTTGGTGCGACAAATCTTTAAACTGTTGTAATTATATTTAAAAGTAAATTTTAGAAGAATAATTTGTCTAAATTCAATAGTGATTTGAGTACTCAACGTTTTCGACAATTATATTTTGAAATTTGAACATTTTGAAGGTAATATAACATTTAGAAGTTGACATTTAATTCAATCAAGTTTGGAAATATTAACAATTGATTAAATTACTTTTTGACAATCTGTATTTTATTCTGTAATGTCAGATCAAACTTCTATGTTTTACTAACAAACTGAACGTACGAATTTAAGTTTATGACACTTGTATTTGATTCATAAAATCAAATAGTTATTATATTTTAAAAGGAATTCAGTCTTTCGATATAGAGGAAGTTGTTAGTTGAAGATTAATCCATTCAGCTGGGAATTAGGTGTCTCATTGCTCATAAAACTAACTAGTCGTGGCTTAAACAATAATAATTATATGACCTAATTTCAAATGTCAAATTGATTTAGGAGTTATGTCAATTCCTACTTACCGCATTAAGAAATAGGTAGGTATATAAATGAACTGTACATGATAGTATTTCTTTACAATAATTAGTAAAAGAGTATATTTCATATGATACTACCAAGTGTGGTTGATAAATATTACAATTAATACTCTAAATGGGACTCGAGATATGAGATATATCACAATTGGCTTACAACGTGGAGCTTAGATATATTTCAAGTTCTTTATCGACTCTCTTCAAAAGTAGCTGCTACCAGCGTCCGATCACTAGAATAGTCCTTTTCTTGCGAGATAGCCGGCGGAAGTAATTTTTCCAATTCCCATGCTCTACATACGTCCCTGTAGATCATGTCATTAATGGCAAGCGGGCGTCTGGAGCCAGCGGATGTCAGCATAGATTGCAGCCAGTGACTGCGTTTCCGGGCTCCGGAGCTGACGAGAATGCGCCGGAACACAAACAACAACATTTCTAATTAAAGTTTGACGAGTGCCCCGATAAGCCCCGTCAAACTCGATTAAAATTAGCTTTCTCCCGGTCATTTTCGCCGGCGTTTTTGCTATCGCTGGGAATAACTATCTGATGTGTGACGCGGCCGATGGGAGAAATGTTTCCGCAAATAGGACGCGTGACGAGGTTCAATTACTGCCTGTTTGGGAGGCTACGCAGTTTCGAGTTGCTGCTGATTTCTCCATGTCGATGCGATTTGGATTGGTTTTTAGTGGGTACGTTCAAGGATTAGTCTAGTAAATATATGTATTCTATAGAGATGCATTGTATTCATACATATAATGAGGAACTATTTTCTTGTTGGGGTTGGCGCCTTTGAAAAGCCTTAGTAGGGGGTGTGGAAAACAGACTTAAAGAGAGACTAGCTGCAGATGGGAAAGACGAGGTATTAATCTGAAAATGGAGGTGTTTGCTTGTAAAGTAATTTTCTAGAGACGTAGAAAATGTTGATTATTGTTAGGCGCCACCTTGTTATTTTAGATGGCAAACTTCAACAAGGAAGAGCCATCCACCAGTCTTTGGGAAGATAGACGTGCTTAGAAAAGTATCCTCCTGCAACCGCGCACTGCATTTTGCTTCATAGAAATCAAACATGAAAATGTCCGACACAAATTACAGGAAATTCTCGGAGATCAGCTGGGAAGCTGGCCCACTAAAGTTACCATTATGAGGACTTTTCCCTAAATGTGACGTTACGGCAAATTATTCCCCAGCTGCACGGTCCCCAAATAGCATCCAACACTCCCAGACGGGAATGAACTCAAAATGTGAGTCCTTTAGGCGGACTATTTTCTCAGATTTTAGAAATATTACAACATAAGCGGTGAAAATATTCTGTACAAAATAAACGATGATGTGAGCAGGCATCTTCAAAATTACCATACTCACTCGACCGAAAATGTTCATGTGCGAGGGACAGACAAATATCTTATTGCCAAGTGGTAACAATTGAAATTTTACTTAATTAGCATAGCATGAAGATGGATGCTTAGTCAATTAATGTCCGACCTTATACAACGCTTGCACTGTGCTTCTGTCTCGTTATGAAAAAAGCGAGCTGCATTATTAGACCGTATAGTGTTTGGTGATTGGTCCACGATTGTCCAGCAGAATCGCCCATAGAAAAGCGCCATTCATCGTCGCCAAAACTGGAAAAATTGGAGCTGTTATATCGGCTGGAAAAGCAGTGCTGAAAGTGTTTTCCTACTGAAAGATAAATTCAATCCAGCCACGAGACAAAACTATTTGAATATCTGCCAAGAGATATGTTGCGTCAACATTTCCCATTGCTTGATAAAAACCATGGCAGCCACCAAAAAACCACATCTACCACCATGTGATTTACCATTTCTTTGAAACAAGCAGTGTAACGCCCCATTTCATTTATGCGTTACTTTTGTATTCCGCTCCTTGATGCAGCCACATCTCTAATTTTATTTACCGCGCGCTCCTTTCGGGCGATGTGAGGCGTAGGAATTTTGGGTTTTTCCCGAAAAATAATTAAATTGATATACGTACGCGGCTTCTCTTCAAGCACGTTGAGGCCGATTTCCAGCTGTGGTGAAATTTCCTTTTTAGGTTTTTTCTGTGAGTTCTAATTTCATGGTATTGGACCTGCTTCCATGCCTACAGCTTTCATGCCTAATGTTCATATGCCCTTACTGCAAGCAACGGCTTCCTGGCCTCAAGCTCATATGGTTGGGTTCCTAGCGATCTGTTCATCTGGCCGAATTCAACGTGGCAAACGGCTTCTGCAGCGTGAATGCCAGATGCGTGTAGTTTTGGCGACGGCGACAGTCATCTGTATGCCCTTCAAGGCCCAAACCAGCATTTCCAGGCAGGGGCTGGCACGATCTTACGTAGGATCGCAAGATAGTGCCTCTAAAAACATTCTGTAAGTACATGCATTGGCTTTCAGCTTTCAGCTATTGCCTAAGAATAAACAGTTCTACGATTACCAAACTGTACGCGATAACAATATATCTTATTTGCAACGAGTGATGCGTTTGTATTTCATCATTTATGGTGACTGAAATTTTGTATGTGTATTATTTCTGCAAGCCTCCTTGAGGCGCCTGGCACTAGATATGACACTTGCGATCGACGAAAGCTTCGAGTAAAAAAACTAATCGGCTGTTTGCATTGCCTCCGAATATTATTATGTTACATGCTCATGTGTTGGACTCAACGTTGTCGATGGCCTTATAATTGTTGTTGATTATTAAATCTGTTTAATGTTACTGTTTTATATTTTATCGGTGTATTCATGCTACGACCCTACTTGTAGCTTGTTTTTTAGATTTAGGTTGAAGTACGAGGCGTATAAGGTAGTTGGTGATTATTTTTGGTAGCTAGATTTGTTTTGTTGTTGTGTTTAACTACAGGCGCCCAAAATTTTGTTGCTTCTTAGATTGTATTTAACCCTAAGGATCGCTGCCTAGTCCTTACTCACACCATATTTTCTGCCGAGAGGTAGAGCTAGCTAGGGCTGTGCCAACCCCTCGTTTAAGGGTGGTACATTAGTCAATCAACGTTGAGGTATACTGAAAATGCGGTTTCACTCAAAGCCAAAATAATTCTTCTTTGGTAGAATTGGTGCTTTGGCTCCCAGATGAAGAACTTGCATTGAGAGCCTGGGAGACTAAGTAAAAAATTTTTGACTCTAGTCAATTTGTTCTTAAACAAAGGTCTATAAGCATAATTTGAATTTCATAAAAAACTCTCTGAAAACTGAAGTTGAATATTCAAGTTAATCTTCTATGATGAAAACACAAACACCAATCATTAGCAAATTCTATTCTCAACGCTATTTGTCGAATATTCGTCACTGCTCTGAGAAATCGTTGATATTAGACACGCAAATGGCACCAGTGGACATCTGTAGTCGGAAGTAAGAACTGCAACTTAAATATTATTAAAATGTTCGAAATCTCGTGTGTTCACATTCACTTCAGGTGACGGTGTCGGGATTATAGGTTCTTACATCATAATTTACAACGTTTCAAAAAGAACTAAAGGAGTTCATAAACAAATGAGAACGACGCTGAAATGGTGGAGCGAATAAACCTAAATTTTAGCGTAAAGATCCTAGATAAAAGAATGCCCGCAACATTTGGAACGCTTGCTGCAGTAATTTATTGCAATTGCCAACTAAATTTATTTTACTAGGAGTTGAAACCTACATTTCGAAAATAAGTTCGCTGCAAGTTTTACGCTAACGATAATACATAAAGCAGCCACATGTTCTGCTCCAACTTTTAAGAGCACGAGGGCCTTTGTAAATATTTACGAACTGCGAAAAATTTAAATACTTGCCAACTTCCTAATCGTAAATCGAAAATCCAGGAAACGCTAAGAAAATGTGTAGCAGAACAAAAGACCATCTATTTACCAGCCAGCACATGGGATGTTTCATTATACCACCTATACAAAATTAGTTTTATTTAATTATTTTATTGGTTGTAAACATGTACGTTGTATACATAGCATGTAATTATGAACATTTTTAGCCACAATTCATTTAAGCATGAGTCTAATTAAAAGGGAATCGATATCTACAGATGGTTCTTATTGAAACTAAACAAAAACATTAATTAAAAACAGTTTAAATATTCAACAAAAAAAGACTCAAAATATCTAACAAACTAAGAACACAACCACTACGCGATAAGCATAAGCAAACCAGAAATGAATTAGAAAAATAATAATACGAGATTTGTACCGAGGAAAGGCACAGAATTTACTAGTTGGATGAAGCCTTTTATCACTCTCTTTACATTTGATATCAAATACTTCAACTTAAAAGTAAAACCTCGCAATTTACCACAATAGGACAGCATATCTAAGGGATTTATGAAATATCCTGAAGATTGGCTCACTATGCAAACTACTACTCTCATATATGAAATATTTACTTTTAACTTGTTGCTTGACTGAGACGTAGATAAATACATAAATACGAAATAAACTAACAAAGCTGATTTAATATTCCAAACAAGTACAAATTGCTAGAAACAACCATAGTAACGCTAACGCGACTACCGATGAATTGAGAGAGAGTCCAATTTCGTAAATCCTTTTCTACAATGCTGCCCATTGTCTGTTCCATTTGAATGTGGTAACCGTTTTGTGATTGGTTTTCCGAACTTTCCAAACAATGGAAATGAGCAGTTACGGATATCGAAACATTTTTCGAGGGATTAAGCTGTTTGAGCGGCTACAAACTCACCAAAAATCCAGAAGAAAGGAAAAGCAACTAATAGTTACAACGTTTCAGAAGGGCTGATGAATAGGTTCTCACAAACCTGTAAACGGTATCAAATGACAATATATCTACAAAGAAGTATCAGTCTCAGTCAGATCAATCAAGATAATTCCAACTAGTGGTAGGGAAAAGGGATTTGCCCCAACTACTACTAATTTCTAATAATTAATTATATTTGTGCTATGGTTTTAACACTATGCCAGAAGGGACTGTTTTAAGCGTGCAATCAGTTCGCTCATTTTGCGTTTCCAACGCCCAATAAGGTGCATTCAGTGGGAGGCGCTGAAATAACGCCACGGCGTCAAGAGCGATGGGCTTCCAAGAGGTCTCAGCGTAATCCACCCTGAAGACCGTCAGTTAAAAATACAAACTGCAAGCATCTCCGACCAGGTAACGCCATCCCATTTCCAGTGAGGGGTCAACTCACTCGAGAAGCGTGGGGAAGCCTGCTCCAGGTGTAAAACAGTGCGTACCTACACGCAATTATTAAAGGATGATGCTTTTTACCTATTTAAAACTGTAAAAATAGCGGCTTACGTCATATTGCATCAGCTAGCATTTCACCCTAAGAGCCGGTCATGAGCGCGTCCTGAAGCCATTATTTTGACTCGTGACGTCAAGCGACACGACGCAGCGTGTGTATCAGGTTACAGTACGGCATGCTGCGAGCTGCACATTCCGCGACAAGCTGGATTTTTGTGACGGCGGATTTGCATGCAGCATAACAGTCGTGTATTAAAGACAGTTACTTCGGTGTCATTTAAGGTTGCTTAAATGTAAATGAATTTCAGATATAGTGATTATGTTACTACTTAACTCATAAAAGCGTGTACAAACCAGCTCATGCACGTTGATTATACAACCTTATTTAATACCAATAATAGGAATAGGATTAATCCTGATTTTATTTATTATTTTGTGTGTGTATTTGAACGGTTAATACATCTATGTTATTTGTGTAAATAAATCGGTTTTTCTTCTGAATATTGTTGACGTTAATTTTAGCACTAGAGTTGCAGATCACCTTCCTAGTTGTTGAAATTGCTACGAACTGAGGTAATTTTAAAAGAGTTCCATGTGCACTAAGCCAGCTTTGCAACGGGAACAACGGAGCTCCTGGCAAAGATGGAATTCCCGCCGAAATGTTAAAGCCAGTGCTAATCCCAAAGCTGACCCACAGATGTGAAGGTTGGATACCTTATTCCACACACCTTAAGACCCTACACCGATTACAACAGTGCGCCTTTGGTTTCTACCTAAAGACGTCTAAACAAATTATTTAAGGCTTCTTTCTTTGTGTGTTATAGGATGGTCTGGTGCGTCAATCATTATTTTTTCAAGTTTTTAAAAAAGTTAGTCTGTCTAATTTTGATATTATCCGCAATCACTGTTATATATATCGCTTGACAAAAGTAAATCTGCATCATAATCCAATTTATTTTCGTTCCTAGTAAGCATAGTGGCACGACTTCAAATTATAAAATAGTAGTACAAGTACTTCTATGTGCCTGCGTTTATACGTTCAGGCAGACAGATTCCGATCTCCGGTACGCAGTTAGTTGACACGCTGACGCTGTTGAGAGTGGTTGCGTCTATGGAAAATGAATTATCATTATCACATTACAAAAAAGGGATCGCAACAAATTAATTCGTAAAGGCAAAAACTACATCTACTAAATGACAAAAGTGATTCCAAACCACTTCATGCGGTTCTAACTTGAGCGAAGTATTGGAAGTCGAGCGAACTCGAGCACTTTTCAGGCAATCACGACAACAGGACCGAGCCTTGCAGATTGTAATCAGGCACTGTCGTGCCGTTGCAGCAGGAAGTTCAGCTCGAACTTTCATCACGCTACCATTACAAAAGCCAACTATAAAATTGTCCGGAACTGCTCCGCGCGCTTCCTCACCTTTGAACACGCTCCTGGTCTTAATTATGTGCGGAATATACCGCCCCAATTACGTTATTAACTGCTCCGGTGCAGGGCGAGTGGGCAGGGTTGCGCCCCATTTGTATTTGCCAAGCAAATACCCCGAAAGCCCATTTGCAGCGGATCCGACCTAAACCAGAATCTATCAACTCTAAGAAGATTACGGCGAGTTACGAGACTGCCGTGAAAAATATTCCTGTGCGAGCTGTCAAACGCCTCTCGTCGCTTCACCTTTTCCGAAGAATTGCGTAGAGAGTTTGTGTTGGCAGTTCTGAGCTACGCGATTTATGTCGGCTGGATGCGATAAGGCTTTGGATATTACGACCGGTTGTAAAGGGGAGATGTGCCCGTGCTGCTATCTGGTGGGAAGGGTTTGTTTAATTATTGAGTGGTGTATGCTTACTTTAAGATCGAATTTTAAGTGTTAATTGCAAATACTGTAGATAATATGTGGTCCTAGTCTGAACTATATTTGTAATATATAGTTTTATATATTTAAATACATGTGGAGTACTCAACTATGTAACTACATCTAGAAGGAAAGAATGACTAAGTGAGAACATCATTCATCAAATATAAAGCTGATCCACTATACCGACAATGCCAACTGAGCTTGATGGTGCAAGCACTTCCACGATAGCCGGTTCAAATCTAATAAAATTTGAGAATAACTAAAATTCCGGATTTCCCTCATCGTGCCGTGACTGTAAAAGTTGGGGTGTGAAGATAACTTGTACCCAGAATACCCTAGATCTTTGTTGATTTAACGGATAAAGAAACAAACATTTCTCAATATATACAACTGGTATGCACATTAGAGTCTTGCATCAGGTCGGGTACCCGCGGGTAAGATTTATATCAATATTGCGGGTCGCGGGTCGGGTGCAAATTGGAAACGGCGGGTCGCGGGTCGGGTGAGGGTAAAAAAATTTCAGAAATTGCGGTTCGCGGGTCGGGTGCGGGTCCTATATATTGGACCCGCGCATCTCTAATGCACATAATTATGGGCCAGCTACATGAGCAAGTTTAAGTTAACGCTGTGCCAGATGACTGCGTTTCAGAAATAGATATTTCGGTGGCTTTGACCCGTCGAGTCCCAAGCCATATTCCTACGTGTGGAATGTAGCGCCTCGAACTTTACTTTTACATGAGCAAGTTTTGTTCTTGGAGAATACAACAGGCAATATACATATCATCAATCGGGGCGCGTTCCAGCTCCAGTTGAAGGCGGAGTTCCTATGTTTCCTGAGGATATCTAAGAGCAGAGAAGTGTTATAATAGCAGGCGGATAGCTGTACAGAGGTGGCGATTTGTAGCCAGGACGCCAACAAAGGAAACGGCCGCGTCATCGAGTGATGCAAAAGCGAAGGCATTATGCAACCGGCATTCGTTAGTCATCACTACAGGTCGGTGACTATATCATATTTGGGCATTCAAGAGCAGCCATTGAAGGAGCCGATCGAAACAGAACGCGCCAAAGTGCGTGCGCGTAAGCTTTCTTGTGAGCGAGATGTACACATTTTAGCAATGGTAGAACAAAAGGGCTTATTCACAAGAAGAGAGAAACGCAAAAACATACCATTTTGCTGACAATGCGAAATGGGGAATCGAAAGGACTTTATATTTTTATTGCAGTACTGCTCCTCTTCAATTCAGAAGTCAAGCTGACGATTATGTATTATGGCAAACAGACAAAAACTAACCGCTTTGATCATGTTGAGGTTCTTGCGGAGTTCAAGTACCTTATTTTCGTAAACCGCATACGGACAGCACCTCGAGTATAAAAGTAGTCTCCTACTATTGAAAACAGACGACCATTTAATTATAATCAGATACCCACACTATGGAACAAATGAAAATTGAAGGATTGATCTAGAACTATTCAAAATTAATATAAACGCCATGTTATCGATATCTAAAACCAATGCTAATGCATTCTCTCAACAGTCCCAAATCAATAATATACCTATAAACAGGATATGGTTTGACAGGAAATGAAATGGTGTGTTCCCCCAAATTGCCTTCACTCCTGTTCTGACATATCGAGGAAAACACTTCCAGTTTATAGGCATCGGATACGAGCAATGTCACTCTTCTCGCCCCACTCTCGTCTCCATATGCAGACTAATTTTAACGACGTTTCGTGCAGCAAAACCATTACGCTAAATCGGCGTAATTGAATTTCGTCTGATGTCATCTAATTCGCGAAGCCGAAGTGCACGTCAACGTGAACGCGGCGCAAACTACAAGTTTGATATTTTGCTCCTCAAAGGGCCCGTGGGTTCATCCGTTAACAAACACGGGAAAATCGCGGCCGTAATTACGAGTACAAAGCAATTCGCGAGTAAGAGCGAGCGTTTCGTGGTCAGACGAGGAAGTTATTACAACCGACATGCACGTGCAACACAATAACCCCCATTTGTTTGATGTCCCCGGGGGACATATAAATAGTAAATAGAAGGAAGCTCTAAAGCGCCGAGTTTACGGCGTTCTCTGTGTTTATGTGCGCCGTAAAAGTGAAAATGTATAACATTCATATAATCATCGTTGGCCTGTCCGTAAAAGGCTCGAAGTTTTACTGATAGAGACGGCATACAATGTCAATTGACTGATGCTTTGTACGTTGGAAATGAGGGTAACGGTTTTGTTAATTAACTGCCTGTCCTGGTCGAGCAATTTATGCATCATCTTGAAGTTGATGAGATTACGGTGTGCTTCTTAGGCTCCATATGAGTTGTGGGGATTGCTATTATTGAAGAAATGATAGCAGACGATTAGGTTTGTTAGAGAGACATATAAAAGAAAGTCAAAAACCCTACATTCCATACTTGGTTCAGACATGATGTATGAAGGCCAATTTACAAAAATACTGAATCATCGATTTCCCCACTATGGAGATTAGAACGTATAGGTGTAGTGTGTATTTTTGCCTGCATCAAGTACTTCAATGATTAGTCTTCTCCAAAAATGCAAAACCACTGCTTTAAGAGGCCACCACTTCATAATCTAATAAAGTATAATCATCTACTGTAAGAGCGGAAGAAGACACTATCCATGCGGCAATTACTCACCTCATTCTAATATTACGTTAGAACCTACCATTAAATGTTATCTGGATAAACTTTGGTACGTTAACCCTTTACGCATATCTACAATGGTTAGAACAATGCAATAATGTACGCCCCTCTGTACACCTTGGCCATAAACGTCATGTAGACAGATGTTGTACCACTAAAGTAGTCGACTGTTATCATGCAACGTTAGTCCTGTTGTAGTTCTTGTAGTTGGCAACGAAATAATTGAATAAAAAATACTCAGATCCATAGCAAATTACTAAATAACGACAAAAATTGCAGACATAGAAAAACAACAAAGCGTCGTGGAAATGATTAGCATGAAATGGAATTGGACAAGATATATCGTAAGAACAAAAGAAGGGAGAAGGACAAAACAGCTATTAAAATGACAATCTACTCTATAGAAAGTGGTTAAATTTGATTAAGGGACTCACAAGGAACTCGCCATAGATGACCTGGGATAGGAGCAACGATTGAAAAACCAATTTCTAGCAGTGAATCGAGAGAACGAACAAATCCCACCAAAACAAAAAAACAAGACGTCCTTGAAAAAAGAGCATGGTTAGAGTGTTTATTACAAGCAGCAGTGGCAAGACAAGTGAAAAGGTTATTGCAAAAATAACCCAAAGGTTCATAAAGCTGTGAAGAGAGCTTCTCCACAAGATGATCTGATTAGAAGATAAATGGCAAGTAGGATGTGGATTGCCTAAGATGTGAATAATTCAAATCAGTAAATACGACCACGAACAAAGAACAAAGACGCCCTACAAAGAAGATCATGGTTAGGGTATGTGGTATGAGCATGAGATGGAATAGATGTGAGAAAGCTATGAACGCGAATAACTCAAAGGTTAAAAAAGTAAAGGACGCTTCTCTACAAGATCGATAAATCTTATAAGAAAATATGTAAAAAACAGGGTTTGGGTTGTTCAGTATAGGAATAGCGGTTGCACATGTATGGACTAAGAAGATCCAACGGTGAGTCAAGTTAATTACATGAATAAATTCGAGCAATAAGAAAGTAGCAACACGCTCTAGAAAAAGCTATACAAACGAATGGCCCGAAGGTTTACAAAATATAAATAAGGGGTCTCTGCAAGGTGGATAAATTTGATTGGAAAACAAAAAAAACAGGGTGTGGGTTGCTCAGGATATAAATAATGATTGTAAAAGTATGGAAGAGGCGGGTCGAGCAGCAATTAAAATGAATTAAGTGAATACATCTGACCAATAACTAAGGAAGACGACTCTCTACAAAGAAAAACATGGTTAAGGCACGTGGTATAAACAAGAGATGAAAGACATGCGAAAAAGTTATGGAATGACCCCACAACAAAACATAACGAACGGCTCCTTCAAGCTGGACACGGGCAATTTGACTAGAAAATAAATGATACACGCGATGTGGGTTGCTTAGGACAGGAATAATGGTTGTAAAAGTTTGGAGAAGGTTCAGCAGCGAATCACACAAATTAAGTGAATACATCCAACCGATAACAAACTAGCAAGACGCACTAGAAAGCAAAGCATGGTTAGAATAAATGGTACGAAAAAGATATAGAAGATATGTGGAAAAGCTATGGACACGAATGACCCAAAGGTTCACAAAATGTAAAAGACGCTTCTCTACAAGATCGAGAAATCTTCTTAGAAGAGACAGAACGTGAGTTGCCCAAGATATCGACGATGGCTGTAAAAGTACTGCAGAAGGTCTCGTAGATGATTGTAGTACGCAATAAAGAATAAAGAGCATAAAAACTTCCGGTGAAGACACAACCATCATATGCCAGCAGGAGGTTCGCTTGAATTTGACACGCTTTGAAAACACGATGCGAAGAGGGTCGCGAGTGATTTGACACGTTCTGCAGACGTTGTGTCAGAGCGACCGGCAATTAATGCAAAAATTATCGCGCTTTGTAGTATTCTAGAGAACGTCAAGATGAGTCGGAGGGTCATAAACTCCTTAGCTTACGCAAAACCCTCAAAGAGACAATAGCCGTTAGCACATTCGATGACAGACACAATGGGGCAGAAGTAATCATAAACACGATCGGTAGCAAGAAAAGAAGCATTCTTTACGTGGTCGTCCACCAAGCTTGTCATGATGCCCCAGACTTCTTGTTAGCACGCCAGTTAATAACAGCGTAATATATTGATTTGGGATAATTAAATTAAATTAAAGAAGTGCGAATGGTCAAGCAAGCAACTGAGTCTCTGGCGGCCGGCGCGGGTTCGATTCCCGGTAACTATAGAAGGTAGCTCTCCGGCTACTACGCTAACACCTGTGATAGTCGTTAACCCCTACCAAGGAAAGTCTTCCTCACTTTCTACGGGCAAGGCTTGCCAGCTACCCGGTTTACGAGCAGATGGCTCACAGAACCACCACGATGTGGTTGCAAAACAGGCCACTGGCCTAATATAAAAGAACTAATTTTGTTAAAAGTGTTGATGATATCCAAAACGTTTTTATTATTTCTATTTATGTGAGTGTAAACCAGCAGCCAAATGATTGAAAATAGGCGAATTATTTTTCGCATTTTGAGTGTTCAATCAATTACCGATGACCTAACCGACTTTTCAAATTTATTTAGAAATATTTGTTATATTGAGCTCTTATAATTATACTATTTCTTTTAAATTGATTGAAAAGGAAAACCTACCCAGTATGCCTTAAGGGGTAAAACAGTCACTAATTATGCCACAAATTTTTTATGTATAACTAAAAGTGACAACTAATAAAAATATTTCAAGCGAATTCCACAACGCTTATTAAAATTAAGTTCTGCTCCAGATAACGTCTTTATTATGACTTACGTAAGTGCCATTTGCCGAGCATACGACACGTTTGGAGAACACGCCCAGTATAAATAGGCCATTACTTGTGGCGAAGTCAATAAAATTAAATCTATCAATCATGCGTGCCAAGCTATTTATCTCCGAGTACACGAAATCGCCCAAGGCAATGTACACTACTGTCCATATGAATGGAATTTCATATTCTAATTTATTCGCTGTTTACGTATGGAGTTCTAGTTTCGCAACCTGCCCAAGTTCCGTCTATATAATCCATCAAAGTTTTTCGGAACTGCAATCCGAAAAGTTTCTACTGCAAGATGATAAATCGTCACTGCAGGCCAGGTGGAAAAAGCGGCGAGTTCCCTCGATACCAGTTTTTACACGAGAAGTGCATCCCATTAATTACGATTAACCCGCGTGGTTAATTTTCGCGCAGATCTAGCTGAAGCAATTTTTCACGACAGAAATATCGACCGTAATGCTAGGCATTCGCGAAAATTTGTATTCAGTTTTACCGCAAGATATTAACAACTATCAACGACATCATTAATTTCCACTGATGCTATGCAAAATTTAATCATATGTGGGAATGTACTATAGTACCTTGGTTTTAGGATTACCAACTTTGAGTCGAATCTGGCCGGAAGAAAGTAATTTTGGGGGAGGTAAAATGGGAGATAAAATTAATAAAAAAATGATCAACTTTATAAATGTATGATTCCAAAAATTATTTTATATTTTTTAAGTAGTATACGAAATGCGACATTTTTTACCCCTCCGTGGATACATTAAATTTGAACAAAACGTCCCGTACACCGTATTATTTAAATAATTATTTGCCCTTTTTATCTCTTAGCTAGCTCAATGAACATGCAACTCTCTTTAATATCTCAGTTAGTGGTTTATGAAAAATCACTATCTGCCAGAACAGGAATCTGGTTCCCTCTTGTAGTGTTGGTTGCACTAAAACCTAACTTTAAACAATGCACAAGAACAGCCAATTTGTTTACTTTATCTATTGATATCAAAACACAAATAAAAACACATAAAAAACACAAAGAAGACACATTTAAAATACGAAAGATATAAAAGAAAATAGAATTAAATTTTCAACCAACCTACGTGCCATATAGCTTAAGGCTACTCGCAGGCATGTTGCAAACAAAAATAAACAACGTAAAGTATCATTAAAAAACATTAAAGTAATTGTCTTTTAAAAGAACGCAAATGTCAAAATGTCTTTACCAAAAACACAATGTTAAAATTGCCTGAAGCTGATACTTATTTGACCCCGGTCCTGTTTAAAGTCACGTGCGAGCTATACACATATGATTCGCTGATAAAACACATTTCTTCACGCTAACATAACATATTACTTGGAACTGGCTGCTGCATACCCTTGGAAATGGCACGCCTCGATTGCATCACCCACTCCAGGCGCACACGGTGTTGGGGCAGTTGAGTTAGCGCTTGTCAAAATGGGTGCTTTTAACTATAGCACAGTGGGTGTACTTACATGTACCCTCGGAAAAAGCGTTTTAGGAATTTACAAACGGTGGGTCGCTGCACTTTAACACAGTTTGTATCAAACTTTGGCTACCAGGTTCTTTCAGGCCGCTTCGAATTAACTTATATCATCCTGGGCGAATCGCGTACTGTACTTTGAAGTCGAACAAATCCATTCAGCTCGCATAAAAGGCTGCCCGTGACAACCATCTTTGGCGTCTTCTTTGTTAAATATTCATGAGTTGAGAATTCCCGCATTCCGCGTCTAGCGTGTGTTTCTTGCTGCAATCACGAACTTTTTACATTCCAAAAATAAAATTTTTAAAATCCATCTTAGAAGTTACGTAAACCATTCCGAAAGTATATTTTTCTGATTTTTTAAAAAATATTATTTTCTACAATAATATTTTTTGTCTATCTGAGCACTTTCTACCAATGACTTCTGCTCTGGAGCTCTGGGAGCTTTTACACAGTAGTAACATTTTTTGCAATCCATGTATGAACCTATAGTCAACTCGAAGAGTTTTATTGAAAACCCGAGGCCCAAAAAATGATTGCCAAACCCGAAGTCTTCGGGTCAAAATGGCAGGTTTGGTAACCTTATCTGTTTTGTGTACAGCGGTGATTTATCGAACTAGTGCATAATGATAAAAGTAAATTCGTCCCATGTGTCAATATCACAAATAACCTTGAGACTTATGAAGTTCTCCAAAGACAACTACATGCTAACTTTTTTCTGCCAAGGAATAGATGTCAAATTTACAAACTCAATTTTTTCGAATATCAAGCTTTGTCTGTATCTCCTGTATAAACACTTTATAAGCCTCGCGCGCAAGCTTCCTCGGTCACAAAGAAGGCTCGTCCACCTATATTAAAAAATTGTTATATAAATAGCTATTAATTGAGGTTGCCTTTTATATCTTACGTAAGAGGAATGGAAATTGTAGTACAAAATAAAACACTACATTCGCTAATGTTCGTTTTGGCAGAAAACAAATGAGATACAATATACATGTTACAACTGAAAGACGAATGTCGAACCAGAAACCACAAAGGCTTGTACATAATACAAGTAAGGTGGTGAAAATACACCAAGTAGACGTAGAAGACAACCGTATGTAACGGCCAAAATTGTTTTTTGGTCGGTGTGCTGAAGACTTGCATTTTTCTACGGCCGTTTTCCATCTGCAGGTATGAATTGCATCCGGCTTTGGACTTGAAAAAGTCGCCTGATGCGATACATATTTAAAGCCACGGCGTCGCTCTTGAATAACGTAAGTTCATGTTATTTTGTTTTATCACCTTACGTACGCATGAAGTCGTCCAATGCGTGCTTCACCCAAACCCCGAAAAGCTTAGAATGCAGGGAAGACAGTGCGTTTGGAATAATGGTAAAATAACAGGGTTCCAGCAATGGGTCGTTGTACGTACTTAGTTAATGTTATCAGGCATTAAATCTGTAATTCGTTTGTTTACAGTGAACGATCTTTTCTGTTTGATTTTGGCTTAACATATTAATTAATTTTGGAACTAATTCCAATTGTGTACAAGGGTTTGTTAAAGTAACATTCGAAACTAATTTGACCTCGAAGTCAATGGTGTTGTGCAGAGACATTAGTTGTTTTTATGAAGCATTGACGTTATGTACTTATAATATGCTTCGCTGTCCAAAGGCCTTTATGATAAGCGTCGCGTGCGCAAGTTACTTTGGAGGCAAAAAGATTTTTGGAACGCATGAGCAGACTCTTTAATTAAGGTTATGTTCACTTTTCGAATTCAGGCGAACACTTAATTCAATTTTTATTTGCTCACATAACCGTTTACTATTGCGTATGATAATTTTCTTTCATACGATCTACTGATACCTGCCCGTTGTTTTTGGGATTAGATTAATGTAAGATAGAAGCCGTAAACGATAAATGACGTTTGTTTCGACTGCAAATTGGATTTAGTTTATCGTTTTCACTGATGAAGCTGGTACCAATGATGATACTTAGTAGCTATAAGAGCAATTTTTCCTAATTCTTACCCATGACCATATAATCTCCGATGATTCGGGTTAGCCTAAGCAGTGAACCTTCCAAGAGTTGTATAGGACGGGGCACGTGATATCGTGAAGCAACGCTGTTTTATTTTAATGCAATTGTAGATTGTAGACTGAAGTAGAAGAGTTTTGGCAATCGTCAGTAAAATAAGAACAGTATAAATTGAGTTTACAGTATATACTTATAAATAGAAAAAAGACGGAAGATATATTGAGGCATATGGAAAGAGATGTATCAATTCCTCGAAGATTAGAAGAAAATGCACTCAAGTAGTATGCTCCAGGGGATGAACAAAGAAACGTATATCAGCGTTAAAATAAAACATTTGTCCATAACGCATAAATAAAGAAGGGTCTAACAGAAAAAGACAACAGCTATTAGAGGTTAAAAACGGCATATCTGTATTTTCTATTATTTATTAAATTAGCGTCACCCAATAAACTGCAAGTTATGAAAGACAAAATCCGTAACGAAGAAATAAGCACTGGGCGGAAAGACGCTATGAAGGTTGTTAAAATACATATGTTGTGGGGTTTGTTATTAGCCTTCACGTGTTGAAATAGGCAGAGCTCTGGTAAGAAATTGTTTAGCTTACAGAATTGTAGTTTTTTCCTCGCTGTGGCCGTAAGATGATGTAGTTGCTGCGGAGATTCTGGAAAGTGATCTCACTGATACCAGGTGGAGAAGGGTGAAACCCAGTGAGGGTATTATCGTTGGAGCTTCGTTTGGAGCAGTTCGTGGCCGAACGGTAAGCGTAGGTGGGTCATCCACTGCACTGACACTGTGGTGACAGAGGGCAGAAATTTTCTGCTGTTATTAGGTCCCGTAAGCGGTGTATTCAATTCTGTATATGTTCTAGTAGTAGCCATATATATTGCCTTTGGAAGTTAAGTTCAGCTACCGTTACGACGTCGGAATTATTTCGCCATTTTTAATTGTATAAATTCACACTTCATCATTTTACTTGTATAAATCCAGATTTCGTTACCATACTGGTATAAATTCATGCTTCATCGTTGTATTATTGTATAATCAAGTTCTTTAATGAATCTATAATTGTCAGAAGTGGTTTTTGGGCTAGCAATTGTTGCTTTTGGGGTTAGATTATGCTTGAGTTAATTGAGTCGCTGACTGGCTAACCTAATTTTTACACTGCTGCCTAAACAGTTTTGAACTTAATAATTTCATAACTTGCCTGCTGCCACAGTGGTGGCCCAATTTTATTTTAGTGTGGGTAAAATTACACACAGGTCCTTGTATTTAAAAACTCCTTAGAATTAAACTACTAAAATTAGTTTGGGGATTTTAGATAATACTCAGTCGATGAATAATGTATTTTATCTACTCCTACTGTACAATGGCCATTAATTATGATTCATAATTCACAGTTTGCAGCCAATCATAACATTCTATTTTCATTATTCAATAGTTTGCAAGTTGCAACCAATCAGAAAATTCTATTTTCATTATTCAATAGGTTGTAGCCAATCACAAAATTCATTCTTATTATTAAATGACTTTTGAAGTTAACAGCTGTCACAAATGTCATAATTCGGAAATATGGACACAAGACTCCTATTGCATAGGAGTAGATAAAATATCGTATTATATTCGCGATTATGGCCATTATTCACTCAGATGTCATCTTCGTGAATAATGGCTGTCATAATCGCTCATATAATAATATACTATTAAATTGTACATTTAGTAAATTACATTATTGCACTAACATGTTGGATTCTTGAATAGTGATTGCACCTAGGTTGTTTCCAGTTAATAAGTTACGTATTACAATTTGGGGCTCCTAATGAGCTATACAATCTGTGTTACTTAAATATTTGCGTGTTAATAATTAGTCTTTATACGATTGTTTGTTAAATACCAGTAATTACATATCCTTTTATACTACAGCTGTTATTGTGCAAATCATATGAAGTGTTATTATATGATATTCCTCACTCTTTGGGTTTCATTTGGTTTCAGACTTCGATAAAGATACTTAATGGTGTGTCATCTCCAAGATCCAGGGGTAAACGTGCCCGACAAAACCACTTGGCGCTCTTTTAATTTATTTCGTCACCTATTAAGGAAAGTCGTAACCCACCTATTCTCCCGAGCTAGCCGATGGTATGTTTATCGTTTGAGACCGGTCAAAAGTCTCGTAACATGGGCGACCCCGTAACAGTTATACATTTTTATTCCTGCTACTTTAAGATGGTACACATGAGACTATCGGTTCTGTTACCACAAGACCTGTGCCTTGCGCAAAGGTTGATCTATTGTTCCCCCAGTTCCAGTTTTACAAGTCTTGGTTTATTAAACTACCTTTCAGGCCATCTATTGACCATTAATTCATTAAAATTCATATTAAACCCCGTCTTCCAAGCAGCAGGGGCGATCCGAGCTGCACGTCTCTGCGGTTAATTTCCACAATCTCATAAAATGAAGAAAAACTCACAATCTTGAGGGGTTCATTTACAACCTAATAAACCACGCCGGCAAGTAACTTGAAAAATGCGAAATACTCCACAACAACTCGGGGGCGCACTTCATCAGCAAACCCCGCTTCGATATGCCGCTCATATTTTACGGCTAATTGGGGCAGTTTACCAAAGAAAGGAGTTGAGCACGCGACCTTCGCCATTTCCTCGTTCTGGCGAAGATAATCGACGCAGGCACCCACAACTTTTCTGAGAGACGATCCTCGGCTTGCGGTCGCAAGGACTGCACGTGCAGTGTATAATATCACCCGCTGGTGTAAGGCTATATGGTATCGACGTGGATTCCGAGTCGAGATTGCCGCAAACAGTTGCGTGTGTCTAATTTCAAAGTCGCAAATCTCCCTGTTAAAAGTTAATTAAGGCACGAATGCGATTTGTTCTCGGGATTTCCTCGCGCCGCGAAACTCGCCAGGAGCATTTTTCCAAGGCGACAGATTCCTCTCGTTGCTGCTTACCCAATTAGGGCAAATTAAACCGCGATGCACAACGGCAGGATCGGTTTCTAGGGCTGTGGTTTGATCTAATTTTGATTTGATATAATCAGTAAGATATATACGCAGAAACTGTTTTGATCGATTGATCTATGGTCTGCGTTCAAGCTTCCACATCTTAGGGTCAATGTTAAAAGGTTTTCATCTGATTTTGAGTGATTCATTAAATTTTATCAATCGGCATGGTTAAATGTTACGGTACAGATTAACAACATATATGATAATGTCGAGAAGATGCAGACGGTATAACTGCATTAGGTAAATGCAACAACACTTAGAAACAGCTAGTTCTATACCTATTACTAAACAATCACTGAACAACCCGAAAAATCTCTGAAATATTTGGAGACCCATAGAATAGTGTAGAAAACAGTCTAGAAGAAACTAATTTCTACTCACTACATGTACAGCAAGTCGATGATGCCTCTGCAGGATCAGATGAAATCCATTAACCACCTTCTTTCACAATTAATAGATCAATACTTTTATAGGGGATCGTTCACCAATAACCAGTAGTGGTTTTTTACTTTTTGTCCAAAACCTTTTTTTAGGTGTTCTTCCCAGGTAAATATCTATCCAAAACAACCCCTGAATATCCAGCTGCCTTAGCCTGGGGGATAGGTGTATAGTTGATTTGGACTTCTGATCATGACGAATGCCTCAAGATAAAGGTGATACGTTTTGATCTTTGCTCGTTTAGATGAGTTATGGCTTGCATAATTTTCGATCCCCAACTGTGGATAAGATTACGGTACCATCAGCAAACGTTCTCGTTTTAGTATGTGGTGCATTTAGGAGATGTAATGTGTACAACATATAAACCTAACCTCGATTTCCGTGACTACAATTTGGGCAATTCCTAACAGTTACTTCGGGCTTGCCGCAATAATAGCAAAACTTCTTATCACGCGGGCGTTTGCACGCTACGGCCCTGTGGCCTACTTCTTGACAGTTCCAGCATTTAATTCCCGAACCCGAAGCTGAACTTTTAACGTTTTTTGAAGAGCTCGGTTTTACCGGCGCTTGAGCGATTGCTACAGGTGTTTGTACCGTATGCACGATAGGTGTTTCCTCTGGAGGTGCGGCCTCGACATAAGCTAAATCAGTTTCCAAATCAGTTCGGCGTCTTGATGGTGGTACATAGGTCTCGACAGCATAATGACGTTCCTCGATCTTGCGTCCATACTGAAGTAGTTCCTCGATTGAACGAATCTCTACCAGTCCCAACTGGGTTTGGTACATTGGTGCGACGTTACGCAAAATAATTCTTAACTGCTTTACTTCAGTCAATGGTTCGACCAATCTCGCGAACATATTTTGCAAAATTGCAATGTAAATACCCATGGACTCCGAAGGTCCTTGAGTTCTCCTCTTAATTTCCTCCAGCAGGCGCTCATCGTAATCCGCTGGTTGGAATTGTTGACGTAAAAGGGAAACTAATTGTTGCCAATTGACAGGCTTAGCTCTATTAGCGCGGTACCATAATAATGCGTTACCGGTAAATAAATCGATAGCCTGCGCGAACAATTCATCCTCAGGCAAGTTTCTAGCTATTCGTAATTCATTAACGCGTTCGATAAAAGCATTAACCGAAAGTCCTCTAGGATCTCCCGAAAATTGCAAACTCCATTGTGCTACAGGTATGGCTTTAAACGAAATCGTCCTCATAGGTGGTGTACTAGCGCTTAAACTCGTAGTTGGGGTCGTGACTGCCAATGAAACACTATTCGGAGCTATGGTGGACACCGGAGTCGAAGGTGCCTGGTGAGTCTCAGGTGCTTCAGTGGTTGATGCTACCATTAACTGTGTAACCTCGAAGGTAGAACGCATGACTGCTACTTTCGCGAATAATTCCGCTCGTTTATTTCCCTCTTCATCATTAGCCGGTTTACTATTGCTAATCCTACTTAAAGCGCAATAAAATTTTGTTTCTATTGCCGCAGCACGATCCCTTTCGGGTTCTAGAGCGTATTCGTCAGTTTTTTGTACAATAGCCGCGACCAAATCAGAAACCGCCTTAAAATCCTCTTCAAACGAGTATGGGTACGCTGGGCGCGCTGTTGCCCCCTCACGGCCTTCATCCCTTAACGCGTCTCGTAAGCGCGTACGCAAAACCGATACAACACCGGTGTTGTCCAATCCTCTAATGTGTAATTCATATTCTAAATCTGCCTTGAGTAGGCGGTCGATATGCCATTTCAGTACCATTGTGTTGTTTAAGAATAATAAAAATGCAAAATACTAGAAAAAAACGATGCTCGATCCGTACTTAGGGTTGACTTGAAGCCTTTCAACACGAAAAGTTATTTTATACGTAACAAATTAAATTTTCAAACTTTCAAAAGTTTCCGACTTTTCCGAAAACTGCCACTAGATTAAAAAAACCGAATGCCTTATTGTTATGGGTAAAAGCAAACGATAGCACCACAAAGAATGGCTTCAAAATATGCCCTAGTACGAAAAAGAAAATGTTGAAATCTTAAACACGAAAAAACGCAAAAATCCCGCAAAAAAATCCCGGGAAAAACAATGTTTGGTATGTCAAAGGGATAGCAAGGAACTCATTTACTAAAAGAAAACATATAGGATACGCGTCCTGATATGAAAAAAACACGTTTCCAAATTTCAAAGTCCTAAAAAGTCAAGTTTTCATGAAAAATACTGGAAAAAACTATATGACGTTGATGCCAAACACTAAAATGAAGCTGTATGACAAGAAAAGAAACACAAAAACAATGCCCTAAAGGCGTTATCGACAAAAACAAAGCCACACGTTGGGATAGCCAGTTTAACTGTTACGGTATTAAATGCTCAGATCGACATTGATCAAGAGCACTGTCAAAAATCGGGTACAAACTCCAGGGTTCGCCGGTTTTCCCTAGAAAACACAGTTCTTAATGTGCTGGAGCAGATTTTGTTGCTCCGGTTACGCGCACTAACTCAGTCGGGAAGGCGTGGTTCGAAGACTTAAATGAAAAACCGACGGGGTACTTACCCTTAGCTTGCTTAAAAGAATTGCCAAAAGGACGCCACTTGCTTTTAAAAAGGGGTTGCTTACGTGAATAAAGCAAGAACTTCACGAAGCTATGAGGAGGTCCTCGCCTCGCTGTCCAAGCATCCACCGAGTCTTCAGGAAGAACACCAAGAGTGGCCATACACAACGACTTACCTTGAGGCACACCCTTACTAAATAGTAACAAAACAAACACTAACACTAGCCCAGAGCTTGGAGCTTGCTTATCAAAAAAAAAAAGGCGTACTTTCAGCTTTACAATGCAAATTACACTCGGCCTTTGCCACACTGGATTAAATGATGACCCAGAAGGGGTCCAGAACTCAACAAATAATCAAATTGACTTTAATGGATTTATTAATTAGGGAATTATAAAGTTTACACAAATCTTTACATTAATAAAAATTACCCGGAGGCGAATTTAAACTTAATAAAAACGAAAAGACACATCCTATATGAACATGAAAGGGATCCCACGCAAAGTTACCCTATGGTCTAAATATATGGTTACACAACGGACAAAACGAAATAGCTTACAGGGGTGAGGCCCCTGATTGGTAATAAACAAAGCAAAACATGGGCTTACGTTTAAATAACGTGCGCAATCTTTACGAACTCTTGAAGAACACACACAATTATAGTCGCACATTAATTAGGCACAATTGGAGTAATACATAGCTCCTACCTGATAGCTGTAAGTACGTCGTTCGTTTCGGCTATAACCTCGGCCTCGGGGAGCTTGGAAGGCGTTGCAGAAGTGCAGAAAGGGCTGGAACCGGACCTGGCAGTGGCTTAACGCCGACCGGCACTCAAAACGCACTGGGATGAAATGGCACAACGAAATCGGAGTTTTCACAGATGCAACCAGAGCACTACGATGATGACACGCGGTGGGCCTCACTTCGATTATGATTTACTCAACGTTGGTAATTTAAAAATGCAGTATGCAAATGGTTTTTCCCCACAAAGGCACGGGAAACCGTTAATCACAAGCTTAGAGATGCCGTCTCAAATCGTGTCTGCAAATGATGCAAAATTCTTCCCCTGGGAAGAAAAAAACTGTAGGAGACGAATCGGCTTACTTTTACCAACGCTAACTGAAATAATTGCCCACCGCGCGTGTTTTTCTTAATACTCCACAGGAGTCAACAGTCGTTCCAAAGGTTTAAGCGGAACTCACTAACTTAACAAGAAAACACTCGCGCAAATCAGCGCCGCCCCCGGCTTCCGAAGGCCGGGGAAGTGCAAAACTTTACACACTGACTTCTGTAAGTGTCGGATACTGATTCAAATTTCAAATGGGGCTCTGCCTGAAGAATACGACGGAAAAGAGTTTAGAACTCCGAAATTAATACTTTTAAATGCATCATTCCCTAAGGAGTTATCAATTTTTATTTCCTTCACACAAAGCTCGGTCATCAAGGAACGTTCTAGAAAGAATTCCTGGCTAACCAGCGAATCCCAAAAGTATTAAGTTACAAGGTCAGCTTTTACGAACTTCGGGCGTTGAAGTCAATAACAAGAAATTTCCAAGGGTAGCATAATGCGCTATTGCCAAAACAAAAGTAATCCCAAAGCCTAATTTCTTTGTGCGTGGAACAAGGAAGGGTTGTTCAGAATTGATTAGCTGCATACTGATTTGAAGAATTTGCAATTACAACGACGCCGATCAGTCGCGAAACATGACGCAATTGGTATATGAAACGGAAACGTTCATCAAGAAAAGAATTACAATATCTATGTTTGTTTTGAATTTAAAAAGAGAACGCTTACGGGACGAATTCTACGGACCGTGAACGCATCATTGTTTGGGCCAAATTATATTTAAAATGTAGCTTTAAGATCCAGGGTTGAACTTTAGGCAGGGCCGTCTTCAGAAATTTTACATAGAATAATTTCAGCTTAAATGCACCAATAACACCCAATCGTGGAATTGATAACAAGGATAGTTTAATGACGTCAAAATCACTTAACAAATTTTATCAAATTGGAATTCCCCAACGCAGATGACTGCTTGATTCCAAAACAGAATCACAACAAGGAAGTGGAAGACTGACGCCTAGTTCACTGAAGCTGTTATTAGTATATATGTCTTGATATTCAGCTCTCCAATGTAATAAAAAAATTAGCAATAAGGTATGTAAGTTCGATTTAAGTTTTTTATTGATGTTAGTAATTGCCGTAGTTAGGAGTTGTATTCATTTCATGTAGCGGCATTATATTTAAATATTATTTTTATTTGTTTGGTAATGATAAGTTTTTATTACCATCATATAGGTGCTGAGAAGTGCTAAGTTTAATAGAATCATTTTATGTTCTCTATTTTTGTTGATCAAACATCGAGAACGATATTTCCTTATATTAAGAAGAACTCGAATAATAAATAAATTTTCCAGTTATACTGCGATATTTACGTACTACCTACGTAGAAATACACTTTTATATTAGTTTTTATTTTATAATGAACTGATATAATGTCCAGACGATAGTAGGACCAGGTGGGTGGTTCTTGATCTTTATGGTCAGCGGAGATACCGTCCGAACTGGAGGAGTGGCAGCTCTATTACCAATTGGTAACTCTCGCAGTGCGAAGGGTGCTGACAGGGAGTAGAGCAGTCCGCCAGGACTCTTCTGAGGCCGGCGTGTCAAAGTAGGCCAAGAAGGACGACTGAAAGGACAACTGATCCCGTACCGTTAACTCCCCATAATGGATTTACTGCGGGTAAGCCAGATCATTCTCCAGCGCAGTTAGTAGGGGGCGCTACGGCAAAGCTGATGAAAGCCCTAACTGACAGGAGAGAGATAGTTCTAATTCAAGGACCATCTATTTACAGGAATAAGGTCAGGGGACTGAGGATGACCAACCACGATGTAGTGGTTGGTAAGTTAATGGATGATCGACCCAGGACCTGTATCATGGTGTCTACGGATAACGGCATGGTACCACTACAGCAGATGGAAACCAAGGACTTCACTGTAGTGGTCCTGGAGCATCAGGTAGGTGGTAGTAAGCATAAGGGAGTAGTAGGAAGCTTGTAATTTCCCTCGGATGACGCGCGTATACCTACAGAGAAATTCGAAAGCTGCCAACTGAAAAACCCAATTTCCCAACTAATTTCAGACCGAACAGTTTCATTAGACAAGCCAGTGGATCGCGTAACTTCCATCCGAGCAATTACATCATGCCGAAGTATATGAAACTTATTCACCTGAAGATGATGAAACCCAAAGCTAAGATTTCGAGTTCCCTGAGCAAGAATATTCGGATACCGATAATTACATTGTGCAAAATGACGATTTTGATTCCGACAATTGATTAGAAACAGAAAATTTTCCAGGATAAGCTTCGGAATAGAATTCTTCAGTATTAACGCTGCACTCACATTACCTTGTGTATTACTTCCCATTACAAAACAAACATTACTCACAGATATTGGCAGTTCCAGAACAATACTTTCCCCTGCTTTCGTTTCTGAACACTTCCCCGGTGAAATGTTTCAATCAGATTTTAAAATTACTACAAGTAACGGAACAACGCAACACAATTTAGTAGCAGAAATCCCAATTCCTTCTCTCTTTAATCAACAGGAAGCCATCTAGTTTATTTGTACGATTTTCATCCCGTCTACATCGGATTAACAGGTACAGATTTATTGGCAAACCTTCAATTACAAACAGATTATCTTTAGAATAAAATACAACACAAACAGTAGTACCATTTTATTTTAACCAAGAACAAGAAGGAATATAAATTAGAAAATAAAATTATTGGAATTTTGGTAAAATTCTATTAGATAAAACTTTAATATTCATTTTCAACCAACATATGACGGAACACGTAGTAAGATTACCCGCAAGACGAAAATATTGCAGTAAAATTGCATCTGCCCGCAGCTTTATTCACCTTTAAATTAATTGGTTTCCAACTACCAATGTTAAGACCTCTGATGAAGAACAGTCCTGTAATATAACTCAACCTCTTTATATTGACAATTAAGCTCAAGCAGATAATTCCAAAAGTGTGTCTTTAAATAATGTCAAGAAAATATGCGACTTGATTAACTCAACGAAGAAGAGCGTGCCCAACTTACATTTTTATGTCACGAATGTAAATATTTCTCCTAATCCTCATTCTTTATCGGCAACTCCTCTAATAACACTCGATATTCGAACAAAATCTTGTCCCTATCCTCACATTTACCGACAGGATCTAATAAACCAAATTGATAAAATCCTATAGATAAAGACACTCTTTCTAAATAGCGATCTCCATTATTAGATGAAAATGAAAACTCACGAAACGCATATTTTTCATTTTATCAAGCTTCGTACACTAAGAATCTTTTCAGTAATAACCAGCTACTGGACCTTGTCTATAACACACCAGCCACAGCAGGTACGTCATTCGCATCCAGCCACCATTTCGAGCAGACGTGTCAAGCAGAGCAGTCCAGTTTCCAGTTAAGTATAGCAGTTGTAATTCAAAGTCCAAGAGCACGCGTTGAGTCTAGACTTTCGGGTCGTTGGTTTTACATTCTCCGCAGTGGCACAGATTTAGCAGTTTGCGAACAAAAAAATAATGTATCCATGTTAAATGAAAGAGAATATTCAACTGACGTTCAAGTCAGACTCCGCCGTCAGCTAGGATTACTCCTCCGAGCGTGTGGTCATGGAGGAGCTGGCCAACACCCCGCCAGACCGTCGAAGAAGAAGACGACGCTGCAAACGCCAGAGAAGCTGCCCCCCCCTTGCTGGAGGACCAACGAGTGCACCACTTTCCGAACGGAACGCTGGGTTTCAAGCAGCGGTTGCATGACTGATTCGATAAATTCCTTGTCTCAAGACAGCCGACTCCATCGAAGCCAGCGCAGCAACAATTCCCGTCAACGCCTTATTTTGCATCGCCGCCTCTATCGTCTCTGCTCCTACAAACCCCACAACCACAGATGACTCCAGCAACTCCCTATGGTCAGCCTCCCATCAAACTGCTGTTATACATCCAATTGTAAAAATCAATTCACCTAAAGAATTAAAAGATTTGAGGCCAATTAGTATTCTTCCAGTCTTATCTAAGGTCTTGGAAAAAATCATGCACAGCCAAATCAGAAATTGACACCTAGTTATCACTCAGGTTTTCGAAAAAATTATACAATGTACAACGGCAGTATTAAAAATTACCGATGATATATTAGAAGCTACTGATAATGGGAATCTAACCGTACTGGTCTTGTTAGATTTTTCCAAGGCCTTTGATACGATCAATCACAAATTATTACTAGCAATATTGTATCAATATGGTTTTTGTGAAATGGCACTTAAACTACTTGAATCTTATTTAAAAAACAGGAAGCAATGTGTATCAATAGAAAACCAGAAATCTAATACTCGAGATATTAAACAAGGTGTACCACAAGGTTCAATCTTGGGTCCTTTGCTGTATACCATCTACTCTTCTAACTTATGTAGTTCTACTCTAAAACACTGTCAGTACCATCAGTATGCTGATGACACACAGATTTATTTGTCATTCAAACCACAAGACACTTTAAATGCCTGCAATCTCATTAATAGTGATCTTAGTAAACTTGTAGAATTGGCAGAACTTCATGCTCTCAAAATAAACCCATCAAAATCTGTTGTTATCGTGTTTGGAAATCCAAATAACAGAAATTTTCATTTGCCGGATATTAATATTAGAATTAAACAGTCTCTAATTCCATGTTCGAACTGCACGGAACCTGGGAGTTATTTTTGATAGTAGTCTGAGGTTTCGTAAACATATTAATAGCTGTATACGTAGAGCTTATAGTAACCTTAAACTTCTCTATAGCAATAGACAAGTACTGAGCGGAAATGTCAAAAAAGTGTTATGTGATTCGTTAGTGCTGTCTCAATTTTACTATTGTGATATTCTTTACGTGCCCTGCATTGATAGTGCAACGAAAAGAAAAATTCAGTTGGTGAAAAATTCGTGTTGACGACTTATTCATGGAATAAGAAGACGTGAACATATTTCTCATAAAATTAATGAAACTAAATGGCTCAACATGTTAAATCGGCGTTTTCTTCATGCTGCTGTACTTTATCATAAAATTATTAATTTACCTTGGAAACTCCTCCTTATCTCTATAATAAAATTAGCCACCGCACCGATGTCCATAATTTAAATTTGAGGCATAGGGGCTTATTAAGTATTCCGTTGCACCACACTGAACTTTACAAACGGTCTTATACGTACAACATTACCAAAATATATAACCAAATTCCAATGAATTTCAAAAATAAACCCCTTGGCTCGTTTAAGGAGAGTGTATTGTCATGGTTGCAGAACAAATCTATTCAATAATCTAAAATGTAATTTCAATGATGAAGATTCGTATATCATTTCATTAATCGAGAAAACTTTTGCGATACTCAATTGTTTCATGGTCTAATGTTTCAAATGTTCCATGTTCAGTTTTTTTCCATAAATTTTGATAAAACATGTATTTTTATGCATGATATTTATTGCCCTTAAATAAGTATTTAGTCGATGTTATTGATATAACGGTAGTAGGTAAGAGCAGGTGCTTCCTCTCTGGAGACAAACGATCTGACTACTATCGTTTTTGCCGGATGATAATTTGGTTTCCTTCGTTGTATTATGTGAAGCAAGGTATATCAATTCGGTAAATAAAAAGTATTATTATTATTATTATTATTAAAGACACATCCAGGTCTTACGCCACCCAACATCGCCGCTCCAATTCTCAATCCTCCAATTTCTCCAAATCCTCCATCACCTTAATTTCAAAAATCATTAATAAAGTAACTTTTTCAGGTGTACCCCGAAAGACGCAACCCCTAAAGCCCTGGAGCTCCTGTACAAGACGATCCTGGGCCTCCTCGTGTCCAACCTGAAGGTCTACTCTAGCGGCGTTGCGACTATCAGTTCCCCGCAAAAGGACCTGCGAGAATGCCTCGCTGCTTTTACCCACCACGCTCGCAAGCCCCTCACCATCAACACCGACTCCAGACTTCCAGCGCCCCGCAGAGCAGCCTCGCTTTCACCAACACCTGGAGGATCATCGCCAAGGCCTCCGACAAACCTTCCTTTATGTTCCGAATCACCTCTCCATCCCAAGCCACGATAGACCACCTCCTAACCAAGGGACTGCGAATTTTTAATTCCACGTACTTCGCAGAGCGCTCACATTCTGCTAAACAACAGCCCATCCAGTGTCGCAAATGCCAAAAGTTCGACCACCCGTCTGATACTTGTCAGCAGCGGAAGGCCGTCTGCGAGGTCTGCGGCGCCTCCTATCCAACCAGTACCTGCAAAGTCACTACCATCAGTAAATGCAGGAGCTGCAACGGTGATCACGTCGAATTCTCTCCGAGATGCCCGGAGCGCCCAGCAGAAGCTGTACCTACCGCCACCGCCGCTCCTCTAAAAACCGTCGACGCTCCTCCACCAGAAGTCCTTTCCCACTCTGAAGATCTTTCCTTACATACCATAATCCGCTTCCTTATGCATTCCCCATCCAACCTATTTCCCAATCTGCATGACCGCATCGGTCGAGTACTCAAGCCGCTTATATATCAATTTTTTGGTTTAAAGTTTGCGGCTTCGTATTCCGGGAACTGGCTATACGTTTCTCTGGTGTAAGGGGTGACTCCAGCAGGACTTTGCTAGGCACAGGCGATGACGACCGCATGATCTGGACTCGCCGAAGACTTATGCCCGCCCGCGAGAATCGCGAAGACAGCGCTTAAATAGATAGTTTTTTTTGCCACCCACCCTATTAAAGTAACATTTCTTGAAACTCAAATTTATATGAATTTTTTTTAAATTTTTTTGTTTTACTAAAATTGTTATCCAAGCTGAAGAAGGGATGCTACCCCTATAGCGGCTTTTCAGTAAGGATAGATTAGGTTATGATATTAAGATTATGACTTGTATTACTCTTGGCTGAATGAAAAACCTTGAAAATTGGAATACGCCAGATTCCCCAGAATATATAGGAATTCATGACATCATTCCAAAAAGCAGCGATAACGCAGTGCTGTCCGAATATCACCGACACAGCTTTATATTTGAGATTTAGAAATAAGTTGGACGATGAAGACGTCATCTTTGTGAGGGATTTTGCCACTTCTTATTAAAGCAGAAGTACGTTTCTTCCAACCCCAATTTGAGGTTAGGTTATTTGTTTATTTTTGAATTGTTTTCGAATCAAACCTGAACTGAAGTTAGAATAATAATATTGAAGTGTGCTGTAGTGTGACTAGCATAAATATTTGTCAATCACACTGTATATAAAATATTAATATTATAATTGCATAGTAATAGGTTGCTTAATCAGTTGTTTGAAAGAGCTGTGTTTCCGCGGAATGTGATGACTGGTAATGATTGTGAAATGTATGTCAATTGTGTGAATGCATTAGATATTTAGAAATAGATTAAGTTTGTATTTCGAATATGTAACATCTATATTATATATTAAATGTCTAAAATTCAACGATGGTGTTGGTTGTAATCTTGGTTGAATAAAATCGAATCTGAAGTGATTGCGATCACAGCACATGGCGACCCTGCCAGCGCCTGCAATCACAGCACACGCCTACACCGAAGAATAGAGAAAAATTGAACCCTCCAGTTGCCACGCCTTGAAAACGTGTCCAAACCAAAGAAGCTATAATGGGAAGTACCGAATCCAAAGAAGAAGTCATCATTGCACAAGCAGGAAATGGAAATGGTTCAAGCCTCGAATCCTTCTCTGTAGCAGAAATTTTGGGTATAATTGCTTTTGTAGCCGTAATTGTGTTGATTGTAGCACACTGTTGGTCAATCTATAAGAAAAGACTAACGAAGAAAATCCGGAATCATCTTTCAAAGAGTGTGGAACAAGTTTAAGAAGAAATAAAATACGCCATATATAAATAAAGGAAATAATACCAAGTAACCCCGAAGAAGCCAAGTGGAAATAAGGGAATGCGTGTGAGTTAAATTATCTGTAAAATTTAAGTAATAAGTCTAAGTAAAGCAGTGGGTAAATACAGTTTATAAGTTGAATTAAAAAGTAATTATATAGAATGTAAATGTCTCAATTAACTGAGCTTCAAGAATTATTAGAAGAATTAGAGGTATTCAACATAAATATCAAAAAGGAAAACACAGACAGGAGGTTAAATAGGGAACATATAACTCGTAATCTTAAGAAGTTATATAGTTTTGCAACTAAACTTGAAAAAGTTAGGCAGGAATTTAATACAGGAAGTAATTCAAATGAAATTGTAGCGTTAGCAAAAAATTGTGTTCCAGATATAAACAAGCTAATTTTAGATTGTAGGAATATTTTACAAATTAGGTTAGAAAAGTGCAATTTATACGAAATAAAACTAAAATCAAGTTCTTCTGACCCTGATACTGAAAACATGTCTGAGAAATTTGAGTTGAAGACTGCAGCAACTTCGTTGCCGGTAATGGATAATACCGAAAATACGACGAAACAATTAATTGACGCGATTCAGTTATATCATGACATGCTTGCTGATGATAATAGTAAAAAGTTGTTAATTTCATATGTATTAAAAACTAGGTTATCACAAAATGCGAAAATTCGCTTAAGTCAAAATTAGGACTCTGTCAAAACACTAGGTACTTGGGGATTTACGTGAACATTTTATTGCCCAAAAATCAGCTGTTGCGATTTCTGTAAAACTACACAATTCCAAACAGTTAGGAAAATCTATAGAGCAATTTGTAAAATCAATCAAAGAATTATTTGTTGAATTAACGATAGCCCAAACGCAAGATGAACCAAAAAATTTTGCAATTCTACAAAGCACGAACGAAAAAATTGCCATCAACGCTTTTAGGAACGGATTGCGAAACGGCGAATTAAAAACTATAATAAAAGCTAGAAGTTATTAAAAATTAAGTGATGCTATTCGAACAGCTCAGCAAGAACAAATTTACGTGCAGGCGGATGGTCCAAAAGTTCTTCATATAAGTATCAGAGGAAATAACCGTAGGTACCAAAATAACTATGTTGGAAATTCACGTGGAAGGTTTGCTTACCAAAATAAAGGCAGAAATTATAATAAACAGAATTATAATAATTGTAATAATAAATCAAAAAGAAGAAACGAGAATAGGTTTAACAATTTTCGAGAAAGAAATTGAGGAAATTTTAATCAAAAACGTAATTTCAGCAATAATGCTAAAGTAAACGTAATCCACCCAAGCCAAGTAGGTCAACCTAGTGCAGGTACGAGCGAAACACAAGCACTGACAAATAATACAAAATTTTAATGTAACACTACCAATGAAAACAGAATATGATTTTTCAATAAATGTGAAGTTATAAAATATATTTGGACGAATTTAAATGAAGACGGTGTAATTTTAGCGGACGAGATAGGAAAAGGTGTTTACGTAGCAAGTACTATTATTAGGCCACATCGTAATTTGATACCAGTAAGAATTTTAAATGTTAACGATAGGAAAATACAAGTAGAACGATTTCAACTACAAGTAAGAAAACTAAGCGAGTACAATATGTGCAGTTTTAGCACATCTCAAATATCATCTGTTGGAAGAGTTACAAAATTATTAGTACCCCAGTGGTATGGGGGTTAGAATACAACCACGGTATGTCCTGCCTGTCGTAAAAGGCGACTAAAAGGACTAGAGGAGTAAACCTCGATAAACAATCCTTGCTGGGACAGAGTAGTCTATCCACCAAGTATCTAGACTACCCGGTTGTGAAAGTCTTTGTTCATAAAGGTGTCGTGGTTCTTCGTTGTCCTTCTCCATTTTGAAGCGTACCCATGTCGCCGTAGACCCGGATTCCGGCATGGGATGGTAGGTCTGGCCAGCCGAAGCTTAAGTGGGTTGGAGCTAGAGGTCCGCGGCTCCGTTGTTCAGGGACCATGGACAATCGGCTCCGTACCAGCGCGGACCCTGCTACGGAGGATTCTGAGGCCGTTCTGTGCGAACGCACTTGCATTTTTCTCTTGGCTGACTTAAATTTTTGTATAATCCTTGGCGTTTCCTGTGCATTCTATCTGTTTTTGGCCCAAAATATATATTATTCTGCGATGGAGACTTGGCAGGGTCCGGGTTCTCCTATCTTAAATGTTACAGGGATGGCGGGCAGCTCTGGGCCTCCCTCTAAAGATGGTGTGGGAGATGGTGCTGCCCCTCATCTTAATACTATTGAGGTTGAGTCCTCCTCATCACCAAAGGACTCATTTCCTCCTCTGGAGAAAAAATCTGTGAGCAGCGAGACGATGGGTAACTATCCTCGGTTCCTGGTCATTGAAAGAATGGATGGTGATTTTCAAAAGATTAGTCCATTTTTAATAGCAAAGTCATTGTACGGTCTAGTTGGAGAAACAAAAAATATTCGGAAAACTAAAGATGGGTTATTAGTGGAAACTGTGTCAAATAAACAAAGCAAAAGACTTTTAGATATAAAGAAATTGGCTGACTATTCTGTAAAGGTTACTCCACATAGAATATTGAATTCCTGTAGAGGTGTGGTATTTTGTCCGGATTTCTTAAATTCTTCCATTGAGGAAATCTTAGAAGGGCTACGAGGGCAACATGTAGTAGCAGTTAAACGAATAACAACTAGAAGGAATGGACAAATTGTTGACACAGCTAATCACATACTTACCTTTAATCGTAGTGATTTACCTTCAACAATTCGTGGGGCATGGTACTCGCTACGGGTGCGTCCATATATACCGTCTCCAATGCGCTGTTTTCGATGCCAGAGATTTGGACATATGTCTGACAAATGCCAAAATCTACAAATTTGTGTCTGTGGTAGGGCATTACACGAGGGCGAACCATGCACTGAACCCCTACAATGTATAAATTGCGAAGGAAACCATTCCGCTCGATCACCAACATGTCCGGTTTATCAACAAGAACTGGCAATCCAGAAAATAAAGGTAATTGATAAAATATCATATATAGAAGCAAAACGAAGAGTTGGTCCTTCAACCGTTTTGCCAAATAAATCATATGCAAGCGCAACAGAAAATGCGACGCAATTACTAGCATCTAAAGAATTTGCTAATCAACTTCTTCAGGTTTTAGCTCCAGGTATTATTAAAATACTCAAAGACCAACAGTCGTTGCTTATTTCGAATTCTCAATTCTCATGTGCTAACACATCGACAGGTGATCGAACTATTGAAGCAAACGGTTCTCCATCAAGGAATGAGGTAACTGACACAGTGGAGAGAGATATAGACATAGGCTCTACACGAGAAACTACTCAAAAAATATCATCTCCACAGACATCACGATATTCAAATAGTTTGTCAAATCAAATGGAAATAAGTGAACTAATTGAAAAGAGAAAACGAGAAGCATCTCCACAAACTACTTCCGTAAACTCTGTAAAAGCGCTAGCATCCATAGAATCTAGTTTGGAATCTATAGATCAAATGGTACTTTCAGAAATTAATAAGAAGAAAAAGAAAGGTTGGCCTAAGGGAAAACCCCGGAAGCCAAGACCTAACTGAGAGCGAACATAGAAACTTCTTAGTCTGTGATAACTACTGTGATAACGTTAGTCGATAATTGTATGTATATGTATATATTTTTTTGTTACTTTGTTATTAATATTTTTTTATTTATTTTTATGGATTATACTACTTCAATCACTAATACTAATAATGTGTCGAACATTGCTTCATCGACTAGCGATGAAATGCCGATATTATGCACCGAAACACATGCGTATCTCAATGTTTTGCAATGGAACTGCAATGGTTTCTTTAGTAAATTACCGGAGATATATATGCTAATTAACCAATACTCACCGATATGTCTATGTATCCAAGAATCAAGATTTCTCGAATCTAAAAACGTCACATTTAAAAGC
The DNA here is from genome assembly GCA_940337035.1 of Agriotes lineatus. Lineage (NCBI taxonomy): Eukaryota > Metazoa > Arthropoda > Insecta > Coleoptera > Elateridae > Agriotes > Agriotes lineatus. Next base: position 88,676,167 of record OW679201.1, read on the forward strand.
TATAAAATATTTAGAAAAGATGCTCAAGATGGTGCAAGAGCTCATGGTGGTGTAGCGATTCTTATTAAAAATGAATGTTCTGCTTCAAAACTAGACATAAATTCTAACCTACAAACTGTAGCTGTTAAGGTTACATATCCTATTCAAGTAACCATATGTTCCATATACTTACCCACCTTAAACTGGACCTTACACGATCTTACAAACATAATAAAACAACTCCCAACTCCATTTCTTCTTTTAGGTGACTTTAATGCCCACAGTAATTTATGGGGTTCCTTAGTAACAGACCAAGCGGGTCATATTATTGAAAAACTTCTGGAAAACGATGATATAGGAATACTAAATACTGGAACGCCGACTCATTTTTCCTCCAGATTTGGCACCTTTTCTGCAATTGATCTTTCAATCTGTTCGGCTTCTCTTTTATCATCTATCATTTGGTCTGTCGATGACGATCTACACCACAGTGACCATTTTCCTATCACTTTACAGTTCAAGAATTTTCAATATAATAACCAAATATACTTACCTGAAAAATGGTTGCTTAAGAAGGCTGATTGGAGTTATTTCCAGGATGCATTAACAGCGGCGTTCGAAAATACTCACCATCTCTCTATGAACGAATTTTCTGTTATAATTCACGATGTTGGCAGCAAATGTATTTCGAAACGTTCAAGAGGAATTTTAAACAAACCTCCAGTTCCATGGTGGTCTGACGAAATAAAATCTTCAATAAAAGAAAAGAAAAGGGCATTACAGAAATTTAAACGTTATCCAACTCAGGAAAACTTAATTAAATTTAAGAGGGCGAGAGCAGTAAGTCGCAGAGCAATATTAACTGCCAAAAGGAAATCGTGGCAAAATTATGTATCGTCCTTAAATACGAATGCGACCCTTAAAGAAGTCTGGGATAAGGTTAGACGAATAAAAGGAAATGCGCAAATAAATTCTATTACATCTCTTTCTACAGACGATATAATAATAACGAATTCGAAAAATATCGCAAACGCATTAGCAAAAAATTTTGCAAAATCGTGCAATGAGGAAAATGATGAAAACCGTACTGAACATAATAACATTTTTACCACTGGAGATAGTTATCCCTACAACTCGCCGTTTACTCTAGAAGAACTAGAATACGCAATAGCGAAATCTAAAAGTAATGCTCCAGGTCCTGATGATATTCCAGTTGCTTTCATCAAAAACCTAACTCAAGAAGCGAAACATCGTTTATTAGAATCACTTAACGCTGTATGGAATGGCGACACTTTTCCTGAGTCCTGGAAAAAAGCTATAATAATTCCAATCCCCAAAGTACAGAATCCGTCTGAACCATCACACTATAGACCTGTGTCGCTCACAAGCTGCATTGCCAAATTACTAGAAAGAATGGTCAATTTCAGACTGAACTGGATTTTAGAACAACAAGAGTTACTGGCGCGCTACCAATTCGGTTTTAGAAAAGGTCACTCGACTACCGATGCCATAGTATTTTTGGAAAATGCGATTAATAACTGTTTTCTTTACAACTTGCATGCCTCTGCCATTTTTGTTGACATAAAAAATGCATTTAATACTGTACGACATGATGACATACTTTGCCAACTCTACGACTGGGGGATAAGGGGAAATCTGCCGCTATTTATAAAACGTTTTTTAGATGGTCGTATAATAAATGTCAAGGTAAATGATACTTTATCTGATCCATTTATCCTTAAACATGGAACACCACAAGGATCACCGCTAAGTGCCACATTGTTCTTAATAGCAATAAACTCCTCATTGCTGACGATTAGTAAATCGGTAATTTACTGTGCATATGCGGATGATATCGTATTATTCAAAGCAAGCAACAGGAATGATGGTATTCAAGACACACTACAAAACGGTTTGACAGAATTCTCACAAGCTTTAACAGAACGAAATCTTTCGATATCGATAGCTAAAACCAAATCTATACACTTTTGTAGAAAAAGATCCACTTGTGTTAATGTTCCTATATTTAACTTACACGGAAATGAAATAGAGAATGTAAATTCTTTTAAGTATTTAGGAGTATTGTTTGATAAAAAGCTTACATGGAAGGCTCATATAGATTACCTGGTCTCCTCTTGCAAGAGAACACTCAATGTTATTAAAAATTTGGCTCACACTAGCTGGGGAGCTGAACGAAACATTCTCCTACTCCTTCATAAAACATTAATACTTTCGAAAATAGATTACGGTTGTGTAGCATATGGTTCTGCTAAACCCAGTAGACTAGCGCCACTAAACACCATACATAACTCTGGCATTCGATATGCTACAGGAGCATTCTATACCTGCCCGAGGGCAAGCCTATATGCAGATTCAGCACTAACGCCATTAAACTTAAGACGCGAGAAGATAATTGCTTGCTATAGAATTAAGCTGCATGCTCATGTTGGACACCCTATCTTATCCCTTTTCCAGAGCGATATATTCTCTGCCCGCTATCAAGAAGAAGATACACGGAATAAATCATCGTCTACCAGATCAACTACGGTAATGGCTACCTTATCTCTGCCAGAACAATTTTTACACCTAGCCGAAAAGAAAACAGAACCACCATGGCTTGAGAAAATACCCGAAATCAGATTAGACTTGTTAAATATAAACAAAAAAGATATGAACGCAGGTGTAATTAAGCAGTGTTATCTACAGTTAATACAAGAATATGAAAGTTTCCAATTTCTCTTTACGGATGGTTCTAAATCTGATAAGGGAACGGGATATGCAGTAGTATATAATAACGAAACTACCAAAAGCTCATTACCACTCGACATCAGTATATTTTCTTGCGAATCATTTGCCATACGGACGGCCCTGCAAATATGTTTAGCATCAGATCACGCCTCCTTCATAATTTGTACAGATTCATTATCTGTGCTGGAAGCAATTGGAAACAGATTCACATTAGATCCAGTGATAGTAAATATAAAATCTTTATACGGACTTCTTCTTCGCGCTCACAAAAATCTAAGTTTCATATGGGTACCCAGCCATGCTGGAATAGTAGGCAATGAAAAGGCAGATTCTGCTGCCAAAGAAGCGGCAGAGGGAATATGTGAGGCATCAGAAAACTTGTACAACATTAAGGATGTGAAACATCAAGTCACCACTAGAGTACAAGAGAAGTTTCAAAATACCTGGAGAAATTATAATACATATCTAAAAAATTTCTTGCCAGTAATAGGAAACTTTTCATATCCCACTAATTTGAGTAGAAAACAGCAAGTTGTGTTGACAAGAATTCGTACTGGTCACACGCGATTGACCAAACAACATTTATTATCGGGAGAGGACCAGCCAACTTGTGATGTATGTAACGTACCTCTAACAGTGAACCACATATTGCTAGAATGTAAGAGAGCTCAAATCCGTGGAAATCCGGATCTGAAAAACCTAGATAGCAATTCCTTACTAAGTTTTCTACAGCAAAATGGACTTTATGAATTAATTTAAAAAAGTACATATTACACCGTATGGGCTAATAGCCAAAGCAGCTGATGCCCAAAAACTATTAAAAAAAAAAAAAAAAAAAAAAAAAAAATTATTAGATTTAATAAAAACTGAGTCTCTAAATGAAAAAGTGAAATATTCAATTTTAAAAATATGTGCAAAATATGCTGATGTATTTCATTTTGAGAGAGACAATTTAACAGTACCAAATATTTATAAACAAAAAATTCGCATACGTAACGACGCAAACCCTGCATACGTCAAACCATATAGGTTGCCACAAGCACAAAAACAAGAAATACATAGACAAATTGATTCAATGTTAGAAAACGGTGTAATTGAAGAAACTAGATCGGAATGGTCAGCACCACTATTAATAGTACCAAAAAAGAAAGATCAAAACGGTAATCAAAAATGGCGCGTTGTTATAGATTATAGACTATTAAATAAGCAAGTAGTAGATGACAAATTTCCGCTACCATGCATTACTGAAATTTTAGATTCATTATCGGGAGCAGTTTATTTTTCTCATTTAGATTTATCTCAATGTTATTATCAAATTGAGCTCGATAAGGAAGGTAGGAATTATACAAGTTTTACAACAGATAGGGGACAGTATCAAATGACTAGATTGCCTGAAGCGTTAAAAATTAGTTCTTCGGCATTTTCACGTGCTATAACAATTGCTATGGCAGGTCTAAATTATGAAAGTTCTTTTATTTATCTAGATGATTTAATTGTTTTTGGAAATAATTTAATTACTCATAATCAAAATCTTACAAAAGTATTACAAAGACTACGAGACGTTAATTTAAAATTAAATCCATATAAAAGTGAATTTTTAAGGAAAGAGAATGCTTACTTAAGTCATGTAATTTAAGAAAAAAGTGATTCACCGGATCCAGAAAAAATTGAAGCAATTCAAAATTATCCAATTCCTAAAGACGCTAATCAGACAAAAAGATTCGTAGCTTTTGCAAATTTTTATAGAAAGTACATTCCAAAATTGTCCCACATTGCGGCACCATTAAACGCATTACAGAGGAAAGAATTGTCAAAATTGGTTTAAAACATTAAAAAATGCTTTAGTAAGCCCACCAATTTTACAATACCCAGATTTTTCAGAAAATAATTATTTTATTTTAAAGGTTGTGCTTCAGCAGTAGCATTAGGAACTGTATTGTTGAATAAAGATCATAGACCAATAGCATTCGCAAGCAGATCTTCAAATAAAGCAGAAAGACATTATTCTACGATAGAGAAAGAATTAGCAGCCCTAGTTTTTGGAGTAAAACATTCCTATTTGTATGAGAGGTCCTTTGAAATTAGTACATTTATTTGGTACGACAAATTCATCTAGTAGGTTAATCAAATTAAGGGTAGCACTTGAAGAGTGTGATTTTACGGTAAAATATATAAAAGGAAAAGATAATGTTGCAGCAGACGCTTTATCTAGAGTAGAAATTTTTTTAGAGGAACTTAAAAACATGAATAACGTGGTAGATAGTACGGTTTATGCAATAACACGTGCACAAATAAAGAATTTAATTCAGGATGAAAGCGACGACATTGATACAACTCAAAAGAAAAGGATTGATCACCCGGGTCTTGTAGAGTTGTTGAAATGCCTTTATGATTCATTCGAATTACGACTTATAACTGAACGAGAGTTTCGAAATATAGTAGTACACGAGGAAATTGTATATCATAATGAATATTTAATATGTAATGTGGGATTGCAAACAATTTATTTAAAACAGAACCCTGGATCATCCTGTTCACTAGGTGAAACGGTGAGAGCTCTGAAAAATATATGTAAAGAATATAAAATTCCAGAATTAGTAGTCATAAAGAATGAAAAGGGTGCCTCATCATTATTAAACGGCATATTAAAAGATCATGAAATAAAAAGTGCAGGTATCAAAATATCTGTTATAACGAGTGTACAAAAAATTATTGATTCAGAAACGCGACAAGTAATTCTAAATGATTTTAATTTATTACCAACCGGAGGTCATGCAGGTATATAAATCGTATGTATAATAATATCAAAAAATATTATTTTTGGTCAGGTTTAAGAAATGACGTAAACAAATTTTTTAAAAGGTGTGACGAGTGTCAAATATATAAACATTCGAAATTAAATGTAGAACCAATGTCAATAACTACAACCCCGTCACATGCTTTTCAGAGAATTTTTCTAGATATTGTAGGACCGTTACCATGAAATTTAGAAGAAAATCGATATATTTTAACTTGACAATGCGATCTTAGTAAATTTGTTGAATGTTACGCTTTACCAAATAAAGAAGCTAAAACAGTTGCTAAAGCTTTTGTAGAAAATTTTATATTGCGTTATGGTATTCCAGAAAAAAATTATCACAGACCAAGGTACAGAATTTTTAGCTTCAGTTTTTACAAACATTTGCAAAATTTTAAAATTAATAAATTACAGTCTACAGCATACCACCATCAAACATTAGGTGCTCTTGAAAATTCTCATAAAAATTTAGGTAAATATTTACGAATTCAAATTTCAAAATATCCAGAAAGTTGGAGTTCTTGGATTTCATTTTTGGAGTTTTGCTTATAATACGACAGTTCACACTGAAACACAATACACACCTTATGAATTAGTCAATTATGTAAATTGCCTTCAAATGTTTCAAATCAGTTAGATCCATTATATAATTTGGATAATTATTCGTTAGAATTAAAATATAGATTACAACAAGCATGCCACGATGTAAAAGATAAATTAATTAAAGCTAAGATGAAAAGGAAAGTTAAATATGATGAGAAATGTAATATTGTAAATTATAGAATAGGAGATAAGATTTTATTAAAAAAATGAGACAGGAAATAAAATAGAACCTTCATTTAAAAGACCTTATGAAATAATAGATGTTAAGTCCACAAATCTTCTAATTAAAATAGATAGTAAAATGATAGAAGTACATAAGAATAGAGTTAAAAAAATTTATATTTTCATAGGAAAATATTTTTTTTCTTCCCCAAGGGAGATTAGTGTGACTAGCATAAATATTTGTTAATCACACTGTATATAAAATATTAATATTATAATTGCATAGTAATAGGTTGCTTAATCAGTTGTTTGAAAGAGCTGTGTTTCCGCGGAATGTGATGACTGGCAATAATTGTGAAGACTGGCAATGATTGTGAAATGTACGTCAGTTGTGTTAAGGCAATAGATATTTAGAAATAGATTGCGTTTATACTTCGAATATGTAACATATATGTTATATATTAAATATCTAAAATTCAACAATTGTTTTAGTTGTAATCTTCGTTTAATGAAATCGAATCTGAAGTGATTGCGATCACAGCACAGTGCAATGTAAGTATTCACCTATAAAATTAATTTATTTTGTGGCAATTATAACGAATGTGTTCAACTACAACTGGCATTTTATTTCCGACGTGTCTTCTAGATGTCATCAGTATTTAACCTTGAACAAAGGTAAACAAAGTATTTATCAACGCTAGATTTGGATAATTTCAAATAATACCTTAAACAAGCAGTCACAACTTTGAAACCTGGACTCTGCTTTTCCAAATGAACTCAGACACAAAATCGCACCCATTCGGCGTAGCCCTACTAATCCATGAGAGCAAGAAATATATACACCTACTTACAAAAAGCCAAGGCTCTATCGGATAGAGTTGAAAGAGTGAGGGCAATATTTCTCGTAAATACCCATCTTGAGAGGAAATGCCTTATGAAGAAAAGTATGAGACTACAATACGAAGAACTAAGAGAAAACGCAGGAGAATACAACCAAGAGCTCGAAAGGAAATTAAGTCAGGCCGAGGAGTTGCGAAAACTGTAATTGAACATACTATCCACTAGAATCACAGATAGTATCCGCCATGCTGTAAAAAAGGTATGTTCACCTTCCAAACCGAGGACCTCAAAGCTTAGCTCGAATACTTTGAGACAGATTGAAGAGCAAAGAAAGATTAAGCGCGGCTCATTAAGATACAACGAGCTCAACAAATCCATTAAGAAATCTATAAGAAAATATAAAAGGGCCCACAACATGCTTGCAATTGAAGAGAATCTACAGAACAACATGATTATCAAAGTCCTATGCGGCAATCCGTCTAGGGGGAGCCAGTGATCCATAAAATGAAGAAAAAGATGGGGGAGATCGTGGTGGAGAAAAACAAAGTCGTTGAAATAATCAAACCCTATACAGCCAATTAGTCCCTAATCCAGGTCAGCGGGGAGAATGAAAGAGGACAGTCTGAACGTGGGATCCGAAGATTTAGAAGCCATAGACGTACCACAACCCAGGCCAGCATTGAACCAAAGGAAAAACTCCAAAATCCCCGGGTGAGATTTGATAATGAGTGAAATGCTGGGATAGAGGTACTAGCAAGAGGACTTTTAGCGCTGCTACACAAATATCTCAAAAAAATTCCTGACTCTCGCAAAACGCACAAGTCATTTTCCTCCTCAAAGAACGTAACTCTGACAGCACAGAAAATTACCCACCGAAGCCTTCTTTCCATCTTTTACAAGCTGCTCACCACGATCATAACTAGTCGCCTGAGCCAAAGGTTTGGTTTTTACTAGCCCTTCCAACACGAGGGGTTCAGAAAAGAATTCCGTACCACGAACCATACGCATTGAGAAATGTACTGAATACAATGTAACACTTCACTTGGTCTTCGTTGATTACGAGGTTTGATTCTATCGAGACCTAGTCGCGGTGCTTAATGCGATGGACAAGACACGTATCGACTCAAGATATTTCAACTTGATCAAATACATCTACGAACATACTACCCTACGCTTCAAACTGGGTCACACCACAAGTTCGTGTTGGAAGAGGCGTGGGACAAGGTGATACCATCTCACCTAAATTATTCACCCTGGCGTTGGAGGACGTTTTTAAACGATTGTCATGGGACCAAAAGGGTATTAACATCTACGGAAAATGTTTAAGCCACGTCCGCTTTTGCTGACGATATTGTCCATTCTAGTAGCGATGCTGGAAAACTAGCGGCGATGCTACGGGAACTTAACGAAGCCTCCCAAGCCGTTGGTTTGAGAATCAATCTTAAAAATATTAGAATCATAAGCCCAACCAACTTGCTTGTTAGCTACGACAACCAACACCTAGAAATTGTCGAAGACTACGTCTATCTGGGACTCAGCATCAAGCTTGGAAAGAACAACCAAACAGCCGAAATTACCAGACGAATTGGTCTCACATGAGCTGCATTTGGCAGATTCAGGTACATTCTACCAGATCCGAGCATCGATTTACCTTAAGCGAAAAGTTTACGACATCTTAATCTTACCAGTCGCAACGTATGATCTCGAAACAATCACCCTAACAGCGAGCAGTGCGAATCGACTTAAAGTTTGTCAGAAAGCATTAGAGAGCGATTCTGGAAATTAGTCTGAAGAACAGTTCGGAAAGAAAATATAAGGAGAAGAACTCAGCGGTTGACTTGATCTAGCGCGTGTCAAACCCAAATGGACCAAAACTCTCATGCAATTGAGGCCGAGAACCACCAAACGAAGTGTGGGTCGATCACAGACCAGATAGCGTGACGATATCCAAAGCCACGCAGGAAGGAATTGGATGCTGACCGCCCATCAGAGATCAGTGTAGAAACTAATGGAAGAAGCCTATGTTCAGGAGTGGACGTCTATAGGCTGAAGAAGAAGAATACCTTCAATATGGGTGCCTGCTTTCTACATTTTGGACGTGCAGAGCAACGGAAAAGCTGACGAGCAATGATTTTTCTGTTTAGCATTGCTTCCACCAACTGTGCGTGTTGGTGCCATCACCAAAAGAGAGGGCTCGATTCTAGAGCAGCGAAGGAATAGTATTTCCTCTTACAACAAGCGAGGTGAACGAATGAAAGTGCGTTCCGAGGTTGGTGAAATTTCTTTTTATTTAGAGTTCAACGTGTTGGATTATATTTATGTAAAGTGTACTATTTATTTATGAATTGTGATCTGATAAAACGTAAGCAAGGCCACGGATTATTTTACATTATTGACAACCCTGATATACGAGTTTCTTGCATATATATATTTTTATTGAACCGATATGTTTAGTAATAAAAAGGGTGATTAGCTTTGCAATTGATTGATTTACCGATTATTTTAAATTCAAACAGAGTGCTAAATTAAAATGTATGTTCATCCGGAGTTGATAATTCTTTGCAGTAAACGGAAATTATTATTAGTCTTTCCATAAAGATTCTATAAGTTGAAGCCTTTTTTGCGATAGCATAATTTTATGCACCTAAGGAAAGCGGTTTTTCCATCATATAATTATACGACTCCCAATACGTGGGACCATTTTCCATAGTATAATTTTATGTAGCCCACTAAGTGGATGCTTTTTGTTAGGTTGCAAGAGTGTTGACGTTTATTTACAGTAGAATCACGACAGAATTAATTAATAATTTAAAGTTATTTCCCCTTTTAATTAACAATAATTGGGAATGCATTTTCATTTAGTGTTGTGATCGTTTGTGTCAGGAATAATCAATTAAGGGAATGAAAAACAGATTGATGAAAGATAGAAAGATTAGATTATTTAGTGGGGATACAGAAGACGCGCAGGTTCATAAGGAACAAGAAACGAGTAGTACAGATACGTGGTTAGGAAGTCACGTACAGGTGCAGATATGATAAAAATATTGATCGATAAGGTGATTGAAATGAAAAAATACATACAAATATAGAAATAAGTAATTCCATTAGTTGAAGCCTTTTTGCCGTCTACCATCAATATTCCTGATAATCGTGGTAATACCCTCTGTCAGTTCCTCTAAAGTTGCATATTGTATTCTGTACACTTTATTTTTCACATGACCCCATAAAAAGAAGTCTAATGGCGTCATGTCTGGTGACCGCGGGCGCCATTGAATGAGGGCATTTCTACCAATCCAACGATCTCCAAATAACCTTCCCAATAGTTCATTTGTACCATGATAATTATGGGCTGGTGCTTCATCTTGTTGGAAATAGAGTAATTGCCGGTCTATCAAATTTAAGTCATCCAGAAAATTTTCTAAAATGGCTGTCATCAATTCTACGTAGCGTAGTCCCAATAAATTACCATATAAAAAAAGGTCCCAATATTCTAGAACCTATTATTCTACACCAAACATTCACACTAAAATGATTTTGCGGATGGACCATAAAGGGGGAAACTAATGGAAGAAGCCTATGTTCAGGAGTGGACGTCTATAGGCTGAAGAAGAAGAATACCTTCAATATGGGTGCCTGCTTTCTACATTTTGGACGTGCAGAGCAACGGAAAAGCTGACGAGCAATGATTTTTCTGTTTAGCATTGCTTCCACCAACTGTGCGTGTTGGTGCCATCACCAAAAGAGAGGGCTCGATTCTAGAGCAGCGAAGGAATAGAATTTCCTCTTACACCAAGCGAGGTGAACGAATGAAAGTGCGTTCCGAGGTTGGTGAAATTTCTTTTTATTTAGAGTTCAACGTGTTGGATTATATTTATGTAAAGTGTACTATTTATTTATGTATTGTGATCTGATAAAACGTAAGCAAGGCCACGGATTATTTTACATTATTGACAACCCTGATATACGAGTTTCTTGCATATATATATACTGCTCAAAATGAATTAGGGATCAGTTTTATATTTTCTATTACTTTATACAGGATGCACAGATTTGAATGAAACTTTTAGTGATTATCTATGGACTAACACAGTATTTATTAAATACGGAAAATTAATTCAAAAACAAGTAACAAGGTTCTTAAGTTAACATTAACAGAAAACGTACAAAATTAAAGACCGCAACAAATAAAGAAAACGGCCCAGGATTCTGTCTGGCATTAAAGCTAATAACGGGTATGACCTCTCCTCGCAAGTAAGACACTTTGACACCTGTTACCCATACTGTTGATGAGATTTTTAAATCGTTCTTGTGGTATTTGCTCCCATTCCTCCACAAGACGATTTCTGAGATCATTTAAGTTTTGAGGAGGTTCTCCTGCTCGAATCCGTCGTTCTAATTCGTCCCAAGCATGCTCTATGGGGTTCAGGTCAGGAATGTAAGCCGGCCAGTCCATAGTGTGAATATTATGGGCATTCAGGTACTCTTGAACAATTCTTGCAGAATGAGGGCGGGCGTTATCCTGTTGATAAATGAACCCTTGACTATGATTTTGAGCATAAGGTCGAACGTGAGGTTACAGAATGTCATCCATATAGCGTTGAGCTGTTAGAGAGCCCCCTTCTACAATGACAATCTCAGTGCGGCCGTTCAAAGATATTCCACTCCATACCATAATAGAGCCTCCTCCAAAATGCAGGCTTTCTTGCACCATATTGTCTGCGAATCTCTCACCTTGCCTTCTGTAGACTCTTACACGACCATCACAGTAGAAAGTCAAAAGTCAGCAGTAACTGCAACTGCAGTGACCAAAAATATAAAAACTAAAGGATAGCGGTGATTTATAAACTGATCCCTAATTCATTTTGAGCAGTATATTTTTATTGAACCGATATGTTTAGTAATAAAAAGGGTGATTAGCTTTGCAATTGATTGATTTACCGATTATTTTAAATTCAAACAGAGTGCTAAATTAAAATGTATGTTCATCCGGAGTTGATAATTCTTTGCAGTAAACGGAAATTTCAAGTATTATTATTAGTCTTTCTATAAAGATTCTATAAGTTGAAGCCTTTTTTGCGATAGCATAATTTTATGCACCTAAGGAAAGCGGTTTTTCCATCATATAATTATACAACTCCCAATACGTGGGACCATTTTCCATAGTATAATTTTATGTAGCCCACTAAGTGGATGCTTTTTGTTAGGTTGCAAGAGTGTTGACGTTTATTTACAGTAGAATCACGACAGAATTAATTAATAATTTAAAGTTATTTCCCCTTTTAATTAACAATAATTGGGAATGAATTTTCATTTAGTGTTGTGATCGTTTGTGTCAGGAATAATCAATTAAGGGAATGAAAAACAGATGGATGAAAGATAAAAGATAGAAAGATTAGATTATTTAGTGGGGATACAGAAGACGCGCAGGTTCACAAGGAACAAGAAACGAGTAGTACAGATACGTGGTTAGGAAGTCACGTACAGGTGCCGATATGATAAAAATATTGATCGATAAGGTGATTGAAATAAAAAAATACATACAAATATAGAAATAAGTAATTCCATTAGTTGAAGCCTTTTTGCCGTCTACCATCAATATTCCTGATAATCGTGGTAATACCCTCTGTCAGTTCCTCTAAAGTTGCATATTGTATTCTGTACACTTTATTTTTCACATGACCCCATAAAAAGAAGTCTAATGGCGTCATGTCTGGTGACCGCGGGCGCCATTGAATGAGGGCATTTCTACCAATCCAACGATCTCCAAATAACCTTCCCAATAGTTCATTTGTACCATGATAATTATGGGCTGGTGCTTCATCTTGTTGGAAATAGAGTAATTGCCGGTCTATCAAATTTAAGTCATCCAGAAAATTTTCTAAAATGGCTGTCATCAATTCTACGTAGCGTAGTCCCGATAACTTACCATATAAAAAAAGGTCCCAATATTCTAGAACCTATTATTCTACACCAAACATTCACACTAAAATGATTTTGCGGATGGACCATAAAGGGGTTTTCACGACTCCCATAGTGTTGATTTTTTTATTAAACATTCCATTATTGGAAAACTTAATTCGTCACTCCATAAAATATGTTTTAAAATATTTGGGTAATCATGCCTTGCGTTAATAATCCAACTAGAAAAGTTCAGTCTTCTAGCGTAATCTCCCGGGTGTAAAGTCTAGATAGGTGGATATTTATATGGAACATATTTATGTTTTCTTAAAATATTCTGAATACTACCTAGAGAAATATGTGATTCTTTTGACAAATCTCGTACGGAATTATTTGGATTGGCTTCAAAGTATGCTAGAACATGAATCTCCGTTTCCTCATTTATAATAAATAGTTTCTTCTTTCTTTTTTTTGTCAAAAACTTCTTCATTTTCTCTAAGTTTTCTATAATATTTCAAGAAATAACGACGGTCGGTAATCTCACGATCAGGAAATGTCTGGCTATAATAATCTCGGGCGCTACCTGCATTTTTTCTACGTATTATGTACGCTTCCAATATATAACACCTTTCCAAATGTGTAAAAACCATTTTTTACTGAGTAAATTACAATTATTTTAAAGGTCAAACTCTTGCGTCTTTAATCTGATAGATTGAAAACAAATCTGTCATCTTTTGTTTAGTTAAATAAAACTTTGTTTTTTTTCATGGCTACCTAACCATTTTATTTAACGCTGTCGCAAAACATTTAAATTTAAATAACTTTTTTAATTTTAATTTATTTGTAGCAACTCATTTAAACTTGTTTGTAGAGAATGTAAATTTATTTCAAAATATTTTAAAATGTATAGGGTGTTCCAATAATAAAAAATTTTGCTAAATATCTCAAAAATGCGATGTTCAATTGTTTTTTTAATAATTACTCCCGTAATTTACGAAAAAATAATACTACTTCGCCCATTTAACCGACGTTGTAGCTCCATAATAAACAAGTTAGCAATAGTGCACATTTAATTTTGAACAGGCGTATATCTCCATTGTTATTAACCTTAGAATAGTAGGGTATAGAAAGTGTTTTTTATAAGAAGATTGGCTATCGATTGACTTCAAAATATACAGGACGTTCTATTTAAAAAACATTCATGTTTTGACATATGTCAAAAACCCGACGGTCAATTGTTTTTTTGTTTGCGCCATTTTAATCGGCACGAAATATGCTACTATTTTACTAATTTAACCAACTTCGTAGCTATAATAGCAACCGAGATAGCAATAGTGCACACTTAATTTTGAACAGGCTGTATACCTCACTTATTATTTACTTTTTAAACAAGGCGTTATCCGTGGAATTGATACGTGTTTATCCGAACAAAAAATTAAAAATTATTTCGAATTTCATAATAACGAAGAAATAGATATCCATAATATTAAACGTATAATGCGCAAAATTGAAGACAAATTAATACCAACGTAAAGTGTTATCATCTCGATTCGGGGGATGCTTTCACCACAGTACGTTAATATACACAAAGTAAGATGTCTTTGTGAACCGTTTGACCAAAGATTCTTAAAATGTTTTAAATGCTTAAGAATTGGTCATTTTAGCAGACAATGTAAAGGTAATGCTATATGTAGTCGCTGCAGTAAAGATCATGTTGTGAGGGAGTGCAATTCGACTGATCAACCAGTCTGCGTTCATTGCAAAGGCCAGCGTTTAGCCACTGACCACAAAAGATGCCCAGAGTTATACAAATAAATGCAAATAAAAACTTGTATGGCGACTAATAATCTATCTTTTAGGTATTCTTCTGCCATAATATGCAACCCAGGATCATACGCAAGGACATTTAATGATTACAGTCTCGACTGTATAAATATTGACAGCTTTCCTAGTATTTCTGCTAATAACATGAAAAGATCTGGTAAAAACGTTAATTTCTCCTCTCAGTCGAACCCATTACATAAATCTGATGCAATTCCCTTATTAACAAGTAGTAGTAAAAAAAGCTAGAAATTTAAAAATGTTGTGCGGGCCGCATCTAAGAAACTTATGATAATACAAACACTGAATGGTAAACTCAAATTATCTCTTTATTAACAAAATAAACGTAGTATACAAAATTACAGAAATAAAACATTCATTAATAGAAATACTATTAAAATCTGATACAATTTCCTTATTAACAAGTAGTAGTAAAAAAATCGAATCTCCAGTTGATACTTTCCCAAAAATTGATATTTCAAGAGAGAGTAAAAACAAGCCAGGGAACCTAATACCCCATAATCCATATCCTTTCCAATATCATAGAATTATCAGAGTAATTCACAAAATTACATTCAAAAGATATATAATTGTTAAGGCAATATTTGAAGAAATTAATTTAGAAAATAAATGTAAAAGTCAAGAATTTTCTTTATATATCAATTTATTAATTAAATGCTTAATTGTGCTCAGTGGTTTGTTTTTACATACACGGATGCACAAAGTAAGTTCCTATTGAGTCAGCGGTTTACAATTAGTCAATAACTTACGTTTTTACGTGTGCGAGGTGTAATTTAAAATGGGTAGTTTTGCATTCACGTTGCGGCCGTCCAAAGTAGATGTCAAATGTGCCCAACATTATCGAGTACTGCAGTCGTTGCACTCAAGTTATTCAAACAGATTTCGTAAAGTGTGGTGAATGCGAAAATAGTTATCATTTTGATTGCTCAATCGGCGAAAATAATTACAACAAATTGGAAAAAAACAAAAAGCATTGGAAATGTTATCAATGTACAGGAGCAACTAATCGCCAAAGATTGAACTCAAATAAAACTCTTTCAGGGGTTGAAGGTCAAGAGGATCAGACAAAAGCAATGCAGCAGCCAGGCCATGATAATACCACGTCCTTAACCTGATGTCATGAAAATGCCTTCCTCCATTAATAATAAAGTTGTTGGTATAGAATGTATAGACAATGAATTGCGGGAATTAAAAATTTCGGTAGCTTTCGTCTCTAATCAAGCTGCTAGGTGGTAATATTGAGGAAGTTAAAAACCTAAAAAAAGAAGTAAGACACCATTTAAAAGAACAGAACAAACAAAGAAATGACGTAATCGTAAATATGAACGCATGGTTGCAGCACTTAGAACAGTACAGCAGGAATAGAAACGTTGACATTTTTTGGAGCAAGAGAAAACCATGGGGAAGACTGTAAAAAACTAATAGCAAATATAGCCAAACATCTGCAAGTTGACATTACAGAAGATGACATCGAAGTATCTCACCGTATACCAACCTACAAGAAGAACGCGTGTCAATCCATTGTGGCACAATTTTTGTCGAGGGAAGAGCGTGATAAACTGGTCGAAAAAAGTATTTCATAGCAACGAATAATGCGGTGCTTGGTGTTGCTACTGGTGAAAGAATATTTATCAACGATCATCTTACGTACCATAACAAGATGTTGCTGATTAAAGCAAAAGAGCACGCACGCACTACCGGTTTCTGATTCGTATGGTTCTGCAATGGAAAACTATTTGTGAGAAGAAATGAAGATGAGCCTGTCGCTAGAATCATCACCGAAGAGGACAGCACTTCCAAAATGCGAGCACAGAGCACCTAATACATGTGCTTCTTGAATAAGGTGGGTGAAGTGTAATGCAGTTATAAAAATAAATAATGGTTATCTAGGCCTCTGAAAGTCTTACAAATGTCCGTAATAAAAAACATTTAGAAACAATCATAGAAAAAAAATTATATGAACTAAATTCACTGATTTCGGAAAATAAATAATTGCATTACATTATTACACACTAATATAATAAGTGCATAAAAAATGTTTTAATTGCTTTGGATTGCATGGTTACAACACTTACTTCAACGACAGCAAATTTAATAAGAACGACGGTGTGATTGTTTTAGTAAAATCGGCTCTACACGCGTCTCTCAAAATAACTAATCTCGGGAACAATTATATTAATATGAGTTTAGACATACACAAGCATGGAAAAGTATTTGGAATAACGCCAATTTGTAAACCTCCATCTTACAACACAAAACAGTTTTTAAATGGTCTGGAACGACATATTATAAATTAATACGCTGAAATTAACGAAATCATATTAGGTGACTTCAACATTAACATTCTAGACAGCAAAGATAATTCTGTACACGATTATCTAGATACTATGAGCAGATACGGGTTTTCCTCTCTTATAAATAAACTTACTAGGGACTTTAAAACAGTTATTGATCATATATTCATAAAATCAAATATCAATAACGAAAACATTTTACCTATAGTACTAAATTCAAAAATAACAGATGATAGTATTATATTAGCAAATATCGTGTATTTTAATTCAACAAACAACTCAAATGTTTCAAATGAAAATAAGTCTTTCGAGCAATTGGTGGATCATAAATCGACAATTAACAAGAAAAAATTTACAACAAAATTTAATTCAGTTAACTGGAATAGCATTCTAATAGAAGACATAGAATATTCATTAGAAAAATTGATATACATTTTACGTATAGAGATAGGTAGTTCTAGTTTTACCAGGTGAAGCCTCCGAACTTGATATTTTGGGGTGGAGCCTACAATAGGGGCCTCGGCCGCCTGGACAATACTGTATAAATACACGCAACTTTCGAAACAAACTTCACTTCGTAGCAGTCACTAGACTCCGAAGGCAGTTACTTACTTGGGATTAGAAGGATTGAGGCCCAAGTAACAATTTCTCCGATCGTCGTTGCCGCTGAATATTCGACGCCGTGACCAACGTCCGAACACGGGAGACGTCGAGTTAGCCAGCTGCCGTCCCGTGTTGCCGCCAACGTTCGGGCACCTCGCTATCCACGCCAGCGCTGCTCCTCGACGCCGGAACGCGTCGTTCCTGTCGCCGGAGAGCGACATCTCCCCAGCCGCCTGAGAGCAATCTCACCCACTGGATAGTGCGTGACGTGTGGGACTTTAGTGTAAGACTTAGTTTAGTTTAGCAAGTAAGTTAGCTTTAAGGTTGTTATTCTTAGTCTTGTAAATATATTTTCTCGCCCATATATTTCTCTTGTGTATATTTTGTGTGTGACACTGTGCCCGTGATCCAGCCGCTCGCGCATCACATCACCTGTGTCACACACACGCTGTATTTACCTGTGCTATTGTAATACACCATTCTGCTTGTAAACTCTTACGTTTACTTGTATGCATCTATGTCTTTATTTATATGTTTGTTGGTTATTATGCTTTATTGTAATAAAGAACATTCTTCATTGTAAATTCGAAGACTATTAATTTACTCTGCGCCCCAGTGCTAGTGTTTCAACGGTGTTAAGTCACGAACAATTCAGTGCTTTAAAGTCCGGTGGTGAGAGTGGGACTATTAAAGCGGTAAATAACAAAAATTCAAAAAGGAAACCTTGGATTACGAATGGAATTGTTCAGTCTATATACGTTAGAGATAAATTTTATTATTACATGAGACTCCAACCAGACAATGTCGCAATAAAGGAAATTTATTGTAGGTATAAGTCTGAAGTAAGTCAACTGATTAGGCGTGCAAAAAATCGGTATTACAGAAAAAAAAGTATCTCAAACGAACAACCCTCAAAAAATGTGGAATTTAGCTAAAAAATCTTTAAACATAGTATCCCCTAAACAAACAGTGAATTCCTTGCTCATAAATGAAACTGAAATACAGGGTTCGCCAGTCAAACGGAAACATTTCAAAATTTAAAAAGACCTATTTTTTATTAATTTATTAGGTATAAATGTGAAGTACAAGAATAGCAATTTGATGTACAATAACAATTAAAGTTAGTTTCCGAATACTACGTTCGCCAAATGTCCTACACTTTCAGCCTCATCCTCGAAAAAAAATGGGCCGATGATTCCATTTGTCGAAATTGCCCACCATACTGTTACTTTTTAGAAGTGAAGAGACGTTTCATGGCGTAAACGAGGGTTTGCTTCCGCCTAGTTTCTAAAGTTTATTTAGTAACAAAACCAGAGAGGTGGAAGTGGAACAGGATAATTGCGCGGTATTTTGAAATGATATCGAAAATCGCTCCAAACTTTCACCATTCAGATAATACGCTTTAACTGTGTAGCCACGCTGTTCGCCCCTCCAACGATCCATTGTAAGCTAAATGGTAGACCGCGCAGATAATGCTGATCCGACTACGTTCCTCACCACCACCTGCCTACGAGCTCTTAACCCCATCTCAAATCTTTCCATTTGACTGGCGGACCCTGTACATAACACTGATGAAATTGTCCAACACTTTAACCATCATTTTATTAACTTCGGTAAATGGCTTAGCGAAAAAATTAAAACAAACAAGGACCACACGTCAGCTATGATTAGTCAAATTCCTATAAATAACAAAACGTTTTTTCTTAGTCCTATAACACCTATTGAAGTTTTAGATACGATAAAAGAGCTAAAAAATGATAAGTGTTCTGGCTACGACCTAACATCAGAAGAAATATTAAAAATTGTGGCACCTGGAATCAGCGCACTTCTTGCGCATATATTTAATAACTGATTTTTAAAAGGTTATTTCTCTGACTGTTTCAAGCTGGCCGTTGTAATTCCAGTGCATAAAAGAGGTTCAGCTAAAGGTATTAATAATTATAGGCCAATTTCATTACTATCTAGCTTAGCAAAACTTTTTGAAAGACTAATTTACACTAGACATTTCTTTTCTAAAGCAATTTAAAATAATTTCAAATCAACAATTTGGTTTTACCGCCAATACTCGTAGAAATACAGATGACGCAATTGCTTTGGTAGCATCTAATATTTACAATGCCCTGTGTTGCTGTTTTTCTCGACTTGGCGAAGGCTTTTGATACGGTCAATCACGAAATATTACTTAGAGAATTAGAAAAAATATGGAATTCGTAGACTACCTTTGAAGTTGTTTGAGAATTATTTAAAAAACAAAAGACAACTAGTGAAAATAGCTAAATATCAAAGTTTCACGAAAACTATTACTTGCGGTGTACCCCAGGGGACCATCCTCGGTCCTTCTTTATTTTTATTATATATCAATGACCTACTAGCGTTGCCAGCCTTAGGCGACAAACTAGTAGTTTATGCTGATAATACTGTATTGATTAACGAAGAAGACACCTGGGTCCTTGTGAGGAAGGCAGCAGTAGGGGATCTTATTATTATAAAAAACTGCCAGATGCCAATGCTTTATTGTTGAATTATGAAAAATCAGTTTTTGTTACATTCAGTATATACGCTAACAAACAACCAGATTTCACTGAAATAAACATACATAATTAACCCCATAACACTATGAATTGCAACAGTTATCATAAAATTAAAAAAGTAATAAGTTCGAAACACTTAGGTATTGTTTTTAATCCACATATGAGATGGTATATTCATATTAGCAATTAATGTAATAGAATTGGAAAAACTGTATACATATTAAAAAAATTAGAGTGTCCTATCGGTAAATCAACTCTATGCATTTTACTACCTCCTAGTGCAGTCGTTGTTATCATATTATGGTATATTGGCATGTGGCGGTGCAGCAAATCTGTACAAAGATCGATTACAAGTGCTACAAAAGTACATTTTGAAAATAATAACAGGAAAACGACTCTTATGCCCATCGAAAGAATTGTTTTCAAAAACTGGTAAAATGACGTTATCTCCAATTATATTACAATGCCGTATTAATACATACATTTAAATTTTCGCATTTAATATATTTACATCAACATGCATATCTAACCAGGAATAAAAACAAAGCCATGCTGTCTAGACATGTAAAGACAATCGGACAATAGTATATTATGTTATTAGAAGCAAAAGCTATATTTTATGTAGCGTGGCTGGACGATTTATCTGCCGAGCTTGCGAGGCAGATAAGTACAGCCGAGCCAAATAAAGATACTTTTGCTCCGAATAACATATAGCATAAACGTTTATAAGAAAATCCCAAGAAAATTACTCTATCTCGTCAGCGGCAGATAATATTACCTAGTGTAAACTTTGCAATTAAATGGCAACCCCAACGTGGAGCTGTCATAACCACAGCAATATATAGCTCTAAATTGTATAATAAATTTCAGAATTTTATTAAAAGAATATTCAAATAACCGACAGAAACTATAAAAGAAAAATTATATCTTTTTTTTTCAGCGACATTAAAGCTTAACTTCAGATATTATTTTGTTTTTCATCATTCGCAACTCTCGCATAAACAAATAATGTTGTAGTGTATATGTGCGTTGAAACAGCAAGGTGTGATACTACGCACAGCTGTATTTACAGATAAGTGGTGTAACAATTAGTCAATCCAATTCATTTCGTCAGTTGTGTACCAATTTTGCTTGAATTTTGTATTATCAAAATTTTTTTTTAATTTGTTATGTATATAATATGATTTATTGAAATGTAATATAATGTAATTTAATTTACGTTAATAATTATTGAAATGTGATATTGAAATAAAATGAAATAAATATATTATAAATAAGAATATATTATAAATAAATAAATATTATGGACAGATACAACTACAGGCATCTTAAAATAACGCAGTGGAATGCCAAATGAGTATTAATCAATCGTCTTCCATTAGAAAAGCATTTCTAAATTCAGAAGTGGTAGATAGTGTAGTTTTGCAAGACACGTGGTTCAAACGTAATCTCAATATAACGTTCAACGGCTTTGTGGGTGTACGGAAAGATCGCCTTGATGAAAAATGTGATGTTGCTATATTAGCAGCAAAACAGTTATTCTACAGAGAAAAGGTAATTAATAACAATTTCAACAATAATATTGAATTATGCGCTATAGAAGTTAAAACTAAAAATTATTGGTTAAACATTGTCTCTATTTACAGTCCGCCTAATGTCAAAGTAACTATATCCGATTGGGATAACATATTTAGTCAATTTTCAAGCAGCAAAACAATAATTTATGGGGAATTCAATATTTGTCAGCATGTATTATGAGACCCTCCCCAAACAAATGTGACCGCTACACATTTAGTTGATGCAGCATATACCACTAACTTCAGAATACAGAATACAGATTAAACAAACACAGCGATCAACTAACGTCAGTTGACGTCACGTTACTATCGGCCGACCTAGCATTTGAAGTTTATGTGAAGATTGCCTTGGTAGCGATAATTTTCCACTTCTGATAAACATTAGTAGCTGCTTTGTTGATTCTACTGTTATATTTCCCTCGTGCAAATGGAAAGATGCAGACGCAGATTGGAATCGTTTTAAAAATGCCTTAGATGAAACTTTAATCCAAATAGATTACGGTTCTATGAACATAAATGATCAAATAGATTGTTTTTATGAGACAATCATCAATGCGGCAACCTTATCCATACCAATAAACAAGCCATTTAAACCTTAGGCTTAAAAGCAACCCATCTGGTGGGACAGTGAGTGCTGAGCAGCTAAAAAACACAATTAATAAGTATAAAATAGCTTCTTCACTTGATAACACTGTTGAATGTCAACGAGTTATGGCCAAAACCCGAAGACTGTTTGTAAGGCGGACATCTACCTAAAGGCTGTCCTTTGTTACAGAAGAATTAATGCCTGCCTCAGAACAATTCAAGATGATTTGTAGTGCAGATTTAGAAGAACATCTTTTCCATTTGTTTAGAACACATTATGTACCGAATAAGATAGTAGAAGAACTAATTCCTGAAGATCGAGCTGTAAGGCATTATTTCCATGACTTACAATCCACACTCTTTGATGTGATGTAAAAATGTGTTGTGCCCTTTTTTATGTTATCGGTATTTTAGATGTTTGGTTTGCGTTGTTTAGTTGTTTAACCGTTAGCAACTTTATGTTCTTGAGTTGCCAGTTTTAATTATTCTTTTTTTTTCTTTTATGTTATATCAACCAAGATGCATCAACTGTCCCAAAAGATGAATGAGTTGTGTGAAATAAAAAATACTTTCTGTATTTTGCAACTAACTATCACTAAATAAAATACATATCGGACCTACACGGGGAGTTGCAGTTTGTGGGTGCCCGTGTATGAACGTATTTCACAGTGAGCCAGAGTGTGTCAAACGCCTGCGAGTGGAAGTAAGAACTCTCCGCGTTCGGTACATATCATGCACATGTTGCCATACCAGCATATGCTAAATACCAAAAATTAAAATGAATTCGATACAACCTGGGACTTCTGACTACAGAATCTCCCAAATCCTTTCCCTTACAGAAAACAATACCTATTCCAAAATAGCTCAATGTCCAATCACACCTACCTATCCAAAAAAGATCAGGCTATCATTATAGATACAATAGACGACCTCAAACAGATACATTATGTCAAGGCAGTCAGCACTATCACCAATGCAGCAAACATTCGGTGCAGCTGAATTCTTTAACCACGGTAAACTATAAAACGTCACTTTTAATGAAACAAGCTAGCTCTAAAAGGCCTACTTTTAGTAGTGGTCGTAGATAAAGTATATTATCTGCATTTTATTTATTTATTATACTTATTTATTTATTTATATTATTGGGATTTTATTTATTTCTTTTATTTATTTATTGTAATTTATTTATTTTATTTAATTTATTTATTTATTTATTTACTTTATTTATTTATTTCGTACTCAGCCAACAGCCGTTAGTCCAATTATATGCGTCGCTGTACGGAAGGTTTTACATATATTAATCTGATAATGGCATAGTAGATAAAATAATCAACGATCAGAGCAAAATAGAGATTAAAGGCAAAGAACTTCAAATACGTAGACTAATTACCCCACAACAGAGAGTAATTTTATCAAATGTCTCCCCAGTAATACCGCACAATGTACTAGAGAACGAACTCATACAAATAGGTTTAAAAAATGTTTCTCCCATAAATTTTTTAAGGGCGGAAATTTCAGAAGAGGGTGTCACTCATATTATGAGTTTTGGAAGACAAGTCTATGTATCCGGCTCCAAGGTATCTATCCCCAACTCAATATCAATTAAACATGAAGATACAACTTATAGAATCTTTCTTAAAACAGGCCCAATATCTTGCTACCTCGTGCAAATGGCAAGATGCAGACGCAGGTTGGAATCGTTTTAGAAATGCCTTAGATGCAACTTTAAACCAAATATATTACGATTCTATGAACATAAATGATAAAATAGATTGTTGTGATGAAGCATTCAACCATGCGGCAACCTTATCCATACCGATAAAGGAGCCATTTAAACCTTAGGTCCAAAAGCAACCCATCTGGTAGGACAGTGAGTGCTGAGCAGCTAAAAAACACAATTAATAAGTATAAAATAGCTTCTTCAATTGATAACTCTGTTGAATGTCAACGAGTTATCGCCGAAACCCGAGGACTGTTTGTAAGGTGCATTTCTACCTAAAGGCTTTCCTTTGATACAGAAGAATTAATGCCTGCCGCGAAACATTGCAAGATGATTTGTAATGCAGATTTAGAAAGATCGAGGTGAAAGGCATTATTTCCATGATTTATAATCCACACTCTTTGATGTCATGTAAAATTGCGTTTTGTTCTTTTTGAATGCTATCAGTATTTTAGATGTTTGGTTTGTGTTATTTGGTTGTTTAACCGTTAATAACTATGTGTTTTTTAGTTGCTAGTTTTAATTATTCAGTTTTTTTTATATTAGTGTTACATCAACCAAGATTCACCATCTGTGCCAAAAGATGAATGAGTTGTGTGAGATAAAAGATATTTATACATTTCTACCTCAAGGCTGCCATTTGATACAGAAGAATTAATGCCTGCCCCGAAACATTGCAAGATGATTTCTAATGCAGATTTATGAACACATCTTTCTCATTTTTTTAGAACACATTATGTAACGAATAAGATAGTAGAAGAACCAATTTCTGAAGATCGAGCTGTAAGGCATTATTTCCATGATTTACAATCCACAAACTTTGATGTCATGTAAAAATGCGTTGTGTTCTTTTTGAATGCTATCAGTATTTTAGATGTTTGGTTTGTGTTATTTGATTGTTTAACCGTTAAGAACTATGTGTTTTTTAGTTGCTAGTTTTAATTATTCAGTTTTATTTTATTTTATGTTATAGTCACCAACTGTGCCAAAAGATGAATGAGTTGTGTGAGATAAAAGATATTTTCTGTATTTTGCAAGTAACTATCGCTAAATAAAATACATATCGAACCTATACGGGGAGTTGCAGTTTGTGAGTGCCCGTGTACGGACGTAGTTTACATTGGCTGCGAATGTTACAACTCCTGCGGGTGGAAGGTAAGAAATCTCCGCGTTCGGTGCATATCATGCACATCCTCCCATACCAGCATATGCTAAATACCAAAAAGCAAAATGAATTCGACACAACCTGGGACTTCTGACTACAGAATCTCCAAATCCTTTTCCTTACTGAAAACAATACCTATTCCAAAATAGCTCAATGTCAATCACACCTACCTATCCAGAAAAGATCAAGCTATCATTATAGATACAATAGACGCCCTCAAACAGATACATTATGTCAAGGCAGTCAGTAGTGGCACGGTTAATGACAGCTACGATAAGGAGACGCTAAGCGTCAAATCTCCATTACTTTAGCAGATTGGCCAACACTTAAGTTCATTTATTAGCAGCCGCTTTTCTCAAACATTGCAAAACGGCTTAAAATTTGTTAAAACAGACGTTCACATTCGATATTTCCAAAATTTAAGTACCAAAACTACCAAGAGCGGCAACGAATCAAGCTCACGCAAATTTGAATTCTTCCTTTCAGAATATGCCACTGTCCCAGTTGGGATACATCCCTAGTACAAATGATTTTAAACCTCAATAAACCTTCGGCGCTCCTTTAGAACTGAACCGATATAAATATCAGCAACAAAGAAAAGACCTGCTTCTCATCAATTAGGTATATATGCACTTCTACCTCCAAAACCAATTTCTCAACTAATTTCAGACCAAACAGTTTCATTAGACAAGCAAGTCAATCGCCTAACTTCCATGCCAGCAATTACATCATGCCGAAGTAGCCCAAGTATATGAAACTTATTCACCTGAAGATTACATAACCCAAGGCTAAGAGTACGAGTACCCTGAGCAAGAATATCCGGATACCGATAATTAGATTGTCCAAAATGACAGTTTTTATGCCGACAATGTATTAGAAACAGAAAATTTTGGAATATAAGCTTTAGAATAGAATGGTTCAGTATTAACCGTTCCTTCACATTACTTATGTATTAATTCCCAATACAAAATAAACAGTGCTCACTGATGTAGGCAGTTCCAGAACAATACTTTCCCCTGATTTCGTTTATGAATACTTCCCCGGTAAAATGTTTCAAAATTACTACGAGTCACAGAACAACGCGACACAATTTAGTAGCAGAAATCCAAATTCCCTATCTCTTTAATCAAAGGAAGCCATTTAGTTTATTAGTACGATTTTCATCACGCATACATCGGATTAATAGGTACAGATTTATTGGAAAACCTTCAAGCACAAACAGATTATCTTTAGAATAACATAGCAACCCAACAAACAGCAGTACCATTTTGTTTTAATCAGGAACAAGAAGGAATATAAATTAGAAAACGAAATTATTGCAATTTTAGTAAAATTCAATTTAATAAAGCCTGAACATTTATTTCCAACCAATCTAGGACGGAACAAGTAGTAAATTTGCCAGCAACACGAAAAATGGCACCTAAATTATATTTCACTAAACATGATATGCCCTCAGCCCTAGGTACATTTAAAGTAATTGGTTTACAACAACCAATTTTAAGACCTCTGATGAACAACAGTCCTTTAATATTGCTCAACCCCTTTATATGGACAATTAATCTGAACATCATGTCAACAAAAACATGTTATTGACCAACCTTAAACAAAATTTGGGACTTGATTAACTCAACGAAGAAGACCGTGCTCAATTGACATTTTATGTCACGAATGTAAATATTTCCTCCAATCTTAATTATTTATCGGCAACTGCTTTAATAAAACACGATATTCGAACAAGACATTCCCAGACAGGAAGCCAAATTGATAAAATGGTTGGAAGAAACTCTTAGAGCCAAGCAATTTCCCCATTTGGGTCGTTCATAAAAAATGGACCCCTCAAGTTAAAGAAAATGGAGAACTGTTGTAGACTATACAAAATTAAATGAACAGCCTATAGAAGGCAAGTTTCCCCTTTCAAAATTTGAAACTATACTTGACAATTTACGCCGTGCTAATAATTTCACTACTCTCTACTTAACATCTGGATTTTATCAAATTGCAATTGACAAAAAGACCATGAAACAACCGCATTTTCACCTGAAGAAGGACTCTAGCAATTTCGGCGAATACCTATGGGTCTTACAAATTTACCTTGTGTCAAAAAATGACGAACGAAGCATTAACTGGTCTTCCACAAACATAATGTTTCATTTATCTAGATTATATAATAGTTTATGGATCATCTCTTGAAGAACATAAGACCCGCCTGAAAAATGTATTTCAAAAGTGTCGGAAGCCAATGTTAAAATTCAACTCGATAAACCCGAATTTCTTCAAACATCTGTACAATATTTAGGTCACATTAACACCCTTAATGGAATTAAATCGAGCCCTTCGAAATATCAGCAATAAAAATTTCGCTATTCCAAAATCATAAACCGAAATGAAATCTTATTTAGGACTACCAGGTTACTATCGTAAATCCATAAAGGATTTTGCAAAAATTACAATACCAATGACACAATGCTTAAAGAAATAAAACAAAAATATTAATTACTAGAACTATACCGAATTTTCGATCTTGCCAAAAATCTGTTAACTCAGGAACCATTGCTTCAATATTCTGACTTTTTCAAACAATTTGAGTTGCCAACGGACGCACCTAACCACGGGTTAGGAGCTGTACTGTCCCAAAATCAAGAACCTATCTGTTATGCATCTTGTATTTGGCACAAAATTCATATTATACAACGATCACAAGCATTTAATTTGGCTGAGAAATTTAGAGGAACCAAATTCAAAATTAACCCGTTGGTCCATAAAATGGGAAGAATACAATTTTGAGATCCGTTACCAACCCGAGAAAGAAAACGAAGTAGCAGATGCACTATCTAGAATTTCCTTTAATGTTTTTTTTTTATTTAATTTAATTTATTCTCAAACAGGCAATTGCCTAATTACAAGAGAATATATACATATACATTATAAGTAAATATATCTATATCAAGGTTTGTATAGCGGATTTATATACATTTGTATCATACAAAGTACGTGGTATTGCCTGAGACAACGGATCTAAATTTCACTGTGATTATATGGGAGCAGTTATCAACCACACAGCTGATGCATATTCAAGCTTCGATTTAACAAACGCATTATACAACATTCTTAATGATCGAGTATTTTTGAGATGGTAAGACTGTCTAATTAAAAATCCTAGATTGCATAAAGCTTGGTTCTTAATTATTTCAATGTGGTCAAACTTAAGTTTAAAATCGTAGTGAACTCCCAAATCTTTAACATTTGCAGTTTTATGAAGCTCTTCATTATTCATTTTATATTTAACATAATTTATTTGTTTTCAAAGTTAATGACATTACACAACATTTGGATTTTATTTCTAAAGCTCAAGTCGTAAACACGATTAATATCAGCCTGCAGGACAAGGTTATCATTAGGATTTTCTATTTCAGAGAAAATTTCATGTCATCAGCAAGCAGTAAGAAAGTTAAGTGCATTAATACGTCAGGCAAGTCATTAATGAAGATTAAGAATAGTATTGGGAAAAAATGAGACCCTTGGGGTACTCCCGAATTAGCTGTGAATTTACGTGAAGTATTTCCGTCATGCTTTCCTCCCTCACCAGTGGTTAAGCCACGAGATTATACTGTTCGGAAATAAACCGGGAAATGTACTCGCCGTCCATTTCTGGTGGTTGTCGGCTGATTGTTTGTACCGGCGTCTTTGTGCGCCGCGGTGCTGGTTGCAGCTTTTTCCTGATCGGGCTCAGCCGTAAGATATGCGGGGTTAAGCCTGTCTATTGTGATCGTCACTGGTTTGCCGCGGATTTCGACGCTGACGAGTTTTGCTGCTCTGGAGATCACCCGGAATGGTCCATTGTAAACAGCTTGCAGGGGCTTGCGCGTCGCATCGTTCCACACGAACACATGTGTGGCGGTTGCAAGATGTTTAAAAATGAATGTATTGCGTGGGCCATGATGCTGAGCTGCAGTGGGGCGCACCGAGTTGAAATGCTCTCCTAGCTGGTTTACGAAATCGACTGCATGTACGTCCTCCGTAGCAGTAAAAAATTCCCCTGGTAATCTAATGTTCTCGCCGTAGACCATCTCGGCTGAGGTAGCGTTGAGGTCTTCCTTGATGGCTGTGCGGATGCCCAAGAGAACTGCTGGCAAGTGCTCTGTCCATTCGGTGTCTGTGTGGCACTCAATTGCGGCTTTTAGCTGACGGTGAAATCGTTCTATCATGCCGTGCGCTGCCGAATAGTATGCTGTCGTGTGCATGTGCTGCGATCCCAAAAGGTTGGCTAATCCCTTGAATAGGTTGGAGGTAAACTGCCGGCGGCGGTCCGTTGTCATCCTCAGAGCTACCCCAAATCTAGCTATCCAGCCGTTGAAGAAGGCTCTGGTCACCGTTTCAGCCGTGATGTCAGGGATTGGTATGGCCTCAGGCCATCGGGAGTAGCGGTCGATGTATGTCAGGCAGTACGTATTGCCCAGTGATGTAGGAAGCGTCCCAACAAGGTCCACATGCACGTGCTCGAACATGGAAGAGGGCGTGGTGAAGTTTTCCACTGGTGCTGCTACGTGCCTGGTAATCTTCGAGCGCTGGCAAGAAACACACGTTCTGCTCCAATAGATGCAGTCCTTGCGTATGGAAGGCCATACAAACCTGGAGGAGACGAGTTGCGCCGTCGCTCGAATTCCGGGATGAGAGAGGTTGTGGAGGGCGTCGAACACCGGGCGTCGGAACTAATTGGTGATGAAGGGGCGAAGTGTCCCTGTAGTTGCATCGCAGTAGACGTCCGCATCCTGATCCGGGAAGTAGACCTTCTTCAAGGTTAGCACGGCCTCAGTAGCGGAAGCGCTTCACAGCCGACTAAGCTGCCAGTAGCTCCCGGTCGTAGGCGCTGTATTTCTTCTGGGCAGCGTTTAGCTTTTTGAAGAAAAATGCTAAGGGCTGCCATGCTCCGTCCACCTGCTGCTGTAGAACAGCTCCCATGGTGACATCAAATGCATCCATCATTACTGATGTTGGAACTGCAGGTGCTGGATGTGCCAGGAGGGTAGCGTTTGCTAGGATTGTTTTGGAACGGGAAAAAGCTTCTTCTTTAACACACCAGTGATGACGGAAGGAGTTTTTCTGAGCCTATGTACGACTTGAAGCAAAACTCGAGGCTCTGCTTTGAGGCTGTGAAATTGCCACATTAGCTTGACGGGGAACATGGACGCCTGGTATTAATTCTATGTCCAGGTCACCGCAGTAATTGTCGCATATAATGTAGGCTGAGCGGATGACGTGGGATTTGCTGCAGTGAATAAGAGCATCCGAGAGCTCATGTTGCGAGCATGCTATGTCACGACAGTAGTCATAAATATCTTTCTCCAGTTCTAGAATACTCATAGATATTACAGGCCACACTTGTTGGTTTGGGCTAACGTTGTTGCGAGTGACATAGAAGAGATACTCCAATGAGTGTATATTGAATTGATTTTCTGGGTAACAAAACTCCAAGTGCAAATGCAGTAAAACATTTTCAGCAATTGGCCTGTTCTTTGCATGGGCATAAAATGGTGGATAATTCTGACCACTGGGGTTTGCAGCATTCATAAATTTTATAAGTGACTGCAGAACTTGAGTAACATTATTTTCCTCTTCGCCGCTCAAGGGAGGCTCGATCTGATGGCTCTCCTTAGCATGGTGCCGTGCGTCAGCCAGGTAGCCAAGAGGCAACATACAAGGTTTCACGATCATGTGGTAAAAATTATCGGGCATTACGCCTTGAGCAAGTGAGAAATTAGCAATAGCAATTTCAGCAGGATAGTAGCGTTTATCCTGATTGCACTAACAGAAATGATTGACATGTATAATATAAAACACTTCGTCAGCAATGCGTACGGTAGTAACCACGACTTTCACTGTGCTCTCGATATCTTCCCTCATCTTCTGCTCTTTGGCAATTCGCTCGTTTTCTTGCTTTTGGAAAACTTCGATGTTACTGATTTACTGCTCTGCTACACTGCCGTTCCAAAACGTTGTATAAAAAAGTCGAAATTTCCTGTTTGGTTTACTAGTGAAATAAAGATGTCATTGAAAACCCAGAATACTCTAAGGAAAATTAAAAATCTTACTCCTGATCAACAATCACAGTACGTAAATGAAAGGCGTAAAATAAAGTATCTCCCTAGAGAAGCGCACGCTGACTATATTAAAGATGTGGAATCTAAAATTACCACAAACCCGAATTTGTTTTGGCCCTACATTAAAAATAAGCAAAAATCCCACACTTCCCTCACAATGAAATGTAATAATGTGGAGGTCCGCTAAAATTGCTGAGAATTTTGCACTATACTTTGAATCAGTTTCCAATCCAACGGCATATAAATATAAAATTAATTGCAATGGGGAAGTTCAACTAATAATCTTCCCAATCTAGGCTTGGTGACTCACAACGTGTATGTCGCTGCAATTAAAAAACTAAAACCAAAACAGTAGCAGCAGTAGCCCAAGTATATGAAACTTATTCACCTGAAGATTACAAAACTCAAGGCTAAGAGTACGAGTACCCTGAGCAAGAATATCCGGATACCGATAATTAGATTCTCCAAAATGAAGGTTTTCATGCCGACAATTTATTAGAAACAGAAAATTTTGGAATAGAAGCTTCGGAATAGAATGGTTCAGTATTAACCGTTCATTCACATTACCTTATGTATTAATTCCCAATACAAAACAAACAGTGCTCACTGATGTAGGCAGTTGCAGAACAATACTTTCCTCTAATTTCGTTTATGAACACTTCCCCGGTAAAATGTTTCAAAATTACTACAAGTCACGGAACAACGCTACACAATTTAGTAACAGAAATTCCAATTCCCTCTCTCTTTAATCAAAGGAAGCCATTTAGTTTATTTGTACGATTTTCATCCCTCCTACATCGGATTAATAGGTACAGATTTATTGGAAAACCTTCAAGCACGAACAGATAATTTTTAGAATAACATAGAAACCTAACAAACAGTAGTACCATTTTGTTTTAATGAGGAACAAGAAAGAATATAAATTAGAAAACGAAATTATTGCAATTTTAGTAAAATTCAATTTAATAAAGCCTGAACATTTATTTCCAACCAATCAAGGACGGAACAAATAGTAAAATTGCCAGCAACACGAAAAATGGCACCTAAATTACATTTCACTAAACATGATATGCCCTCAGCCTTAAGTACCTTTAAAGTAATGGGTTTACAACAACCAATTTTAAGACCTCTGATGAACAACAGTCCTTTAATATTGCTCAACCCCTTTATATGGGCAATTAATCTGAAGCAGATAATCCAGAAAGTGTTTATATAAATAATGTTTCCACCCATGTCAACAAAAACATAGTATTGACCAACCTTAAATAAAATTTGGGACTTGATTAACTCAACGAAGAAGAGCGTGCTCAATTGACATTTTTATGTCACGAATGTAAATATTTTCTCCAACTTAATTATTTATCGGCAACTCCTCTAATAAAACACGATATTCGAACAAGATCTTATCGCTATCCTCACATTCTCAGACAGGAAGCCAAATTGATAAAATATTTGGAAGAAAATCTTAGAGCCAAGCGAATCGCCATTAGAGATGGGCGCGTGAGTGAATTTTCGCTCACGTCACGCACGTTTCACGCTTACTTTAAACAGTCACGTTCACGCACGTTCACGCTCACTTTCACTCACGTTCACGGCGTGACACGCCACTCACGACGTGACACGCAGCTTTTATTTCAAAATTTAAATTCAGATAGAACAGAATGTTCAAATGTAAAACCACTGGAAAAACCCTAAAGAGAACTAAAAATATGTTTTGCACCTGACATAATTTACGTGCTATGTTGCAATCAAAATAGTTGACATAAAAAGAAAGAAATTAAAATTGACTACAATAACTTCGACAAGGGATAAATACTGATTTCTCGCAAATATATTTCTTGCAGCTGTCCCCAAAGACATTACTTTTAATACTAAAAGCTGTCATTGGAATTGACGTTTCTCTTATTGGTATGAGTACAGAAGGTATATGTTGCTAGGCAACACTTTTAATTCGTAGGTTTGAAAGTACTTTTATCTACGACCACTACTAAAAGTAGGCCTTTTAGCACTAGCTTGTTTGACTAAAAGTGGCGTTTTATAGTTTACAGTGTTTAAAGAAATCAGTTGTTTACTTTTAGCACACGGGCTAAAAGTGAAGTGAGGTTATAAAACTACATTTTCGAACTGCAAGTGAAGTTGTAAAGCTATTCTAGTTGATTCTTGCGTTACAGGTAAAGCGTTTTTGAAATAATTAAAGCGTTAGGTAATGAATACAGTCATATGTGGAGTATCAATAATTACATTTCATAACTCACCTTGACAGCACGGGCGTGGCCAAACAATCGCCCTCGCGGCGTGGCCTACTGTTCATTATGACATAAATTAAAAGTGTCGCAGATGCGAACCTTTCTTAAATCGATATTTATGGATTAATAACGGTAAAATTAAGGTCGTAGATAAAATATTGTATGCAACGCGTGCTAAAAATCGTTTATGCGCGAGACATGAAAATTATGAAACGAAGCCGAAGGCTGAGTTTCATAATTTTCGTGGCTCGCGCATAAATGTCGACTTTTAGCACTTGTTGCATAAATAGCTATTACGTACACTTCTGTGCAATAAAATTAAGCACACAGGGCTTTGTTGTATTTATTAATAGCTTTTTATTTTTAAACGGTCTTAGTTTTGGTCTTTTAAAAAAGGTGATATTTTCAAGTTATGGTGTTTTATCATTTATTGAAACTGCTGCTAGGCAATTAAAGTAGACCCGAATTATACAAACTAGAATATTGTGAAAAATAGTCATAAGACTTGTGCTTAATTTTATTGCACAGAAGTGTACAAGGATCAACATTTTCAGCGTTAAAGCGAGTATACAAAAAAAATTACTTTTATTACAATAATAAGTACATCTACACAAGTACACAATAAATTGGTTTAAAAATATCATGTACACATCTACACAATACATTTTTGGTTTAATAATAAAACGTAATTAACAGTTTCAGCGTTAGCCGAGTATAAAAAACCAACCATTACTTTTATTAGAATAATAAGTTCATCTACACATCTACACATTAAAATGTTGATTTAAAAATAATATGTAATCAACATTTTCAGCGTTACGTCGAATTCTGCGCTGTTCTAAAATTCGCCCAGCTGTAGAAAATACTCTTTCGCTTGTAGCGCAACTTGCCGGTATGTTTAAAATGTTTCAAGTTTTTTTAACAGTGGCTTATTTACACTGTTTTTCCAAAATCCTAAAATGTCATCTACACTTCCGAATTTTAATTTAACATATACTAATTTAGTTTTCTTTCGACATCATCCTAATTACATGTGTCATCGTCAGAGCTATATCTAATGTGTAGAAGTGTAGAAAGATAAGAATCTGATGCTGATGTACCAGTTTTGAGTCGTTTGCTATGTATTTCATCATTATCAGCTATAGTTTTATTTGCATTATAATCTTCTCTTTTATGTGAAGGTATGAACTTTAAGGATTTATAATTAGGGTCCAAAAATAAAGCCACATAATGTAACTTGTTTGGCACAATTTGTGATTTAATGAATTTAAAAGTTGCTGCACCCTGCAGTTTTTTATTCGTTACTAAATATTTAACGTGAAATTAACGTGAAACGTGAATCACGCCTTGGAAATTTATACTCACGTTCACTCACGTTCACGTCACGATTTTCAAATATTAGTCACGTTCACGACGTGACACGCCGTGACACGACGTGACACGACTGTTTTCACGTCACGCGCCCATCTCTACATCAGACAGCTTATCGAGAAAGCAAACGAGTACTATACCCCTTTATATATCTGCTTTGTAGATTACTCCAAGGCATTCGATAATGTAAACTGGAACAAATTATGGTCAATTTTAAGAGAAATGGGCACCCCACTGCACTTGGTAGAAATTCTCCGCCGACTATATTCAGAAAGCAAAGCAGTGGTAAAAATAAATGGTGTATTGTCCAACAATTGTCCAATTAAAAAAGGCGTTCGGCAGGGCTGTGTGCTTTCGCCTCTTTTATTTAATATATACACCGAATACATTATGAGAATAGTCTTGGAAAACTGGGATGGTGGAGCTTTAATCGGTGGACGACGAATTTCCAACTTGCGGTTCGCCGATGATACAACACTGCTTGGTGAAAGTGCAGAGGAAATACAAAGTCTTTTACAGAGGTTAGAAGATGTGAGTAGTGAATATGGATTGAGCACCAACTATAATAAAACAAAAATATTAATAGTGGAACGGGAACATAACCACCACCCAGAAATTCGCAGAATTGGCAAGTGCGAAGTAGCCTCGCATATGATCTACTTGGGCTCTCTTATTAACAACTCCGGTGACTGTGGAACAGAAATTAGACGCAGAATCCAGTTGGGCAGAACAGCTATGACCCAACTATCCCGACTTTGGGCCGACAGAAACATCAGCCGCAGTGTTAAAATAAAACTCATACAAACCATGGTGTTTCCAGTTTTCCTATACGCAGCGGAAACATGGACCGTGCGCGAGGCTGACAGACGAAGGATTGATGCCTTCGAGATGTATTGTTGGCGCAGAATGCTCCGTATTCCCTGGACAGCCCGAAGAACAAACGCATCAGTGCTAGATGAAATAAAACCACCTCAAAGACTCTCCGGTATCGTCTATGCGAGAATACTTCAATTCCTGGGCCATATTGCTCGCCGTCAAGATAATATGGAGAAGACCATCGTCCAGGGAAAACCATGCGGTAAACGGCGAAGAGGAAGATCTCCTCTGAGGTGGTCAGACATAACAAAAAGAGTGCTACACGAATCACTCGGCAGCGCTATGGAAATGGCCCAGCACAGGGAAACCTGGAAAGCACTAGTAAAGGGTAGTGTTCATACATTGAATGTATAAATGATGCTGAATCACAACACATCAGTAATGATGTCATGATTAATGATGATGATGACTAAGAATGCAGCATTGTTACAAAAACGCGACTCAGAATTAAATTAGAAGAAAAGTAAGCATGGGCAGAAACGATGATCTACTAGCTGCATTCAGTTCAATGTTTCGTTGGTTTTATATAGAATGGCTCTTTTATGATTGCTGTTCGGAACACTACAGAGAAAAACAATAAAATAATAAAGGACAAAGTACGAATTTTATGAATTTAATTGAATGCTTTTTTTCAGAAAAAATCACTGTTTGCTATTTTTTGTAAACTTTGCGTAATTCTTGTATTATTAAAATTAGAGGAAAAATTAAGACAAGCTTTAGATAAAGATAAGCACTAAGACACTTCATCGGTTTTTTAGTTTCTTAGTTTCCCATTAAGCCTGAACATCTAGTGGACAGTTTTCTTTAGTTACGACTGTACAACATGTTTGATAAGTATGGTCATTACATTAAATGAGTGTGTACTGACTTCAGTCGAAGTACATTGCACTAAAAATCAATTGCTTATAGAAAATTATTCTGCAATAGGTCTGGTGCAAACTTTTGAGGACCTCTGGCTAAATCAGATAAGAGTATATTAACCTAACGCACCAAATGTGATTAAAATGCCCAAACAACTGTTTTTGGCTTATGCATTTTATCCAAATTTTGTCATATCGCAACCATCTGTGCGAACTTATGTTAATATAAATTCATTACAGTGACCATGAGTCAGTTTAAACAGTTAAATGTTTTCATGGAGTTATTATTAATTATACTTATGAATCACGTGTGTAAGATATAAGTTGTAGTTATAATATTACAAGGTTATTTAGAGAACACTGTTTATCTTTATAGGCTTTAAGGACTTATTAGCTTAAATTGATTCGTTGGCCCAAACTTCCAAAATCAAGTGACTACATGGATACAATTGCCGGCCGGACTAACTCAATGGAGACGGTGTGCAGTTCTTTAATTACGCAAATTAATTCTTCTTTTTCTCTCATCCTTTTGCCTTCCGGCGTCGGAGTCCGTGTCGTCTTGAAGCTATTTCTTCCATTCATTTCTGTCTCTTGTTAAGATCTTCAATTCGTTTAGCGTCTTTCCTCTCGCCCTCCCTATTTCACCCATTTGTTCTATCCACCTTTTCCTTAGTCTTCCCCTTTTTTTTCTTCCCTCTTGTTGCTTCAAATACTTTTCTACATGTTCTCTCTGGGTTCATCTGTAATATATGTCCATACTAGTTAACTGTCTCTTTTCATTCTTCTTCATTATTGATTCCTGCTCTAATATTTCTCTAATTTCCTCATTCCGTATTCTATCAAATTTGGTCTTATCTGATATTTCTTAAATATTTCATCTCTATGGCTGCTATTTTGCTCTCGTGTTTTACTTGAAATATGCAGTTTTCGCTGGCGTATAGGACTGTTGATATTGTGACTGCGTTATGTACCATTAGCTTCACATTCTTGTCTATTTCCTTTTTCCGTAGTATTGTTCTGGTTAGTGCATAGTAAATTCTATTTCTTTTTCTCATTCTATTCGTTAATTATGCTTATACGTATTTTTCCATCCTCAGTAATTATAGTTCCCAGATATTCAAATGTTGTAACCCTTTCCAGGCCGATTTCTTTGCATTTTATTTCTGTTTTGATCTTTCCCTTGCTTTTAGTTTACTATCAAATTAATTAAGAAGCCAAAAGGGGTCTAACAAATCTTTTAACTAACGACAAATGTATCCAGGCGTCACAAAGAATTCGTAAACTCATGTTAGCACAATAATCTGAAATAAAGCACACGTATCGCGATAGCAGTAACAAAGAACAAAACCAAATCGCAGTATATAATCACATAATTAAAATAACATGCAATCCAGTACAGAGTACAGATAATTATCAAATAAGGCCATACGTAAGGAGCACCTCGAAACACAAACTCGTTACTAAATACAACAACAGTACAACAATAAATTACACGAAATATTACCAAAACAGTTTAAAAAGATGAAACTGAATTGAATTTAGGCTCCGAGGATGAAAAACATTAAGTGCTTTAACTGATTTAGTTCGTGAAGCGAACTGTGCATGACGGCAAATGTCCAAAATAAAGCCTACGGAATACTGATAGAACCCAAGCAGGTACTGTAGCAAACCACATGAGGTATTCAAGCACCGGATCACTGTTCACAGTATTAATTGCATGTTACTCAAATTTATTTGCTGAGCCCTCTTCTTCCCAGTCAAACGGTGACGTAGCTAGCACAGATCGTTTTGAGGTAAAACCCCAAATAGCCCATAAAAGGCTGGATTCGACAGGTGCTGTCAAAGTCGCACCAGGTTCAAGGTGATAACCCATAGAAGGCTAGATTTGACAGGTGCCTTCAGAATCGCACCATATTCAAAGTCAATGCCTTTAATGTGGGACTGCCAAAACCTTTCGTGACCAATGCAGGGGGCGGGGGAGGGGCGAAGCTCCTAATCTGCGGCTATATAAGGATATGCTCAAAATAGAATCAAGAATGTCTTAAACACGGCACGAAAAAGCTTCAAACGGCGCTTCAACAGAGCGCTTCTAAGAATTCGTCGAGAATTGGCGTGAGGAGGCTTCCTCTATACACTTAAAAAGCTGCGATATTACGTTGTATATAGCGAGGGCAAAATCTATTCAACAAAACCACATGCCCACAAAAGCTTTGGTCAATCTTAAAAGACGCTAGCTGTCGGCTTTCATGGCACAAAAGAAAAGAAAACGGAAACGAAGTCAACCCATTACCGCTTCACTTACCGATAAAACAAAAAAAGCGGATGGGGTGCGCGCGAAATTTAAAATGTACGTCACAGGACCCGAAATAACATAGACTCCGCGCATAAACCTGCAAAGTTATAGAGGCGCATTCTGATAGTAACAGACCCCCCAATAAATCATAATGATGATAACATGCCATTTTTAAACGTGTTTAGTGTATAGAGCTTATTGGATTTAATTTGATAAATAAAGAAGCTTCGTCTGCCTTTTAGGATACCAAAAATTGTTCAAGCTATCTACAACCTACGTGGGTATTTATTAAGCCAATAGTGAAGCTAAACATGATTGGCTGCAACATTCATTGATATGGGGCATAAATTTTTTATAAATAGTGTTTTTGAAATTCTGAAGTTTCAAAACGCGTATTCCCACAAAATCTCAATTTTGTATATTGCATGATTACAGGACTTCTTTATACTGATAATACAAAAAAGTAATATGCTGTGTTAACTAACATGAGCATTACACGCTTTTATCTTGGATAAGAACACCTTCACAAATACTATCTGGCAGTTTTGAGTTGAGGTCCTCCATGAGCTCTTACATTTATTACCCACATTTTTATGCAGACCTGTATAGCCAGGGTTGCTCAAACATTTTTCTGAGCTCGGAGCCCTACTACAAAATCATTAAACTAAGAAATAATCACTATACTACTTCAAAATTAAAAATGCATTAAACTCACCATTAATATGGGCGCCTTTCTTCACCCACTCGGATTTAACGAGGGTTGCTTCCGAAGTGGTGGCAGTGACAATGACGTCAGCACCTCTGACGCACTCTTCGATGTTGGCATTTGCCCGAAACGTACCCGTCGAGAGCGGTCTATGGTTTAATTCGTTAACCAAATTTGTAGCACGTTGTGGTGTACGGTTCCACACCCTAACCTAAGAAAAACTATGTTAATTATAACAATAACTAGGTAGCATTCCAGTGAGACAAATGTCTCATTTAATAAAACAAAAAAGACCGTTTTGCAAATAGAACGCGTATTCACCACACGTACGTATATGACGTAACTGTTGGTAGCAAACTACCAGTCGCATTCGCCTTGATAAAATTTGCCTAGAATCTAACCTAAAAAGTTCGGATTAGGATAATTACGATAATAATTAGTGTTAGAGACTGAAATTCGGTTCCTGACCTGACATGACCATCCCAAACATATAACTTTAATAACTTTTTTCACTATCTCTTACGGTTTGGCTGCTGAAACAGCGTCCCGGACAGACGGACAGACAAGTCTATTAGATAAAGGATAATAGCAGTACCTTATTCGGCAGGCTCATGCTCAATTGCATAGAAATATTCAAATTAAACGACAGGTCCTCGATGCTATTTAGAACTTACACAAGAAACATCAAATTAATCAATAGCGATGTGTAACAATGACCCATCAGTATAACAGCGCTTTTGAACTAAATGATAATTTTGGTGTTTTTGAAACAAAACAAAATTTTAAATTTAGTTACCAATTATTGAAGCAATGACGTACTGTTAACTTAAATAAAAATATAGAAATACCATAAAATAGTGTACTTTAAGTGTGACACCTTTAACTTCATTCAACAAATGGCAAAAGCAAATTTTGTAAAACTGTAGAATAAAGGTACCAAGATGTTGATTAAAAGATAATGGATTATCAAATGGTACATTAAGATCAACAACAATTTTGCTGGTATTGTTCCAATTAAACCATCATATGAAATTATTGTCCTGTCCTATACAAATTTTGGAAGGTTTACTGCTCAGGCTAACTCGAATCCTCAGTGTATATATCGTCGTGAGTATGCATAAGGAAAGAATCGCTCTTGGAGCTACTAAATAAAAGTAACATGGACGCCAGTTGCCATAAACGACTACGATAAACTCAATCTAACTAGCATCTGCACAACTCCACTAACCATTTACGGCTTCTATCTTACACGAACTCAATCACAGTAGATAGAACAAAACTATCAGAAGCAAATTTTAAGCACCAAGGCTTTAATGAATTTAAGATGTATAGGTACAGCGAAATGGATTAAATAAAAGCTAAAGGTCATCGTCATTGACATTGTAAATTAATAACAATACACACATAACCCTGGGTTTGATAAATGCAAAACAACGCATGTATTTACTGTAAAAATAAGTATAACAATAGCCAAAAACTAATATTTATAAAGTAATAATAATAAAATTGGGTTGTCAATACATAATAAGGAAATGAAATAGCATGCTGGTTAAATAAGCAAATAAAGCAATTCAAT
The DNA here is from genome assembly GCA_940337035.1 of Agriotes lineatus. Classification (NCBI taxonomy): domain Eukaryota; kingdom Metazoa; phylum Arthropoda; class Insecta; order Coleoptera; family Elateridae; genus Agriotes; species Agriotes lineatus. Next base: position 88,717,537 of record OW679201.1, read on the forward strand.
TAATTGTCAGCCTGAATCCGAAAAGCGAAGGTAGCTCTAATGAAATTAGCCTCCTCAGTCATTCTAAGAAGTTAGATTCTTAAACGTAATTCGTGGACGCGAAGCTTATCACAAAGGCATTTGGACAACGAAGCGCATTATAATGCTTAAAATCAATGCTTCGTAAAAAAATGTCGTCGCTCAATGTCATGGACATGAAGAATTAGTTCGTATACTCTCTTAACAAACAATCGTACACGTTGAATAAATTCCAACTCCGTCTGTGGTGACGAACGGGTAGACTGAGTAACCGAGAAGTAATCATTGCCCGTCCCAATCTCGGATAAACGAGGAAGGTTCGTAAACAAGGTTAGCAACCTCTCACTAATAAAAAAAATAGAATAAGGCCCATAGAACCAAGCTATGCGTCGGACCCGGAAGGACTAATACTATAACAACTTGGTGAGGAAACCGGAAATTAAATAAAGCAACATGAGGAGAAAGATATATTAAGATTAGGAGTATGGAACATCTCATCTCTAAATCAACGGTTCCAAGGTAAAATTACAAATATTTCACAAAAGCAAATAAACAGTTACATATCGGAAACAAAAAAGAAAGAAAATGCACAAAGACTACATATTGATATAGATACAATAGAATGAATCAAAAATAATAAAGCAAACGCGGGAGTGAGTATACTGCTGCATAACCATTCCAATAGGACATAAACTACATTGACTATATAAACGAAAAAATATTGACACAACTATCAAAATCAGTAAAGGCATTTATTTATACGAAACTTCCCTTGCAAGTGCGACCAGAAAAAGATACAAATCTCTAATGTTGCTAGTAATATTGAGACATGAAAAGGACACACTCAGTAATGCATTACACATTACAACAATTTGTAAATAAAGAAAACTGCATCCGGTGGGTTTCGAACTCGCGGAATCCGATTGCTAGCCAGATGCTGTAGCCTCTGGGCCACGAGCTGTTACGTATTATGTTCGCTTACGACGAAAGAGCCGTGTAGGCTGTTCACCCTGTATCTGTAGGGTCCACCATTAGCCTATTTTCGTCAATGGTAAAAACTGATTATGTGAAAGATAGTTTTATCTATTCTAAATTACAAACAAGGGCCCCAGAACTGATCCTTAAAATACCATAAAAGTATCAGTACGGAAATGGAAACGTATAGCCACTATACTTAGTTAAATTATCATGGAACCTTATTTAGAGAAAATTCTGCAACGAATTCGAGAAAAGAGTAAAAATTTGCCATTCTCCATTTTGTGTGCCTCGAAAAACAATACCTTGTTACATTTCATTTCCCTCTCGAGGTTAGCTTGGAAAGTTTCGTCCCGTATCGCATAAAAATTTTGATTTTACAGTTGAGTGTCCTGTAATCGTTTCTGGAAATGGAGAAAATTGAACACCTGGCAGTGATTAAATTCTGGACTAGAGAGGGATTCTCGCGGCGTCTTGCTTATCGTCTTTCTTGACAATAGTCGTACCATCAACGCATGCGTATTACAGCGACTTTTTGGCTGAATTGTGAGAGCAACTCAAAATTAAATACCGTGGACGACTGCGATAGTGCTACTATAGTACGACAATGCGTTGTCGCACACTACGTAGCAGTGACATCAAAAGCGGCTAAATTGGGCTTCGAAATCCTAACACGCCCAAACTTTCTTTTTCGGAAATTGATTTGATTTTGAGTGACTAGGACTTAAACTGAGTGCACATTATTAAACTGATTAGGGCACGTCCATATCGATTTAAAGAAAATTTACCAGAGGCTTGTAGGTACTAAATTGCGAATGATTAATACATAAATAATTTTCGGAAAAGCAGAAAGAATTGCAATAACTTTTTATTCGTTTGGGGATATATTAGCTTCAACTATTACATTAAAAATGCATTTCAGTGAGTCTTGGACAAAGTAGGGTGGAAAATTATCTTGTCCTATTGATCTAAAATTGTCAGCCCAATTCTAGCACCGTTAATTTTGTAATCTGTAATTTGCTCAATATAGGTTAAAATGTGTGTGTGTGAAATTTACCTCTTTAAACTGAAAATAGTGCTGCAAAGCAAGGGTGTGGGCTTTTCCCTGGGCACCAGCCCCCAAGATGGCCAAAACTTTATTTTCTTTGCCGGAGTCCTTTCCATGGAGATACTTCGTGGCAACTACAGAAGCTGCAGCTGTCCTCCATTCAGTACTTGCTTCCGCATCTATGATCTGAAACGAATAATTTCTGTTTTACATCGATGGTTTAATCTGCGTTCAATGCTGGAGAAACGGGACCTTTAAAACATCGGCAAAAAATTAAAACAGCGAAAAGCAAATTATTAAAAATCATACTGAAAGATAAAAAAACCGTATAACATTAATAGGACTAATTTCCTTTCTTGCTCGTATTTTTAGGAAAGCGTATCCCGAACGCTAAAATTTCTCTGACGAAGAAAATCAGGTTAGCTGTGTTCCATTAAAAACGGGAATCTGTCTTCCTTACCTAATTGTTTATTATCATGTTATAGATATAGCCAGAATGCATTTTTATTGTTCATTAGATTTAATCAGTGTAATTTAGCATATCCGAAAAGGTGAGTGAGGCCCTGTTATGTGTGCACCGCGACCCATAGCGATCCTTCTAGCATCGTAAAAAATGTCAACTTAAACATCTTTCGCGGGGGACAATTCAGTAGCTGGCAGGTTTTGCCTTAAGCTACATGTTGGTGAACGACCCCGAGTGCATTGCGAGAATTAAATAGAAGCGGTGTAAAAAGACCTTGCTGTGTTGAAGTTGCTGCATAAGTTTGAATGCAGCAAGCTGTGTTTCCGTGTCCAGCAAGTGGCATTTTTATCGTGTACCGAGTGAGTACACAAATTGAGAAGAAGCCACGTATAGTCGTAACGTCCATTGTGAGTACGTGACGTCAACCATCATGGAGACACCAGCTAACTGCCGCAATTTTGTGTAGTAAAATTACGTGCATCACGCCGTTCAAAGTTTGGATGACGCAATTAGAGAGCAAGCTAAGTAGGCAAAGATGTTATTCATGGCCATTGGTGACATTTTGTTTATCTTCAGACAATATTTTTTAATGAATATTTGCTGTTCTAATTTGTTTTAATGGATAGAATAGTAGTTTTTGCACTTACAACATATTTTTACTTGTTTTGAGGTTTGTTATCTGCTATCCAAAGTTCAACTTATCGTATGCTTGCTGGTTGGTCTGACAAAAACTAAATAGTATACCTGTTTTATTTTTTAAATAAAGTATATAAAATATAACGAATTAGAAAATTATTTTGCATTTGATAGAAACGATAATCATGCAATTTATTTAGCCAAAGAATATTAAGCAGCTTCAAATAAACTATTTTTTTATAAGTAAAGTAGATAGTGAAAAAAAATTCGACACTCGATCAGTAAGTGACTTATTGGCACAGGCATTAAAAAGTAGAGTTCGGCCATTCCACCTCATATTTCTGACTTTTTCTCGGCCTATTCTAATGCACGTAATATACTATTACATAGGAAGTCCAGAAAGCGCATCTTTACAGGACGGGTAGACACATTTCATGCCGATACTGAAGGCGAGGCTTGAAAACCTACAAGTCCTGCAAAAAGCGTTCCGAATGAGTTACGCACAACTTTTTTCCAATCCAGTTACGAAATGTCAACATTCTAACAAGTTATTTTAATTGCGAAAAGTAGTTCCTTTTATAACTATTGATAAAAGGTGACATTGTTTTATAACTAATGATAAAAAGTGACATGTATAATTCATTAATAGTATATAAACCTTATTTATTACAAGCATTAATCGTAGTTTTCAAATGTAGCATTACGAAATACTGGTATCTTCTCGACGTTAGATGATGCCCCAAATCTATTTTTAACAAAATGTGGCACGCGCGAATTCATTCCAATATTTGGCGACATATTTCCCCTAAAATCCTTACAGGTACTTTTCATATTTATTCTTAATTAGACTTAAATATTAAAATCCTGCAATAATAATCAAGCGTTATAGTTACATTCGTAAAGAAGTAGAGATATATGTAGTTGATTTCCTTAATAACCACAGTTAACAAACATTTGAAAACAATCAAACCGTCATTTTTCCTGGTCATTCCTGTAAAAAATACTTTCCTAAAAATTATACAGTATGCAGTAATGCACGATCGTGACGAGTGCACAAAAAAGTATTTAAAAAGGTAAATTTGTAGAATAATTAAGATGTAGCTGTGCAATATTTCCTATACGTTTTGAGGTGCAAAATGTTGAATCATAAAGCAGACGATCACAACGACTGATCACATTTAAATTCAATATTTTTATCTACGACAGTGTGTAAAATTGCCTTTTAGTTGGCAGTTTGAAGTTTGTAAAACGACTGTTTAATAACATGTTTGCATTATTTTACGTCGTCAGTAGTAACGTGTTTAAAAGATGTCATTAGGCACGTTGTCAGTAGCAACTTGTTTTAAAATTTTTAAAACACGCAAAATTACGACCGGTTGCTGGTAATCCTAATTTACATTTAATTGTTTTTATATTTACCGTGTTTTCTAGATTCTATCGTAGATAAAATATTGTACAATACACATGCGTAAAGCATCTTTAGTCACTCGCGTGGCTTAAAACGCTTGCTCACTCGCGTTTTAACTCTACCCCACTCGTGCCTAAAGAGTAGCTTTACGCACTTGTATCGTAAATTGCTATTTTTCTTCTCAATGTTTCAAGGCAAAAATTTCACATTCTTTCTTAATGCTTTAACAAAGCCTCCTTATTTGAAGAAAATTGATCCTATATTAACACAACTGTAGGTTGGACATAGTAAAAGACTAAAAATGAATATAAAATACCTAGATCAATGTTGAACCGAAGTCGTTACATTTTCAGCAAGTTATTTTGTAGTCACTTTTCAAAAACGTGTTAGCAAATTATTTATCAAGATCGCAGTCACTTTTCGTTTTTTTTAAATAGTTTACAGCAATTTTCGTTACTTTTTTACAATATGTTTGGAATACTGGCTCAGAAAGGTTATACCGACTTTATAATACATTTTCAACCAATTTTTTGAGCAAATATTTAGACACTTAGTAGTAATTGTTTTTGACTCCACTTTGAAATTAAATTCGTTCAATAAGATATAGCCCATTGTGGAAAACAGTAACGATTCTTTTATTTTCTTTAAAACATACAACTTACAAATATATACAAAAGCGTCTATATGTAGAAAATACAAATACGAACAGCAAGTTAACTAGAAACAAATACCAAAATCTCATTTGGCAATTAAATGTTAAGGAATCTGACGCGTGCCCCGTCTTGGCCAGAGATTCAATGCCGGAATCCAAAAAAAGGACAAAGGTGAAGGTTATTTCAATTCCCTCAACTGGGGGCGGGCTGCTATAGAGACCTTCCGTCCCTCTTCAGCCAAGAACGGGAAACTCGGGATGGGTGAGAGAAAGGAGGGGTGGAGACTGGAAGAAAGGTCAGAAAAGGTGGAGAACTACTGCCCCGGCATTCGCCTCAGAGAAGGTACTCTGTTGACTCAGGAAAACCACCTAAAAACCTGAATCAAGGCAGGCAGCCTCAGGAATCGAACCCACGACCTCCCGAATGCTAACTAAGCCACGGAGCTCGGTCTGTCGGAATCCCAGAGTGTCTACGTTTATATAGGTCGCTTGTGCAAAGCAAGGAATTCCCTATTCTTTGAATACAATAGGATTATCCAACCAGGGGATGAGCCATACTTTCGCCTCGCAGAGGAATTCCATTTTCTCGGCTCGGGTTTTATGATCAATTATTCACCGGACACGGCCTACCTCAGGAAGGGTTTGCTCTTCACTTTCGCCTGGCCCATTGTTTCACGAACGAGGTGACAGATTAGTTCAGTTCTGTCAAAATCAAGATTTTGCTATAACAAACACCCTATTTAAACTACCAAAACGTAGGCTATATACTTGGAAATCTCCCATGGATGGTGTGAATGGCATAGTTCGTAATCAGATTGATTACATACTGATTAGAAATAGATTTAAAAACTCTGTGAAAACAGTAAAAACTTATCCAGGTGCCGACATCTCTTCTGATCACAATCCAGTTGTAGCTACCATAAAAATAACACTCAAAAAACTACAAAAAAGAAAATACAAACAAGAGCTGGAGGTTATTAGACTGAAAGATCCAACAGTTTATGAACTGACAAAAACAAAAATTAATCAGAACATACAAAAAATAGACATGAACGACATGGACACACACAACATAGATAAAAAATGGAACTGTATTCAAGAAGCTCTGTTAACTACTGGAAAAGAACATCTTAGAAGAACAAGGAAAGCGAAACAAAGCTGGATGACGGAGGAGATTCTATGTCTTATGGACGAGAGAAGAACTTATAAGAATAAAGACCAGACTAAATATAGAGAACTAAATAAAAAGATTAAGGTGGAAATAAGAATAGCAAAAGAAAAATGGTGGAGTGAGCAGTGCCAAGAAATAGAAAACTATGAAAAAATATATGACAGTTTTAATATGCACCGAAAAATTAAAGAAATTACTGGAATGAGAAAACAACATACAGCTAATGTAAAAGACACTAATGGTAACATCATCACGAATGTAAAAGACAAATTGACGAGATGGGCTGAATATATAGAAGAACTATTTCAGGACACTAGGCAAGAAGGAAAGACAGATTACCCAAATGAAACAGGACCAGCAATACTAAAGGATGAAGTATTACATGCCATCAAGCAAGCAAAACATCGTAAGGCGACTGGACCAGACGAGATACCAATAGAGTTGCTAAAACTTATTGACAACGAAACAATAGCTATTTTAGTTAAGTTATTTAATATAATATACGCTACAGGAATATTGCCAGAACAATGGTTACTTTCTACATTCATACCCATACCTAAAAACAACAACTCTAAAGAATGCTCAGAACATCGAATGATAGCATTAATGAGTCATACCTTGAAAGTATTTTTAAGGATAATTCATAATCGAATATTTAGAAAGTTAGACTCAGAAATCAGTAACACCCAGTTGGGATTCAGAAATGGAATGGGTACCAGAGAAGCACTATTCGGAATAAATGTATTAATGCAAAGATGTCTCGACATGAACCAAAATATGTATGTATGCTTTATCGACTTCGAAAAAGCATTCGATAAAGTTAGACATGATAAATTAGTTAAAATTCTAGAATCAAAAAATATAGATAGTCGCGACATCAGAATTATAATAAATCTATATTGGCATCAGAAAACCAAAGTCAGAGTTGAAGGTGAAATGTCGAAAGAAATCAATATCCAGCGAGGCGTTCGACAGGGCTGCATATTATCCCCACTCCTCTTCAACATATATAGTGAAGGGATCTTCCAAGAAACACTGGAGGGAAGTACAGAGGGCATTACAATAAATGGGGAGATCGTCAATAACATACGATATGCAGACGATACAGTGATGTTCGCGGACAATTTACAAGATCTACGAGATTTGTTAGAACGTCTAAACCAAAGATGTAACAATTATGGTATTAAGATGAACTTTAAGAAAACAAAGTTTATGGTAGTTACGAAAAATCCAAACCACAACGAACGTCTTTTCATTTCTAACACACGCATAGAGAAGGTGACAGAGTATAAATATCTCGGCACATGGATTACTCAAAACTCCGATCAAAACAGAGAAATAAGAGTAAGGGTGGAAATAGCTCGAGCGGCGTTTACAAAATTAAAAAAAGTCCTCTCTAGTCGTGACCTTACATTAACTATACGAGTTCGTATCCTGCAATGCTATGTGTTCTCGACATTGTTATATGGAACTGAAGCATGGACACTGAAACAGGCCGAAATAAAAAAACTAGAAGCATTTGAACGTTGGTGTTATCGAAGAATGCTAAGAATATCTTGGGTGGATCATGTTACCAACTTGGAAGTAATGCGGAGAATGGACAAAGAGGAGGAAGTATTGAGAACGATCAAGAAACGTAAATTACAATATCTCGGCCACGTTGTAAGAGGAGCCCGTTATGAAATGTTGAGGTTGATTATGGAGGGTAAAATAAGGGGCAAAAGAAGTGTTGGAAGAAGAAGGATATCTTGGCTTAGAAATTTAAGGGAATGGTTTGGTCTAAGTTCCAGCGAACTATTTCGAATAGCAGCCAATAAAATAAGAATCGCAGTCATGATTTCCAACCTCCGATAGGAGAAGGAACCTGAAGAAGAAGAATTGTTTCTGCAATTGCCTCTGTTTCATGACGCAAAAGGCAGATGGAAATCGTGCTGTGTTGATATGGAATGCCTGCTGTGTTGATATGAAATGACTGCTGTTATGAAAGTTCGCTTTTAGAAAGCTCGCTTAGCGCGATGTACATTAATCAATTGTCGTTACCGAGTTTTTTAACGGCCCCCACACAATTGATTTAGAAGATCCGCTGGTTTAACTCAAATCGCAGCACAACGAATTTATTAGTGTATTTCGTAAAGCACTAGGCACATGTGGTTTTGACATTTCTTGGTTTGTAGAGCCCGCTACAGACTCAACAAGAGTTTCAACAAATCTTTAAAATATCTTCAACAAAAATTGTTTAGCAAATTGCTTAGTAAAGGTAAATTATATTTCGAGCACATTGCAGTAATATATTACTAAGATTAAGTAAGCCATCGGCAAATTTCCAGCAAGTTATCAATGAATTTCTAATAAATTTACACCAAGATACCGGCAAGTTTTACAACTTCAATGATTTAGAATGTATGCAAATTTTCAGCAACTTTCTAATAATATTTGCGTAAATCTGCAACCAGTTTGCAGTGAGGATTCTAATAAATATTTTAGCAAGCTTGTAATACAGTTTCAAGGAATTTTCACTACATTTCAGCATTCAAAATATTTTATCACCTTTAATTACATTTTCAGTAATTTAATAACAGATATTTTGCAAGGTACCAGTAAATTTTCTAGCTGGCTGGGAATAACTTTTCAATAAATTTTAAATAAATTATTTTCTAATATATTGCAGCCAATTTTTAATAGGCTATCACGAAATGCGTTATCAAGCTTTTCGTCGAATTCGACCAGTTGGCAATAATTTTACTTCATTTACTTCCAAAAGTATAGTAATCATGATTTTTTTTCGAACTCGAGATTTTTGCGGGAAACCCGTTTTCGTGTCTACTGATTCAGAAAAAGTGGTTTTCGAAAAGGTGTCTGTCAGTCCGTGTGTGTCGTGTCCACACTCCAGACGGTTAGTTGATTGACCTTAATACCTATCTATACCTTCGTTTTTAATTTAAATTCGGAGATCCCAGTGACTTTTTGTTAACATCGGGTATTTGGAAGTGGTACCTCACTCTAATATGTTTTACTTGAAATGACAGCGATTTTATAAGGGTTCTTAAGAAAGTTCCAGTAATTTTTTTAGAGAAGTAGCAATAGATTTTTAGAAAATTCTAAATTATCTTTTTATCTTTCAGCAAACTTGTAATACATTTTCCAAAAATTTGCAATACATTTTTGATACATTTTCAGCAAATTTTTAGCCAAGTATTTGCATAAATTATCAGAAAATGTTTAGCCCTTTTAATAATAATAATAATAAAGGGCTTTATTAGTCCTAATAATATTACATTAATATTTACGTTTACATTAAAAAAACATGTACATAATGGTAAAATACTAGAGATACATCACAAGATTAAATTATAAGAAGGACTAAATGGCGCGCATTCAGAAAGACACTAAGTGCATTCTGCTCTTCCCCGCGAACCGGTATTCCAGCGGATGATATGAAAATAAAACAATGTAGCAATTTAGCACATGCCATACACAGACTAGAGTGTATTTATTGCTCTGACTGCAACAGATGCCTTAACTTATTTTTAAAGGCTTGTAAAGAAGTTGCTTCAATGCTGTGGAGCCTACTATTGAACTCAGTAACTATATTATAAGAAAAGGATCTCTCAAAGACTACAGTCTTGTGCGTTGGAGGAGTCAATAAACCCCTGTACCTTAAATTCAAATTATTTATTATATTATTATTAAACGTTCAAAAAGATATAGAGGGACCTTCTTGTTGATAGTTTTGTAATACAAGCATCCTGCTTGCAAGTTACGTCTATTTGCCATATTCAACCAATTTGCATCTGCCAGTTTGTAAGAAATTTTATCTTTTCTTTTAATGCCATAGATAAACCGTAAACATGAATTTTGAACGCGTTGTATCCGGTTTCTATCAATCCGATCTAGACATTTACCGTAAATCTGACTGCAAAAATTGAAGTGAGATAGAACCAAAGTATCACAAAGCATAATTTTTAGATTAACATATAAGAGATGTTTATTAGAGTATAAAAGTTTTAGATTGGAATATGCTTTTTGGATTAGTTTAGTAATATGGGTTTTAAAACGAAGGTTGTTATCCAAATATAACCCAAGATTCCTAGCTGCCGCAACTGGTGCAATCCTTTTACCAATACCTTGATTTGTTTTAAGTGAATTACCAACGAGTCCCAGTAAATACTTAATTAATGTTGTAATAAATTTTGGGAGAATTTTTGGCAAGTTTCCAGGAAGTCTTTAATAAGATTTCATTAATAATTTTAGGAAACTTGCAGTAAATTTTCGCCAACCTTTCATCATAGCTTAACAAACTACTAGTAATAAATTGTTTTCCCTTGGCAAACTAGAAAACTTGTCGGCTGCTCTTGAAACAGTCTGCAGCGAACAACTATTTAGCAAATTATTTGCGGAAAATTATAGTAAAATATTAATACTTTATTCACTTTATGTGAACTTTCAGCGAGTTTTCAGCAACTTTTCAATACATTTCTGTTCTAGTTTTACTACAATTTCAATGATTTACGAAGATAATTTCTGAGCTTGTGCAAAACTTCGACCAGTTTGTAGTGATGGTTGTAATCCATCATGCTAGTAAACGCAGTATTTATTTCTATTTTTAAAACCAGTCAGTTTCAAAATACTATTACAAGAACAATCGTATGAATGTATGGTGCTAGTTGATATAGGAACTGGTTACTATGAGTAATTAATATCAACTTAAACATTTTTAAAAATCACGTTGAGGGTTTAATTCCTCTCAATTGTGAAAAAATAATAGTTCTAATGTTATACACAGTCGGAAAATGGCTTTCCTTGTGATATAAATTGTTATAATAATATCGGATTGTTATAATTTTAAATAAAAGTCAATTTTGAAAGTAACCTTGAGTTATATTATTCTATTGTGTATAGAATGGAATACTTCACTCATTTAATATAGAATCTATGCGCGAGTGATTGTTCTTCTGCTAACGAAAGTTGTTTCTAGTATCAAGAACAGAAATATGTTTGGGAAGTTCGACAACGAGCTTCTGTAGACGAGCTAACGAGTAAGAAATCCAGTAGGAAGTTCCAAAATGGAGCAGTTCGAAGTTCATGTACCTCTGAAAAGTCAGCAAAGTTCAATGAACATTTTAGTGATATTTAAATGTGTGATTTTAAAACAAGAAATTTGATTTAATGTAAAAATTAGAAGAACTGTATTTAGATTTAAAATAACTGTGTTTAGATTAAGAAATTGGTTTATATTCTAAATTTTGAAGTTAAATCAAGTACTTGATAAATTTAGGTTTTTATATTTTGAAATTATCTTTTTGGATTTATTAGACATATAATAAATAATGCAAATTTTTTAAATATTTTGGATCAAAACATTAAAATTTATGTTTGAAGATTATTTCTATTTTATTTTGTAAATGTCAAGTCACACAAGATAACTGTAGAGCTTTGAACCGTTAAAAGACAATATTTTTTAATATATATTTTAATTAAACAATATTATCCTGATTATTTATTTATTTATTTATTTATATCGCACTCAGCCAACAGCCGTTAGGCCAATTATAGGCGTCGCTGTGCATTACTGTCTAAAAGAGGGAGATTTCATGTAACTAAATATTGTTAACATAAACATGTCCATTTGTCTGGGGGCAAGGATTCTCATTGCTTTGAGCTGGTTAGTCGTGGTTGGAATTAATTTCATATTGACATAAGGTAAATGTCAAAGTTCAGCAATTGTAATAAACGTCAAAGTGATTAGTTTATACGTTTTATATGATTTATTAAACCGTAACTAACAAAAGTAAATTTATTTTATCTTACTGTAGCAGCTATTTCCATACATTATACAACTGTTTTCAGTGACTAAAATGAAGTTTTATTCACTAGTGAGTATAAAAGATTTTTATACTCACTAGTGAGTAAAACGTAATTTTAGTCACTGAAAACAGTTGTATAATGTATTTTATACTCACTAGTGAATAAAACTTCATTTTAGTCACTGAAAACAGTTGTATAATGTATGGTAATAGGTGCTACTGTAACTATCTATTGTCTGTTTTGCGACATATTCTGACGGCTCAAACTGTTTAGGCATACGAATTGCTACTGTAAGATAAAACGTCGTATATCACACGTGAGCGAAATGCCATTATAAGCTCGTGAGAAATTGTATCGCTCGTGTTGGGGCACTCGCGATTCAAAATTCTCACTCGCAAATAATGATACATTTCTCTCACTTATAATATAATCTACTATTATCTTACAGTAGCGCCTATTACCATACATTATACAACTGTTTTCAGTGACTAAAATGAAGTTTTATTCACAAGTGAGTTTTCATTATTCATACTACTGCATTGTTGGTAGCACTGTCAAGCTATGTCAAATTCGTAATTTTCAGGTTAAGTTTTGCGTCAGTATGTGTCAAATAACAAACAAAACCTAACCTACGAACCTCGAATTTGATATAGACTAACAATACACTTCAGTACTGCCAATACACTTCAGTACTGTCAAACGTATATCAGAAGTCACAGGCGACTAATTATAAATTTATTTCGCGACATATTCTGACTGCGCAAACTATTTAGGCATAAGAATTGCTACTGTAAGATAAAACGTCGTATATCACACGTGAGCGAAATGCCATTATAAGCTCGTGAGAAATTGTATCGCTCGTGTTGGGGCACTCGCGATTCAAAATTCTCACTCGCAAATAATGATACATTTCTCTCACTTATAATATAATCTACTATTATCTTACAGTAGCGCCTATTACCATACATTATACAACTGTTTTCAGTGACTAAAATGAAGTTTTATTCACAAGTGAGTTTTCATTATTCATACTACTGCATTGTTGGTAGCACTGTCAAGCTATGTCAAATTCGTAATTTTCAGGTTAAGTTTTGCGTCAGTATGTGTCAAATAACAAACAAAACCTAACCTACGAACCTCGAATTTGATATAGACTAACAATACACTTCAGTACTGTCAAACGTATATCAGAAGTCACAGGCGACTAATTATAAATTTATTTCGCGACATATTCTGACTGCGCAAACTATTTAGGCACAAGAATAAATTGCTACTGTAAGATAAAACTTCGTATATCACACGTGAACGAAATGCCATTATAAGCTCGTGGGAAATTGTATCACTCGTGCTAGGGCACTCGCGATTCAAAATTCTCACTCGCAAATAATGGTGCATTTCTCTCACTTATAATATAATCTACTATTATAACAAAGGTAAGTCAATTTACTATATTGAAATAACATTAATATCATTTGTCATATACACCACAAAACAAAAGTATATTACAAAATGTCAACCAACTAGTGGAGTTTGATAAAGGATATTCGCAATACCCCGATAAGAGAAATATTGCAAAATGAAGCCAATGAATGTGGTGCTCGATTAAGAAAAAAGGATATTTGTAAAATAGTAGCTAAAAGGGAGATCGAATAGAAGTTGTATTATAAGGTTTAACTAAATAATACCTGTAATACATTTTTATCAGCTTTGCTGCACACTTGCTCTAATTTTTCAGTAAATATTTAGCAAGTTACTATTTTGCATTCAGAAAAAGTCTTTCAGTAAGTAAATCTTTGAAATATCTTCAGCAAACAATTCTTTAACAAATTATTTTGTTATGTGTGATAAATTATTATTTCACGTTGTACGTAGTTAGTTAGCATTAAATTCGTTATTCTTAGTTTTAGCTTATATTTAAAGTTATTTAGATACAATATAACCAATTTTTATCACCAAGATCACGCCAGAAGCAACAGACATTATCGTTCGCAATTATGTCACCCCCAAATTGTAAATTCAGGGCTTTGTGTGTGTTCCAATTTTTGGTTTATCCTTGCTACCTCCACAAATTTAAATAACAATTTAAAAATATAAAATATATTTCCAAGCCGTTGCATTAATAAAGTCGAAGTGAGGTTGCAGTAACTTTTCAATAAACTTTTGATGAACCTACTGTTAATTACAAGTTGTCAAGATGTCATCAAGAAAATTTCAAAAAAGTTGTATGCAGTTTACAGTAAATGTTTTACCAAGTTTATTATAAAGTTCGCAGTTATCCTCTTGGCGTGGTACCAGTAAATTTTAGTCAGCCTTTGTACCTAAGAGGTGTTTCAACCCCATTAATACAATAATTTTTTAGCTAATTTATAAATATTTGTATTCCTGCAGCAATTTATTGAGCAAAATTACAAGAAATTTTCTATAAGATCACAGAAATACTATAGAAAATATAGAGTTTATTGTCAGGAACTTTTCGACAAACTTGAAGTAATTATCGTATTATCATATACAATACCGTAAGTGGTCGACGAATTGCCGAAAATTGTTGTCAAAGTATATGAATCTTTAGTGCTTCGATGTCAGTTTCGAAGCAATAAACACGAAGAAGCACTTTGACAAAGATATATGCAATTCGTCGGCCACAAGTGGTATTTAAAGGACTATTCAAGGAAAAAAATTGGCATTTCTTAGTAATTAATAAATCATATCAAACCTTCTTGACTAGGTTCGGTTAGGTTAACAGCGCAACCGAGGACGTCGTGTAATTCGATTTATTTTACATCAAGTTGCAGGCTATATACGTGTTTCGATTGTAGAGTAAGTCTGCATTATTTAAACAAATTTACAGAATACATATCAAAGTTTTTGTAAATTTGACATTTTGCAGATAGAGAAAACAATTTGGTAAAAATTCCATTATCGAAATTGTGTCAACATTTACTCTGATTGGTGTATATAACAAAAATACTAAATTATGATTGGTTAATAGTTAACATGGAGAAGGAGCAGGGTTAGTCAGTAAATTTTCTATATATATTTTTTTTAATTTGTGGAAAATGTTTGCAACAAATTTTGAGTAACTTTTTCTCAAAATTTCCAGAAAAATTTGTCAGGTTACACCAACTTTACAATATTTTATTCAAAACATTATTAATCTTATTGTAAAAAGAATACAAGCAGAGTTTTGTACCTATTTTACTTTTTACTTCCTTTTACGATAAAGGAAGTATTGGATTCACCCCAAAAATTCGAAATTGAGTTTTCAACAGGTCTTCACGTTTTAGAGTCCCCTGATCCCAAAAAAACATATTTTTTTTCATTGGTCTGTGTGTCTGTCTGTCTGTGTGTCTGTCTGTGTGTCTGTCTGTCTGTCTGTGTGTCTGTCTGTGAACAGAATATCTCAAAAACGAAAAGAGGTATGGCGTTGAAACTTCATATATAAGTTTTGTGTACTATGTAGATGAAACAGCAAGCTTTTTAAAAAAATCGCATAACCGGAAGTAGGTGTTTACTCTTGTGATTTTTTAGTTTTTTTCGATTTTTTCAAAAACGGCTCTAACGATTTTTTTCAAACTTTACATTTTTAATGTGCATTAACGTGAGATAAGTGATTTTCCAGTTGAATACTTCTAAAGTAGGTTTCTTTTGTTTTTTTTTCTATTTTTTTTTATTAACTCTTATTTTAAATAGAACACCCGGTATATTATTACATTTTTGAATTCTGCTTAAGATTTTAGAGAAAATTTGTCTCTTCAACTAACGCTCTATTTTGTACCGTTTTTGTAAAATTCGTAATTTTTGAAAATTTTTGACAAATGCTTAAAAATTAGAAATTAAATATTTAACTAATTATAAGATCACTGTAAAAGGAAGTTGTGTGAGTGCATCACACCAGATTTTAAAACATAGTAGTACACACAGGGTGTATCTAAATGGTAGATCACGGTTTTAATGATAGTGTAGTACCTGTAAAAATAGGTAAAAACGCTTATATGAATATATGCCATTAACGAAACGGTTACCGATATATAGGGTGTTGAAATGTATTGTTTTAGCTCTATAATGATTTTTTTTAGGAGGCTGAAGAAAAGTTAATAACGTCTTCAGGATATATTACACAAAACCAGGCATCTTTGCCTATTACTTGCATTTCAATAAATATTCCAAATCGAAAACATATTTATTTTGTATAAATTTTATTTTTGGGTGTTGGTACTTTTTACAATGGAAATCAGTTTGCTTTCTGCAAGCGCAGTAGATTTATAAATCCGAAATTACAAGAATAGTACTAATCGATTCAACATTTTTCCAGAATACTTTTTATGACATGTTAAATGTAGATTAAAAATTAATCAGAATCAGGCGTATCAAATATTCTAGAAAAAGGGAGCACCTTGTTCGATTTCTACCCCACTTGGATGTCATATTGAAATAACAGTAATAGTAAAAGGTGACTAGTCTTGATTAATACTTACTCTGAAAATTATATAATTTTAACCTAGCCTGCTCAGAGTTTAAAAAAATTTAAATCGAACACCTTTCAGATACACCCTATACATATTAGCAGAAACATTTACAGAAAAAATTCTCACCACCAGTTTTTGCACATTTTCCCCAAGTTTATAGTTATTTTTCGGCATATTTTCAGTAAATGTTATAAAAACTTTGCAGCCAATTTTCAGAACACATACTGTGAACAGTTTAGGCTTTAAGTAAACTTTTAATAATATTTTTCCCATAAAGTTTAGGATGTGTCCAGTAAATTTGAAGAAATGCTAAATTTTAATGTTTACAAGTAAAGTTTTAGTAAATGTATTTTTGGCAAACTTTCAACATGCTTACCGCAATGTTTTAGCAAGTCCACAGCAAATGATTTTTACAACATGAAGTAAAATTGTTTTAATAAGTTACAAGTGAATTTGAATTGTCAGAGAAGTGGTGGCAATTTTTCAAAAAAATTATGATTCCAACGCTTTGGCGACTGCAAGTTTACAATTCAGGAAGTGTGCATACAAATTTGCATGGAGTTTACAGTAAACGCTTTTTGCAAATTTGCTATAAATAACAAGATTGCAGATAATTTTTGAAAAAATTATAGAAAAACCAGTTTCCAACACTAAAAGTGCAATAATTTTCGCCAGTACGCAACAACTTATTTTGCAAAAGTGAGATAAATTTTTTGTAAGTTTGTGGCAAAACTGCAGTATGTTCGAAGTAAATTTTATTACTCGCAACTACTTCTTATCTAAAAATATCAATTCTACGCTAACACCATTTGAGGCTGTAAATTATCATAAAACGTTAAAAACTAATATAAAATAGTACCTACTCAGATCAATATTACACCCAAGTCATTTACGTTTCCTAAACTCACCGCTTTGACGACGCCGGTTTCTTCGTCCAGCAGAGTCATCCTTGAGAACATAACGGGCAAGGGGTTAGTCCTCTTGGGGTTGCCAGGGAAGACAGTGAACGACTTCTGCGCAAGTGCTCCATATTTACTATCCTGCAGGTACCCCGACATGAGAAACATTAGATTATTGGAATTCGGTAGCCTTATTATAGAGCGAGGACTTTGAAAAGCGAGGTCTTTGGCGACGCTCGCCATGGCACATTCGGTAGCCTCGAAAATCCTGCCCCAGTCCAGCAGCTCCCGTGCCCGAGAGTCCGAAATTTCCACGACGGTGTTCATGCTGAATTTGGTTACGAAGTCACGAAGATGAAGGGATCAAACGATATGAAATATCTAAGAAGCGTACTTTGCTATAAACGACTAGAACCGACTAGAATGCTCAGTATCAATTTTCAAAGATTAGTGTAGCAGGAAAAACACCGCGCCATCGCAGTAATGCAACCTTGGCTTTCGATTTGTGGAAGGTGATGTCACGTCCTAGAAATTATCTATTGGTAGTACTAGAGAAAGCAACTAATCTACTAGCTCGGATGATACCGAAAAGTAACGATTTTGCACAAACACAATGATGCCCTAACCCTTGTTTGGATGTTTGTAGAATATTTTACTATCAGATACTTATAGAAAGTAAAGGTAAACTTTACTTATGAAACTATTGTTGGAGCCTCCAGGCATGCACCCTAGTAAGGGAGGGCTGAGCGCGGCAGGGCGGCTCCAGGTAGTTTTAAGTAAGAAGTAGTCGTTAAGTAACTGTACATAGTTAAAGACGGTCTCGTACCAGTTCGCAGCACATCAGCTGAGAAACATAGCCCAAATCAACGGCACATCGGCTGTAAAGGGTTAATAAAGTTTTTGTAATATACTGGTGCTTTTTTTATTTACGTTATCGAATAACAAACAATAACATTTGGTCCTTCGACCCGGATCACCGGTAAATTAAATTAAAAAGTGTGTTCGTTCGTCGAAATTCCTGGAAATCGAGCTCCATCAGCCGCACAACAGCAGCACCAACGAGATACGTTTTCCTATTGCACATCAGCAGCTTCAAGACGACGACTCAGATCAAATTATCTGCATATCAGCAGCATCAAGGCCAATTACATCAACTACACATCAGTAGAAAAACGGAGGGCATTAGGTCAAACAGGTCAGTGATCCTTTCCATAACTCTATTTCACCCGTCCTATCATCGGAGAGTGTATATCTTTGTCGCCGTGCAGTCTATTCTAATATTTAATTGAAATGGCGGCGGAATTAGGAACCTTGATTCACAAACGGGGTCATGTTAAGGCTAGATTGACAAAAATAGCAAATTTTGTAGGTAATTTTGAACAAGGGGATAATGTTATTCAGTTGAAGGTACGACTTCCCATGTTAAAGGAGATTAACGATCAGTTTAATAGCTTGCAAATGGAAATCTTAATGATTAATCCAGATTTGTCAGAAAATGATGATCAGGATAACTTTGACATGCTGTATTTTAATACAGTATGCGCAATTCAATCAATTTTGGAAGATCATACCGGTTCTGCGTCACAGAGAGTTCCTGCAGAAAATTCGCGTGAATCGCAATTTAATATCAAATTACCAATTTTAAATTTGCCCGAATTCTCCGGAAGGTATTCAAATTGGAGAGCTTTTTATGACACCTTTAAATCGCTAATCCACGATAACCACAAATTAAATGATTGTGAACGTTTTCACTATTTAAAATCGTGCCTTAAGCAAGAACCTCTGCATGCAGTTGATGCATTGCCTGTATCACAAGCTAATTATACCTCTGCTTGGGAAATTCTAAAACGAAGGTATGAAAATAAAAGGTTAATCATACAAGAACATGTTCAGTCTATATTAAAATTGTCAGTTATTTCTAGACCATCTCATACTTTGCTGCGCCAATTGGTAGACAAGGTAAACTCAAACATGGCAGCATTAGAGGTTCTAAATTTACCTGTTGATTCTTGGGATGCACTTATTGTTCCAATTTTGAGCGAAAAATTAGATTATACCACTAACAAAGAGTGGCAATCGTGTCTAAATAGCGAGATTCCAACTTTAAAGGAATTTATAACATTTTTAGACAAACGATGCGAAGTACTCGAATCGTTAAGCTCTTTAACAAGGCCACATCAGGCGAATCCATCAAACAAAGTAAGCTTAAGGGAAAAACCACCTCGTCATGCTTCATACTTGAATATCGACAAACCGTCGTGCTTTCAATGTAAACGCAATTCGCACAACATATATCAGTGTTTAGAATTTTTAAAATTAAGTGTTCCCGATCGCCTTAAGCAAGTCGAGAAATTCGATTTATGCTCAAACTGTCTCAGAAATAATCATAAAACAAATGATTGCCGATCGACCTTAAAGTGCCGCGAATGCAAACAAAGGCATAATAGTTTGTTACATGTAGTTCAAAATGTTACAACGTTAGCAGAGGTTAGCAGTGCCTCTCAATTGAATGAATCGGAAATAGTGCCATCATCATCAATGATATGTTCAAACAAGGACATTAATACGACTGTATTGCTATCAACCGCCTTAGTCAATGTCAGTGATAGCAAGGGAAACTTACACGAAGCTAGGGCACTTTTAGATGTAGGTTCTCAAAGTAATCTCATAACTGAGAACTTAGCAAAAAAATTATCTCTGAATCAAGTGAACACAAATATTACAATTGCGGGTATTAATCAAGGTCTCAGTTACGTCAAAAAAATGGTAGAAGTCTCTGTCAAGTCCCGTCATAATAATTTCACTGCAGAAGTGCAATGTCTTATAGTACCGCAAATTGCACAAGACATTCCGTCGCGATCATTCAGCAGGGCCATGGTTCAAATCCCCGTAAATCTCAATATTGCTGATCCATATTTTAACCAAGCAGGCCCCATAGATTTATTGCTAGGTGCCGGGCTATTTTGGGAAGTTCTTTGTGTGGGCCAAATACGAACGAACAACCATCAACCTTTCTTACAGAAATCGCATTTTGGATGGCTAATCGGGGGCTCAATAGAATTTGCTTTAAGTACCACAAGAACTTCGTGCAACCTGAGTACCGCAAGCAGATTAGAAAATAGCTTAACTAATTCTGGGAACTTGGACAATACTTATGTCAAAGACACTTGTCTGCTGAAGAAATAAATGTGGAAAACCACTTTAGGAGCACTTTTCATCGGGATGTAAATGGTCGGTTTGTAGTAAGACTTCCTTTTAAAAACGATAAGCTGGCCTTGGGCGCGTCTTACCAAAATGCGTTAAAGCGATTTTATAATTTAGAGCATAAGTTAAACTGTAAGCCAGAAATAAAGCAGCAATATATGGATTTTATGACGGAATACAAGCATTTAAATCACATGGAATTGGTTCCGGAACATCAATTAAACGTGCCGAGTTGCTATCTTCCTCATCACGCGGTGTTTAAGGAATCTAGTTCAACCACCAGGCTAAGAGTGGTCTTTGACATGTCGGCGAGGACTAGCAACGGGTCGAGTTTAAACGACAATTTAATGTGTGGACCAGTGATTCAACAAGATTTATTTTCAATTTTGACGCGATTCAGGACCTTTCAATATGCGTTAACGGGCGACATAGCAAAAATGTATCGCCAAATACAAATTCATCCGCAGCAGGCTGATTATCAAAAAATATTATGGCGAAATAATTCCAATGAACCCCTTCAAACATACAGGTTGCTTACACTTACATATGGTACGAAACCAGCCAGTTACATCGCAACTCGATGTTTGCAAGAACTAGCTTTACAAAATCAAGTTAATTATCCTCTAAGCAGTAAAATTATAGGTCGCGATTTTTATATGGACGATCTCATTACGGGCGGGAATGAATTAAATGCGCTAATAACGCTAAAGGATGAAATAATTGACATTTTGGCACAAGGGGGGTTCGAATTGCGTAAGTTTGCTTCAAATGAAAAACAAATCCTTTCGGGAAGTAGTGGTATAAGGCCAGATAGTGTAATTAATTTAGATAAGAATGGAGAAACTAAGACGCTAGGATTAATTTGGAATTGTGATGGTGATTTTCTAAAATACGAAATTAAAACACACACACTATGTAGTAAAATTACTAAACGTTCGATTTTATCCTCAATAGCTCAGATTTTTGATCCTTTAGGTCTTATAGCACCAGTATCGATGAAAGCAAAGGTTATAATGCAAAAATTATGGTTATTGAAAATAGCTTGGGATGAGAGCGTACCCATGGATATTCATTCGACGTGGACTGAATTTTTAAGTCAACTGTCTTATTTAAACGATTTACAAATCAATCGTAAAGTAGTGTCGTGTTTTCCTTTCAAATCAATAGAAATCCACGGCTTTTGCGATGCCTCAAAATTAGGTTTCGGAGCTGCGATATATATTAAGACAATAGGCACTAATAATGAACATAGTTCTCAATTATTGTGTGCCAAAAGTAGGGTTGCGCCGCTGAAAACAGTCACAATACCGCGGCTAGAGCTATGCGCTGCTTTATTGTTAGCTAAATTAATGGATAGCGTTAAGAAAACGCTTAATTTAGACATTAAAAGGGAATATTGTTGGACTGATTCGACTATTGTATTAGCATGGTTAGCGACAGAACCTAATACGTTAAATACTTTCGTCGCAAATAGGGTGGCTGAAATTCAGTCGTTATCTCAAATAGAAAATTGGAGCCATATAAGGTCGCGGGATAACCCTGCAGATGTTGTTAGTAGGGGTCTGCTACCTAGAGAATTAATCACCGATCGAACGTGGTTCTTTGGTCCGACGTGGTTGAATCAAGAATACCAACAACCAACTTTAGAGATAGGGAATGTTGAGATTATAGAGAAACGCAAGAAGGTTATAGCCTTTACAACAATGAATGTAGAGACGCAGTTCATTGACAAATTTTCATCTTTTTCCAAGCTACAGCGCGTGATAGCCTACTGTTTTAGATTTATTCAAAATTGCAAAAACAAGACAGATGCAAAATCAGGGCCGCTGGCATCTAATGAACTGCAGAAGGCTACGTTTGCTTTAGTCCGCATTGTACAACAGCAGGCATTTGCAGCTGAGAGATGGCAATTAAATAAAAACGAGGTAGTGGACAAATGTAGCCCATTAGCTTCTTTAAATCCCTTTGTAGGCGACGATGACTTAATAAGGGTAGGTGGTCGACTAAGAAATGCAGCTATATCGAATGATGTAAAGCATCCCATAGTTCTGCCTAAAAATCATCACTTGACCAGATTGCTTATTATCAGTGAACATGAGCGTCAATTGCATGCAGGGGCGCAAGCTACATTAGCGGCATTAAGGCAGACATATTGGATTATAGCTGCAAAAGGTGTCATAAGGCAAATCATTCATAAATGTATGAGATGTTTTCATGCAAAGCCCCGTACTATTGTGCAGAAAATGGGTGATCTTCCCAAAGATCGGTTGCAATTAACACGTCCTTTTTTAATATCAGGAGTGGATTACGCAGGACCCATTTTGGCCAAACAGGGTCGCGGACGCGGTAAAAGAACCATAAAGGTTTACATTGCGTTATTTGTATGTTTTGCCACTAAGGCAGTTCATTTGGAGGTAGTGAGCGATTTAACATCAGCATCGTTTTTAAGTGCGCTTAAACGATTTATCGCAAGACGTGGTCATATATCACGCATATATTCAGATAATGCGTCTACCTTCATAGGAGCCAAACGCGAATTGGCTGATTTGGCCCAATTTCTTAAAAATTCTAACTTTCAAAATGAATTGATAAGCACATTAGCTGCTAAAAATATCGAGTGGAAATTCATAGCACCTCGTGCGCCGAACATGGGGGGTTTGTGGGAATCAAATGTTAAGGCGATGAAATATCACTTGAAAAGGGTTATAGGTAACGCGCTATTAACATACGAAGAATTATACACTCTCCTTACCCAAATCGAAGCCTGTCTAAATTCCCGACCCCTCACCCCGCTGACCTCTGATCCTAATGACTTGGCCGCACTGACTCCTGGTCATTTCTTGATCGGGGAACCGTTGATGACAATGGTGGAACCCGATACAACCCATTTAAAATTAAATTGCCTTTCACGGTGGCAAAGAGTGGAGCAACTTCGGCAACATTTTTGGAAAAGGTGGCATAGAGAATATCTGCTTCAACTGCAACAGCGTTCCAAGTGGCGACAAAGGGCGCTCGAAGATATTCGTATAGGAAGAATGGTCATCGTGGCAGAGGACAACGTACCACCTCAACAGTGGCTCTTGGGGAGAATAATTGAGCTTCATCCAGGGGCTGACCAATTAGTGAGAGTGGTAACGGTAAAAACAGTGCGCGGAGTGTTGCGAAGGCCTGTAAATAAATTGTGCTTTTTGCCTCGAAATGAGTGAACATAAACGATTTATGTATTAGTAATAGTGGTATATATTGTTTAATTGTAAGAATCATTGTATATTGTGCTTTAGGTGTAGGAATTGGTTTATACAGTCTTTTACGTTATTGTACATAATATTATTAATTGTTCTTGTTTCGAAGCCTAAAGGACTTCAAAGGGGGCGGTATGTTGGAGCCTCCAGGCATGCACCCTAGTAAGGGAGGGGTGAGCGCGGCAGGGCGGCTCCAGGTAGTTTTAAGTAAGAAGTAGTCGTTAAGTAACTGTACATAGTTAAAGACGGTCTCGTACCAGTTCGCAGCACATCAGCTGAGAAACATAGCCCAAATCAACGGCACATCGGCTGTAAAGGGTTAATAAAGTTTTTGTAATATACTGGTGCTTTTTTTATTTACGTTATCGAATAACAAACAATAACAACTATATCACTTTAAAACTGCTTTAATCAATAATATTGATATTGTACTATAGTGCCAGATCCTGGATTTCATTGCAATATTTACCGATTCTGGAAGAGTGTATCCAAAATGCAAATTCTTGATTTTGAACATTTTTAAGACAATAAATAAACTAAATCATAATTATATATTGGCTGTGGAAAACTTGAATTTTGTTGGTACCACTGAGACCGAGTGTCAAAAGTGGCTTATTCAGATTGAGAAATCAAAACATAGCCACAAAATCGTTGCGGTTGTATACAAGGTTGTCTCCTAAGTAATAGAACTTAAAGGTGGTAAACTATGGTTTATTTTAAGAAGAAAAGTTCCTATAAACATGTTTCCTAAATTGCTTTTGTTTACAAACTACAGGGTGTCAAAGAAGCCGAAACAAAATTGAAAATTAAGGAAATCTTGAAAACGAATAGAGATATTTAATTTAAATTTGGTATGCTTACATGTGGTACTAAGAACCACTTTTCAGATGCATCAGGGGCGTGCGTTTGCTTAATCATATTACATTTTTTAATTAGAAAATGACACGCCACTCATTATTTTTCAACTTGAATAATTTTTTAAACTCTTAAACAAGAACTACTCTTATCTTTTTTAGATTTTATTAGTCGTTATCTAGTAAAGGGAAGCCCCGAAGGCGGTAGTCGTGGTCCAGGACGAGAGGAGTGGCCAGTCACTGACCGTTCATGTGGCGGCATAGTTGTGTCATGCAATGTATGAGTACACATATCTTTGAATATATTATTTTCGGTGCCCCGAGCTAATTTATTTTTTCCTGGATTCAGATCGGTTCACACGCATAAATCTACAAGAACTGGCAACTTACCCAAAATTCCATAACGCGCCTGCGGTCTAGGGTTGTAAATCAGAAACATGATACTGGAGGTGGAAGGCGGACGGCGAGTCCTTTCATATAGCAGGTGGTCGCACACGCCCGTCCGCGAACATAAACTCAGCCAATTCCACAATCAGTCATGCAAGCAAAACAAGAAACATTCGGCTTTTAGCAGTAATGTGCTCATTACATAATATTTACAGGGGGTTTTATGGCCCCCCTCGGCGTTCCCACGTCGCATCTCGAAGAAGACATTATCAGGTATATTCTTCGGTGCACCTTCGATTATGTGCCTGTAATAATCCTGAAAATACAGATGCTTACCGCATCTAGTATGCCTTAACTGAACGTTAACTGCATCAATGGGTGGAACCCATGTCAATGTAACCGGCAATTACGGTGGCCGCATGGACCGTAAAAGACACAGGTACAAGGAATCTTTGGGAGACGGGCTTTCCCAGCCACCCAGTCGCACTCACTGGGGTCACTGAGAAGAAAGGTGCTTAACAGGTCAAATATCGTGGACAATCTCGCCGAATGGCCACTGATCCAGGCACGAGAGCGCACTCTACGGCGAGTTGACCCCTGGCCAACAATAACAATGAACAACGACCCAATTAATAAAGCTGTCTACAATCAGCCTCAGTACGAATAATAACTAATGTTGGACTCCGCTGTTCAATAAATACATTTGCAAAGCTACGGAAGCACTAGCATTCCTTTTTACAGACCTCATCCTTTCATCCGCTCTTTTATAAGTTATAATCCATATAACTTACACAATTCAATCACTTCAAAAACATAATCGCGGTGGATTAGCTTTCGCGTTCCCACGCGTGCCAAAAGCACCTTCGAGGCATCGCATTTTAGAAAATGCTACCCCCAGTCGCCTCGGGTTTCACAACATTCCCATATGGACATTCTCAACTGCCACAAAGGCCCATCGATATTTCAAACTACCTCCAGAAAATTCCTCCGATTTTAAAAGCAACCCTCCGTCTATAAATTGCTTTTGGACTCGTTTGGATTCTGTGCTAAATTTAAAACGTATCACTGAAATCAGTGACTGGTTTATTCGAAAGCCCATAATTATACGAATACAAATAAAATAATAGGATATTTTTAAACAACTCAAAGAACACAAAAGTAAAAAAAACATAACTGTTGTGAACTTAGTAATAGAAAAGGTAGCTTTGTAACATATTTGAACCAACACACCCGCAAGTCCTACCCGACTAGCGTCAGTGTATAAACGGCATTCCAAATCAAACAACCGCAACACAGGTTTTGAAATCAAACTCTGTTTTAGTTGATCAAAGGCAATTTGCTGCGGTGTACTCCATTGCCATTCTACATTTTTATGCAATAAGTGCGTCAACGGCTTTGCTTTTTTCGCGTATTGAGGAATAAATTTCCGAAAATAGCCAGTTAGTCCAAAATATTGTCTTATTTGGAGAACATTGCTTGGGGCGGGAAAATGTTCTACCGCTTCTATTTTATTGTTGATAGGGCGTATTGTGGAATTTGATATTTCATAACCAAGAATGTGATTTTGGTTTGTAAAAGGCAACATTTAGACATTCTAAAGGTTAAACCATGCTTACGCATTATTTCAAGCAACTCATTAGAGTCTAACGTCTATGCAATAGTTTTTCCCGGTATTAGAATATCGTCCAAATATACGATATATTTGTTAAAACGCGATTGTCCCATGATTTTGTTAATGATCCTTTGAAACACTGATGGTGCTCTACTTAGACCAAATGGCATTTTCAAACATTTATATTGGCCATTCTCAGCTATAAAAGAAGTTTTCTGTATTGAATCTGCAGACATTTTAATCTGGTAGTAACCTGAGGCTAAATCTAAACTGCAAAACTATTTATAACCCGACAAACGCAATTTCATCTTCAATTACTGGTAATGGATAATGGTCAGGTGTTGTTATTCTATTAAGCGCTCGATAATCAATGCACAATCGCGTATCACCCGTTTTTTGTTTATCAACACAACTGGACACGGAGAATTTGAGTCTCTTATTATTTTATGACGTAACAAGTCATCAACTAGTTGACGAATGTATCCACGTTCGACATCTGGATATCGTCGAGGTTTGTGTGAAATAGTTTTGGCAGAATGTAATCGGATATGCATTTCCTCATTACACGTGCCGACTTCGAGAGAATTACGAGCAAAACGATCGCGGTAGTGATTTATTAACGTCATCAATTTACATATAGTATCGAGTTCGTGTGTTCCAATCTTTATTTCTGACTCTTGGTATTCTTCTTGTTCAGTAAAAAGAGAAGGCACAGTAAGTGAAAATGTTAAGATATTTCCCAATTTTACATATTTGATGTCAGGACATTCAGTGAAATTTTGACCGATTAATAGGTCACAATTTATAATCTGCGTCTCTATAATATAGAAATCAACTGTTTTTAGGACGTGATCTATTTTTAGCTCAACAATAACTTTAGATCTAAGCAGTAAGGTCCCCGTTAGTGTTTTGATTTCGAAACCGCGTTTAAACTGCCACGGTCGTAAACATAACATAACATAAGTGAGCATTCGCTTCCCAAATCAATAAACGCCTGAATCAGTCGGGTATTTACATAAACTGTTTTAATAAACTTTCCCATGGTCGTACCAACTTTGCTTACAAAGTTTACGTGGCGATAAGGAACGATAGCCTGAGTATCATTTTTTTCATAGCGCTGAGGACAATTACTTTTTACGTGTTCTTTTGCTTTACACCTGAAACATTTTATACCTAACGGCTTGGGGGTGGCTCATTGGCGTAACTAGTGGGGCGGCCAGGGGGGCCAGGCCCTCCCCAGAGTGCCGCCTGGCCCACCCCAGAAAAATAGAAGTGTAATCGACACCAAATAAGACAATTAATAAACACAAGTAAAACTTCCAATATATATTCGACGTAACTATAATACATCCGACGTCAGATCTACTCGAAAGTCAAATATTGAATGCCTTCATAAATTCGCATTATTCCTTAAATAACATTTGCTAGTGCCGCTATCGGCTATAAAATACCACAATTCTTAGAACAACCTCGAATAAGGCGCTCAAGTTCTAGGTCGTCCAAGAACTGCCACTGACTCCTGTTATTATTACATCAGCGCCCTGGCCGTCGCGTCGCCTGTCAATCAGCCGATAAATTCCATCTGGATTACGTGACGGTACAGAGGTTAAATAAATTTAAAAATCTGCTTTTTTTATTAACCCATTTAAACTAAGGGGTTGGTTATCGACCCTCACACATTCTTACATTTTCTGGTTTTATTACCTTTTTTTGGCTTAAAAACTTTATAGTATAAATATCATATGTTGGACGGATGACTCTAATGAATAATAATATACAAGAAAAAACGTTATTAGTTAGCTAATAATTACTATGAAGACACTGCTTTCGTCTGAATATTTTTTTTAGTTAAATTTACACCATTTTTGTTAGTTTCTCTCAAGTGTTGTAATATTTACTTTTGTGTTCTTGGGGCTGTTTGCAAATATGCTGTTATTTTATTTGTATTCGTATAGTTATGGGCATTCGACTAAACCATCCACTGAAATATGATACTTTCTAAATTTAGCACGAAATCCCAAACCAATTTACAGATCGAATTCTGTTTTCAAGATCGGGGGCGTTTTAGCAGGTAGATTTAAATTATGGAAAGGCCTTTAGCCGAGAATTCCCATATTTGGAATGTTGTGAACCCGAAGTGACCGAGGGTTGCATTTTAGAATGCGAGGGTGCTTATGTGTTTTTGGGCAGTCTGTAGGCGAGATCGCACATGTGTGGACGCGAGCCTAATTCTCCGCGAGTGTGTGATTCCGCCGCGATTATGTTTTGAAGTGAAATGAATTGTAGATTATAATTGAGTGAATAAAACGATGAGGTCTGTAATATCTAAGTAGAATACTAGTGCCTGAGTAGCTTAGTGAATGTAGCTATTGTTCAGCGAATACGAACATTCGATATTGTCTCGTACTGATGCTGATTGTAGACAGCTTTGTTAATTGGATCGCTGTTCATTGTCGCAGAGGGTGCCCTCGTACCTGGGTTAATGGCTATCCGGCGTGATAGCCCACGACCCTTGACCTGATAAGCATTGTGCTTATCAGTGACCCAATTAGCGCGATTGGGTGGCTTGGGAAGCCCATCTCCCAAAGATGCCTTGTACCTGTGCCTTTTACAGTCCATGCGGCCACTGTAACTGCGGGTACACTGACATGGGTTGTACCCATTGATGCCGTTAACGTTCGGTTAAGGCATGCTAGATGCGGTAAGCATCCGTGTTTTCAGGATTATTACAGGTACATATCATCGAAAGTGCACCGAAGAATATCCCTGATGATGTCTTCGTCGAGATGCGACGTGGGACGACGCGGGGGGGCCATAAAACCCCCTGTAAGTATTATGTAATGAGCACATTACTGCTAAAAGCTGAATGTTTGTCGTTTTGCTTGCATGACTGATTGTGGAAATGGCTGAGCTTGTGTTCTCGTCAGGCGTGTGTGACCACCTGCTATATGAAAGGACTCGCTGTTCGCCTTGCACCCCCTAGTATCATGTTTCTGATTTACAACCCAGACTGCAGGGGCGTTACGGAATTTCTGGTAAGTCGCCAGTTCTTGTAAATTTATGCATGTGAACCGATCTGAATCCAGGAAAGAAATAAATTAGCCCGGGGCATCGAAAAGATGTGCCTACATTTAGTCAGAAGCGGGGATGGATCGGATTACATTACATTACTGGCGACTTTAACCCTCTCAGTTTAGAGATTTATATTACCATTCGGTTCGGTCCTGATCATTTCACTTAACTGCCAACCTATTAATTAATTGGGTGCATTGTACTTTGCAATTTAAATTTTGATTGAGCCCATAGTATCATAGTTATAAAATCAAGTGGTCTTTAACTGCTTCTCAGTTGTTTATGGGTTGATGAGTTAATTACCTGCAGCATCCCAACAACAGTTGAGGGCTGTCTGCCTTATTCGAAATTATTCCAGTTACGGCAGGTAGTAGTACAGATATTTGTGGTAGACGAATTGTTAGTGTTGAGACTAACTGAATATGATTCATGATTTAATTAATTATGTTGCTTCGGTCGAATGTACCTTGCAATATGTCACCTGGTGAGGAGATTAGTCGATTAGAACTAGTGATGGAGCTTTTATGGGTTTTCTATACGAATGTTCAACTAATTATTTAACTGATTCAGATGTCAACACAAATTTTAAATTGTGAAAATGAATGACGAGATTAAATTTCATACTGAAACGCCAACAACTTCTTAGCCCAAACAATGGTGACGAAACATTTACAAAAAGCTTAAATTACATTAGTTTGCACCTTTGCGCGTACAATAATTGAATGGTCGAATAATCAAGTATTCGAGTGAATCAAATGTTCGGATGGTTGAAGTATTTGAGTAATTCAATTCCGAGTCATTAAATTTTACTTATTCGAAATTTATATGGGACGAGTAGAAAAACAAAAACGGCGAGACGTGTTTGAGATATCTTTGTGAAAAATTGGTTCTTATGCGTTCTTGTAGTTTGACCGCGGGTGAAACAGCCTCCCGCTAAATTAACGGGTCAACTGACAGAATCGTACTCGTATAGGCTTCTGCTAGAGCGGGGACGAATAGGACGCCGGAATCATTGCTTGCTTTTTGAAAACTTTTCGGGATGAGATGGCAAGCAAGTAATCGCATTGATAATCGTATCGGTATGGCAACAGAGAATTTTCAAGCTGTCGGAATTATTACCAACGGCATGAATGTGACGACATAGGTTACAAGAAAATCAAACTGTACTGCTTTGTGTGTAAAAAGGAAAGGCACTTTTCCAAAAATTATCAAAATTGTAAACTACAACGCGAAAAATTTAATACATGTGTTGGAATATTCCTTCTACCGAATAGGGCGCTTGTAAAATAGAATTCTTTGAACGAGTCAGTCATTACTTTAAAAAAAATCATTTGTACAGCCCTGTATATGTAGCAAGTACGTAAATAGGTTATGTGAATTAATTACTTTCGTGTATATGTTTATATTGGGTGTTTTAATTAGAGTTTATTCATATTAGTCAAGTCCTATTATGATCTCAAGCCTTTGAATTCTGCTCTTATTCGGTTTCAAATAATAATGTGGGACAGATCGCCAGGAATTTAAGAAAAAAAGAGGCTATCCCAAATATTTTGAACCCTAATTCTGTGAGAACATGATATATGTGGATTTGGCACCAGTTGTCATTTGATACGGGTCGTGAGGCCAGTGGCGTAGCAACCATCGCTGCCGCTAGGAGCGTTTAAAAATTTTGCGCCCATATTTTACTTAGTGTTAGAAAAATTCATGAGCCATTTGTTTTAAGTTGCAAATGTCCAGCAGGTATGCCTGGGAATTAGAATTTTATGAGAAAGATGAAAGCACTTTTGTGATCATTCCGTGTTAGCGCCCCTCAAACTTTTCCACCGGAAGCCCTTGCTTCTTTGGCTTCTGCGATGGTACACCACTGCTATTCGGTCAAGCTAGCGATTAACCCTGATACACGCATAAAAGCCTGCGAGAATATGATGGAGCTAATAATTGTATTTTGCGGAGAGCTACATTTACTCAGAAAAATTTGATGACACAGAAGAAAACGCTAATGCTCGCATTGTACCAGACCAGATACTGTACAGCAATTAATCGTTCTTTTGGACGGTCGGCCACAGAGCAGAAAAGAAAAATATATTTTAATCTTGAAAGGATACCGATCGCTGTCAGTTAAATACAGAACTTCCGACGTCAAGGAGCAATCAATTTCCAGAAATAAAATTACATTAAAAAAACAAATGCTATGGTAATGTGATGTGTCAGGATGCTGTGACATCAAATATATGTATCCACCGAAACCTGTAACCTCGGCTGCTAGTATTTATATAATAAACAGTTTCAATTCGCATTTGTGAACTAAGTTAGTTGTGTTTTGTTGAACTCAATTGAATTCATATGACTTGATAGCTTACGAGATAGAACTAGTAGGCAGTTTACAGTACTAGCACCGAGGCGTGGTGCAGATAACTATTAAAGTTTATTAAAAACGGCCGCATACAGTTGACATTTTTGTGGACTCCAACATCCGTGTGAATAAGGGAAAGAGTATGTTGTCCCAAGAAAAAAATCTTCACGTCGCTGCTGTCTTACGCTACATTCACACTTACTAATTTGACAATAAAGTTATCAGATTTCGATCCCTCCATAAATTGTAAACACCCTGTAATGCGTGATTGGCACTGAATTACAAAACAGGAGCCAGGTAAAATTATGTTCCGACTTCATTACTCGAAGGTGAAATTGTTAGGTGATGTTACTTAGCGTAGGCCAAAACAAATATCGTGAATGTTTTTTCCTGCTGATGGGAAAGGAATAGCAACGATACAAACAAAACAAACATTGAAATGAAATTGCTGTCGGGCAACCGATTACCTTGTCGAATTCAATTTCAAAATTGTAACGCGTTGCAATTCATTAAGCACTGCAAGTAACAAAAAGGACTTATACCGCGTATTGCAGGATGGTGGCTACCATGGCAGGAACATACGTTTTGATATTAGGTGTAGCACGGCGGAAATGATGTTACATGTAGATTCGGTAAAACTGAATCGGAGTCCTACGGAAGGACCACCCGGACTAGATTGCTGAGAATCAAACCGGCATGACAGATTGGTTTTGTTTTGTAGGTGAAATTAACAAACGAAAAATTGCGCGATATTCGTGAAGTGTTGTCGAAACTTTAAAAACAAAAAGAAACGAAAAGAAGAGAAAACAAAACGATTACGAGCGTTGGAAGTACAAACACTACTGCTTGCAAAATAATATAATAATGACATATGTCTATCGTATAACAACACGGGGTGCCCAATGGGTTGCATCGCGCTGGGGGCATCAAATTGTCGTACGAGGTGCTCGAAGAAATGAGCGTACTTGACGCTGGTGAAAAATTGTTGGTTTTTTCGAATGCGCCAATGTGGCGAAAGATATGTTTTATGTTGCCCTCCCTATCAAGTATCCATCAAGAGACCAAAGCCCCTTACCCCTACACCAAAGATTCCAGTACCCATTCCTGTAATTCACCTCAATCACCTTGGTTCATTTGAGAAAACTAAAAGATACGTGTACGTCATTGTGGCAGTTGAGTAAGTACCTACTTATGGGGACCGTTTGTTCACCCAAAACCAGATACGTGCTGAGATTTTAAAAAAAATAGGTATCCTAATTTGGCAGTTATGGTGCACCATAATGAATTATCTTCGATTAGCGGTTTCTGTGAACAGATGGGTTCCACGTGGTGGAATGTCCGATAACATCGATACAAATAGCGATGGTGATGAGGCATCAGTTGATTCTTGGACCGAATCAGCGGAAGCGTTCTCGGGACGAGAACATTTCAGGATGGCCGAATGTTGTAATATTTACTTTTGTGTTCTTGGGGCTGTTTGCAAATATGCTGTTATTTTATTTGTATTCGTATAGTTATGGGCATTCGACTAAACCATCCACTGAAATATGATACTTTCTAAATTTAGCACGAAATCGGAACGAGTCCCAAACCAATTTACAGATCGAATTCTGTTTTCAAGATCGGGGGCGTTTTAGCAGGTAGATTTAAATTATGGAAAGGCCTTTAGCCGAGAATTCCCATATTTGTAATGTTGTGAACCCGAAGTGACCGAGGGTTGCATTTTAGAATGCGAGGGTGCTTATGTGTTTTTGGGCAGTCTGTAGGCGAGATCGCACATGTGTGGACGCGAGCCTAATTCTCCGTGAGTGTGTGATTCCGCCGCGATTATGTTTTGAAGTGAAATGAATTGTAGATTATAATTGAGTGAATAAAACGATGAGGTCTGTAATATCTAAGTAGAATACTAGTGCCTGAGTAGCTTAGTGAATGTAGCTATTGTTCAGCGAATACGAACATTCGATATTGTCTCGTACTGATGCTGATTGTAGACAGCTTTGTTAATTGGATCGCTGTTCATTGTCGCAGAGGGTGCCCTCGTACCTGGGTTAATGGCTATTCGGCGTGATAGCCCACGACCCTTGACCTGATAAGCATTGTGCTTATCAGTGACCCAATTAGCGCGATTGGGTGGCTTGGGAAGCCCATCTCCCAAAGATGCCTTGTACCTGTGCCTTTTACAGTCCATGCGGTCACTGTAACTGCGGGTACACTGACATGGGTTGTACCCATTGATGCCGTTAACGTTCGGTTAAGGCATGCTAGATGCGGTAAGCATCCGTGTTTTCAGGATTATTACAGGTACATATCATCGAAAGTGCACCGAAGAATATCCCTGATGATGTCTTCGTCGAGATGCGACGTGGGACGACGCGGGGGGGGGGGCATAAAACCCCCTGTAAGTATTATGTAATGAGCACATTACTGCTAAAAGCTGAATGTTTGTCGTTTTGCTTGCATGACTGATTGTGGAAATGGCTGAGCTTGTGTTCTCGTCAGGCGTGTGTGACCACCTGCTATATGAAAGGACTCGCTGTTCGCCTTGCACCCCCTAGTATCATGTTTCTGATTTACAACCCAGACTGCAGGGGCGTTACGGAATTTCTGGTAAGTCGCCAGTTCTTGTAAATTTATGCATGTGAACCGATCTGAAACCAGGAAAGAAATAAATTAGCCCGGGGCATCGAAAAGATGTGCCTACACAAGTTTTCTACAAATAAAGGATCAATTTATGTACACATTAAAATACAATTGCAATTATTTCATATGCGGGTAAGTAAAGGAGTTGAAAACTTGAGTGTATCGGTAACTACTCCCTGGGCACATACAGCTAGCTGCCTATTATAGGCTCGTCCAGTTCAGACTTAAGGTGACTTGCTATTTAGATGTTTGCCTTGCCTAAAGAGTTGAGTTTATAGCTTTAAAGAGTACGATCCAGAATTTTATGTTTAATAGTGTTTTATGTACCGCAAAGAACATTTTGTGGTGCTTGAATTTCCACAGTTGCTAGCCCAAGATAGAATAAAAACATATCACAATAGCAATTAAGAGGATATTGATGTTTTCAAGAAAGTATTTGTTTCGGGGATACGGAAAAAAAAATAAAAATTGTTGCTCAAAAACGTGCAAATGGAAACCAAGTGATGTTTCTCCTGAAATAATATTATTTACCGTCAACCTCATTGGGTTGCAAGAGGTAATCTATACATTTTTATGTTGTTTATAAACCGAGAAATAATTTATTGATATGCTCCTTAGACATGTAGTATTACGAGAGTAGGTAGCACCCATAATTTCCGCAAACCAATAGATCAAGTGCACCATGGAAATGTAACTTGCCATAAACAAATGTTTGTTGTTTTCTAATTTAACAGTTCAAATTTAGTTACTATACAGTTAGTTTTGAAATAAGTGTTGTGCATCCAAAATGAACATAATAGGAGAAAATTTTAGAGCCATGATTTACTATGACTTTAAAAGTTCCGTATCTCTGAAAGAAAGATGACTTCGTGCTGCTTTTGGTGGCCAAGCGTATATTTCTGGTTTAATGAATTTAAATTTGAACGAGTTTCAGTTAGCGACGATTTTTGCGAAGGACAAATTTCAGCAGTTACTGATACGAACGTAGACGCTGTGGGAAGAATGCTTCAGTAGGACAATCGAGTCACATATAGAATTATTTCGAGTACCTTGAGCATTGGCATGACTGCAATATACAAGACTTTACATACTCATTTGGGTGTAAGAAAAGTCTGTCTTGGGTGGATACCACACAGTTTAACAGACACACAGAAACACAACAACAGCATGTGGAACAGTATAAGAAATATGATGAAGGTAAATCTAAAGCAGTTTACATCATAACTGGTGACGAAAGCTGGATATATGCATTTGAACCCGAATCTAAGCTGCAGTCAGGATGTTTCCAACAAATCTTAATCCAGTTAAAGTAAAGCGATCTTGATAATAATTGCTTGTTTCTTTTCAAAATCCGGACCTATCACAACTGTCGTGCTTAAAAATAAACGTAGCGTTACTGCAGAATGGTACACAACTATATGCCTACCAGACGTTATTCAAAAAGCTCGGCTTATGGCGCCCAAGGGATGAGATCGTTCTGCACCATGACAATGCTTCTAACTAGTCATACCGCACATCAAATAAAATAATTTTCAGAGACTTTCGAGTTAAAATTGCTAAGTTATCCCCCATTCAGTTTCGACCTAGCACCTTCCGATTACTTTCTAGTTCCTCCATTAAACGATAAAATGCGTGGTGTGCGATTTGGAACTCCCGAAGATGCTGTGGAAAGCTTCAAAAACCTTGTTTCTCAAGTGACTCAAAAATTGTGGAATTTATGTTTTGAAAATAATTGGTTTTACCGAATGCGTAAATGTTGAGTTAAAGGGGGAATATTTTGAGAAAATAATACAAACAAATTTTGGTTACTAAACTTTGTTTTATTAGGCTGCAGAAATTTACGGGACTGCCCTCGTATAACGGCATCAAAGAACAAGCAGATAAATTTATGCGAAAAAGTTATGTATGTACGTAAATTCATGTCTTCATAGGTATACATAGGTATTGACGATGGTTTGTTGGGGGGCCTGGCCCTCCCCAGCCAAAAATCCTAGTTACGCCAATGGGGTGGCTGTGCGATTCGGAGCTTCGTTTTTTCAGTCGAAGTACTCGGCAAAGTGATTGGCAATAGCGTTTTATCATCCAGTAATTTTAAATGTTTTGCCAAAGTAGCTAGATGCGTTATACCAGCAACTTCGACCGAAAATCGAACCTGCTCATCCTGTATGCCCCCCATTATCAGATTCACCATATCTGCTTCTTGGATAGGCAGCTTCATTTTATTAACCCATTCGCTCCCACTGTGCTCATTTGAGTACAACGTCAAAAAATATTTTGCAGAGTCATCTGTGAACGAATTTCCATAACTAAACATCAGGTACTGGTTTGTAGTACAGTTTTCTATTATGAACCAGAACTTTTATGTTTATAACGGTAAAAGTGATCAGTTGACAATTTTCTTTCTCGTCTGTTGTTTGGCAGAAGCGCATGTTTGAGCGCACGTTTGAGCGCACGCTTGTACAAAATTTTTTATTACATCTTTCATGTTGCTTTTTTTTTATTCTCTGCATTTCCTAATAGTTTATACCTGTTACAAGGAAGGGACAATAATGTAAGTTTAATTTTATTTCTACTTACAGTAATATAACCCCACAAACTTTAGTGTACTCGATTGAGTACAATGGGATAGTAACGTGCCAACTTTAGATTCTTGGCCGGGCTAACATATCGTTTACTAGAATGTTTTCCCTTGTAGATTTGCCATCGTTTATGACATCATGATGGATGCGACAGATGTTAGCACTGTTCCGACAAATTTGTTTTACGGAAAACGATATGCAAATTTGATTACTGCTGTAGATGCCGTCGCTTCTTCCAGTCATAGAAACACCGTTGACATGGTTATTATTCCTCCGGCAGTAGACCTACAGACTGACGAGGAAGATATTGACGACGATGATATCCAAGAAAAAGACGCGAATTTACCTTGCGATGTTCCTGGCCAAATTGAAATACAATGGTCTCATAGCGACAGTGACAGATGACAGATGAAGACTACGATATTCCACTGTCAGTTTTACAGAAA
This sequence comes from Agriotes lineatus, assembly GCA_940337035.1. Taxonomy (NCBI): domain Eukaryota; kingdom Metazoa; phylum Arthropoda; class Insecta; order Coleoptera; family Elateridae; genus Agriotes; species Agriotes lineatus. The sequence goes on from OW679201.1 coordinate 88,755,467, forward strand.
CGGTGTGGTACAAGAACAGATCCGAATAACGACCATGCTGCTCCACCAGCCAAAAAGAAAAAGCTGCCAGAACCAAAATGGACCAATAATGCCACAGATATCAATATGCCAGCAACTACAGGAAGCTCAGACCGGTTAGAAATTGTGAAACGTGAATTGGAAGATCTAACTCCAGTGAAGGTTTTCGAAAAATTATACGATCAATACATAGTCAACCATTTCGTTGAACAGACAAATTTATATCTCAAGAAAATAACCACTCCTTTTTTGTGTCAAATATCGACATAAAAATATTTACCGGAATTTTACTGCTGACGGGTTACCACAAACTGCCTCGTGAAACGCAATTGTGGAGCTTAGATGAAGAGTTACGTGTGCCATTCGTCTCGGATGCAATGGCCCGAAATCGCTTTCAGGACATAAAGCGATATATCCATTTAGCCGACAATAATAATTTGGATAAGAGCGACAAAATGGCTAAATTGCGTCCACTAATGAAGATGTTGAATCAAAAATTCCAACAGTGGGGGGTTTTCCATCAAGATCTCTCGATAGACGAGGCAATGGTCAAATACTTTGGCCACCATTCTGCTAAACAATTTATCAAGGGTAAGTCTGTGCCTTTCGGATACAAGGATTGGATGCTTTGTAGTTCCACTGGGTACTGCTACTCATTCGATACCTATTGTGGGGCCAAAAACATTTCCGAAACGGCGGCAGAAAAAAATGCGCTTCCCTTGGGATCAAGGGTAGTTCTAGATTTATTGGAAACCGTTGCAGTTCCCTCTGACCACGTTGTCTTCTTCGACAATTATTTCAGTAGCCACGGATTATTGAAATCACTAAAAGAAATGGGTCAACGAGCAACTGGGACAATAAGGGATAATAGAACCAGAAAGTGCCCGCTTACCGCTCCCAAACTTTTCAAGAAGACGGGCCGAGGGAACTTTGAAAGTGTATACTACGCAGACTCCTTACTATTATTTGTCCGCTGGAATGATAATAACATCGTAACAATGGCTACAAACTATGACTCTGTAGACCCTGTTGGAAAAGTGAAACGGTGGTCTACTGCTGAAAAGGCAAAAGTGGACATACCACAACCTTTGCTTTTTCAAACTTATAATAGGTCAATGGGCGGCGTTGATTTGCTCGATCAATCGGTGAACAACTACAGAATAAACATTCGCGGGAAGAAGTGGTGGTGGGTTCTATTTACCCACATGATAAATGTTACGATGGTTAACTCCTGGCGGTTGTACCATCTGGCAAACCTACAAGACAGTTTGGATCTGTTAGGTTTTTAAAGGCAAGTGGTAAGACATTATTTGCAATGTTTTGAAAAATCTTCTTCAAGAAGCAGACCCTCAGGCCGGGTGCCTTCCAGTATCCGGAACCACGAAAGTGGGCATTTTTCTCAAAAGTTGAATAAACAGCTGAGGTGTGTACAATGCCATTCCAGAGTTAGGTGGGCCTGCATCAAATGTAAAGTGACTCTCAGTTTAGAACGTGATTGCTTTATTAAATATCATACTACAACTTAGTTCCATATGATACCAGTGTACTCAAACGAGTACACATATATATCTCAGTTAATTTTGGTTTTTGACATTTACTGTCGTATATCAATCTCTTTGAAATAAAGTTTTTAAAATGCCTCTTGTTTTTTTTTGGTAATTCAAAAAAAATGTCGTGGGATCTAATGGGTTGATTAGGGACAATTTCTTGTAAGCATACTCATACAAACTTTGGCCGGGCCGAGATACACAAGCAAACATTGAGTACATGTGAGCATTTCTATGGATTTTTATCGAGGGCACTGGAAATCAACCCTGACGTTCCCCGGGTCCGATTGCAAGATCGAGACGAATTTCAAATTGTTGGTGGCTAATTGGGCGGCACGAGGGGCGGCGCTGACCCCGAGACCGACTGTTTTGTTTAGTGGTGTAAAACCTCATAAAAACGAGAAGTTATTGGTATCGAGATTTCTGTTCAAATATTCATTCTGGGGTTTGACTTGTAGCTGAAAACTCGTGAAAATAAAGAGCAGTGGTTGAAGAGGGCGTGTTGTGTTTAATTTACCCTTTTAATCCGAGATAAATCTCATATACATTAATGTTTGTAAGTCTCGCTTAAGCTCAAAATTTTCCTTTAGTATTCCCTGCCATTCTTGCCAGTGTTACAATAATCTCACTTCTGATTACTGTCGTCAGGAATAAAACACAACAACTTGCTAATAAAGTATATATAATTTAAAATAGTAACGTCTGCACAGGTTGAAATGTTGCTTAAGACTAACTCATATGTTCAAACATTCGCAATTCGCATAGCCAAACTGTCCATTTGCCCTCTCACATTCAAAACTACCAATCGCACACCCTGATTTTGAATATCCAACCAATCATGCCATTTGGATATTCCTGTATTTCCAACGGCTTTTCCCAAGCGACGTCAGTTCGAAATTAATTAGTACTCCGCCCCCCGATACATTTTGCCGTTTGCAGAAGGTTCTAACCTTCCAGAAACTCAATAGCGAAGACCGGATGTGGGAGTGGAAAATATACACCTTAACTAACCCAAGCCTACAAAATTTGAAATTTCATCTGTGGGAACTAAAAATGTAAACAGGCGAGTAGGCAGGCCCCTATACCACGTTTCTGCTGGGCCCCTCAATTTACCCAACGCCAAATGACAAATAATAGTATCTGGCCATTTATAGATACTTGCATACTCGTTGACAGCCAGTCCTCAATGTGATCAGTAATTGGATTAAATTCACTTAGAATGAATAGTAAGGCCCAACAATTTCGAATCATTTTTCGGTTGAACTGTTTGGACTATTTTATTAATGCTTTCTAAAAATGTTCTACTTCATATGGAAATATAAGCGCGCTCCATCAGAACCCAGGGTCGACGATGAACGTACTGGGGGTGTTGACGTACGCCCTCGCAGAACTACCACATTGCCCTGGAGAGATGGTGGCGTCCCGCACGAACGGGAAGCAACGGCGTCAGCAGACCTGGCTGCTGTCCTGACTCGTTGCCGATTCCTGGATGGCTGCTCGCTTCCTCTTTTGTGGCGATGTCCACTATCTTTGGGCATTTTGAACAATTTACAGAAACCCACTAGCGTATAATCCTACTTCTGATGTTGTGAACTTAGTAATACAAAAGGTAGCTTTGTAACATAGATGTATTAATCAGTAAAATAAGCAACAAAAATGCGTCAGCTACAGAGAAACGTTAGAACTATATTAATTCTTCTCGTTCGCATTGTTGTGCCACCATCATCCGAGTCCGCGAATTCTCTCTCTTCCCGACAACCATAATCTACGCCTATGTCGTTGTCACGACCTAGAGGAACCCCTGACACAACTCTGATTTCGCAACGTAACAAATGTCAGAAGTGGAATTCCTCAAGTGCAAGTGACTGGTGATAGTTGTTGTGCAGTTGAAGATGGGAAATAAAAAAAAACCAAGAGAAGGGACGACGCCATGGCAAGTTGAGACGCGACACCTCATCGTCGACTGATTCTTCATCATCGGAAAGCTCCAAACAAAGAAAAATTCGTAAGTTGGAAGAGAGCCTCCAAAAGCTTCAAGATAAAGTGAGTAATTCTGTACAAACTGTAATTGATGAAACATTAATACCGGAATTCGACCCGAGAAATGAAAATCAAACTGCTATAGAGTGGACTGGTAGAATCGATGAACTTGCGGCTTTTTATCGTTGGAATAGCGTCACCATTGTTAAGTTAGCTACGAACAGGTTACGCGGAAATGCCAGGACATGGTACGATTCCCACCAAAATCTCTATTTTAGTTGGTCCGACAGGAAACTACTTTTGATTACGAATTTTCCCCTGCACAAAATTTAAGATATTATTGCTTTGAAAAGGTTTCAATGTTAAATAAGTTAAATTGACCTACTAGGGAGGAACATCTAGTAGATTGCATGATCGAAGGTATTAAAGACGTGAACATTCATTTATCTGCGCGAGCTGCAAATTTTGCGACTGTCTGGCAAGTTACTTAAATTTTACAAGGATCAGTAATGACAATCAAATTGACATGCAACCGAAACAATATCAAGGGGGATCTATCAATAACAAAAAGCAGTTTTCGCAAGAAGAAAAATGACAAGAATGCGACCGTAGCACGTACGGATAGAAAGACCGTACAATCAAAGATAATATATACATAGATCTCTAAACACAATGGGCGTGAAGTTACGGTGAAAGTACTTTTGTACGCGCGTGACAGATGGCGTAAGTCATTGCTTTACTTTAGAAATGTAGCTGACCAAACATTGGTTCGTAGCAGATGTATTAGCTGCATGTTTGGACCAGCGTATTTGCAAACCGCACAGATAAACGCAGATAATAATCTAGGAAAGGGATTATTCTCAGCGTGTTATTTGTAAACAGAGTTCAAGTTTAATAGCACACTTTTATAAAATAATACATTGCAAGGATATTGCACACAATAAAACAAGTGTGATGTGAAAAATACTGTAAATAACTTAAAAAGTTGAAAAAATATGACTATTGTAGGTAATGTTTTTTCGTTAGAAGATTTTGCAGCTAATTTTGTTGTTAATATCAATCCTTTATCTAATAGACTTGTCTGTCCGGGACGCTGTTTTGTCTGTCCGGGACGCTGTTTCAGCAGCCAAACCGTATCTAAGAGATAGAGAAAAAAGTTATTAAAGTTATATGTTTGGAATGGTCATGTCAGGTCAGGAACCGAATTTCAGTCACGTGACACTTCCGGTTTTCGAGAAATCACGTGATTTCCGTCCGCCCGGGACGCTGGTCCGTCCGGGACGGTCTTTTTTGTTTTATTAAATAAGACGTTCGTCTCACTGGTTGCTAGTCTTTACTAGTGGTTGTAAGTGAAATCATTAGTTGTGTCAAAGCAATGTTAGTTATTTTTCATTAAAAAATCATTTTAAAAGTAACGTTTCGCTATTTAATATAGCTTCTTCAGACTTGATACAATTTGTTTATAACAATTTAAAAAATTTTTGGGACACACATTTAAAAGGCACAAAAGTTTTGTATCTAGAAATAAGAAACATTTTATAAGTTAGATTTGTGAAACGATAAATTCCTCTATTTTTTATTTTTTGGTTTGTTTTTTCTTTTTTATATTTATATTTGTTCCAAGTCATAAAGTGGTTATAGTTTTATACTATTAATTTCAGTTTTAAAATGGTTTAAGAATAGTGTAAAATTGTATTTAACCATTTGTTATTTTAAGAACGTTTTGCCCATCCTATTTTCAAAGAATAATAACAAGCTATAAACAAATACAAACAAGAACAGCAACATTCTTAAAACAAAAAGTCAATTACCACTTTAAGAAAAATCTCAATAAACACAATGCAAAAGTTTTCAATTGAAAAATGTCATAAACAAAACTGATAGGTTCTACAGCAAATTCTTAAAAAGTAAATTAACCGAGTGGCGATTTTGCTCGATTAAAAAACCAAAAGGTCAGTATATTACTAAGCATAATTATTCTAAAAAAAAACCAAAAGATTAAAACATTCCAACTAATCATAGTATTATCATCTTCCAGTGATCCCGAAATAGATGGTTCAATAAATAATAACAAGAAACTTATTAAAAAAAAAAACAACAAACCAAGTGAAAATAATACAAAAAAAAGGACTCCCTTGTATCTATAATACTTATATAGAAATTAAAACAACTTAAAAAAACCTCAAAACCACGGTGGAAGAACACCAACGTAAATGAGAAAAAAGTAAAATACTAAAGAAAAATTTACAAATAACAGCAATTTGAAAATCAAAATAAAAATTCGAAATCAACCATTTTAACTTAACCCGAGAACGCTCGCGCCTAAAAAGTTGCATTAGCGCTCACACTCGGTCGTTTTGACCAACTTTGGAAAATGTAATCCTCTGTACGATATAATAATTTTTTTCGTTCTGTTAATTTATTACAATAATATACACACATAGGCAATCGTTTTATTACTAACAAAAAGTTATTCTAATACAAGGAAATACATATAGAAAAATTACAAAGCTACTGAAAAAAACATAATCTTGTAAGAGTATTTTATTTTAATTTCACAAGGTGCTTATCACTATTATCAAATTACTATGGTATTCAGAAGGCGTGATTACTTAGTTGAATTCATCTAAAGTTATCACTGATACTTTTCTAAGAATATCATCATTAACAGTTGTGTTCCTTAAGACTCGCGATTCGGTCAAAAAGACCACTAACTTATATTTTGCGTCTAACAACAATCTCTTACCCAGTTTCACCTCTGACTAACCACTAAATGCGATCTGAGAAGACTTGTAAAATTGGGGTAAATTTGCAGCGGAAATTGCAGGTGTGGTTGATCTAAATAAGATTACGGAAACTGTTCAAAAAAGTGTTACAGAAGCCCTTGCAAAATCGTTAAGTGACGAAACATTTTTAAATAGTATCGCGGACAAACTGCAAGAAAAGTTAGAAGTGTCATTAAAAAATGTTAGCGATAAGCTCAACAAAACTATTAATGATACGAAGAATGAAGTGGATTGCCGATTAGAATTGCTAGAGCAGTACACCCGCCGTAACAACTTAAGGATATTTGGTCTACCTGAACTGCCCCAAGAAATTCTTGAAGATAAACTTATATCGCTATTCAAGGAAAAACTGCATGTTACCATCCATCCAGATAATATTGATAGGTGCCACCGAATTGGGTCATCTCAATCTCAACGAGTGCGACCGCGCCCTATTATTATTAAATTTATCTCTTATAAATACAGAGATGTTGTATTTAAAAATAAAAAGTTTTTGGCCAACAGTGGCGTTATTATAAAGGAGGACTTGACCAAGGACAGGCACACCTTATTGATGACAGCAATTCAAACTTACGGTATCCGCAATGTATGGTCACTTGATGGGACCATCAAGATTAAAAATGATGTCGGTATCAACACCTTCAAAGACATCGCCAGCTTACGTGCTTTCGTTTTTCCAAAGTGAGAATTGGTGATTATTTGATTATGTATTATATTTTGGTGCAAAGGCACGTTAGTTTCATTCATTTATAATCATTAAATATTTTTGTTTAGCATATGCAGCATTTAAGTTTGGTATTATTCTTTCTTTTGTAAAATAAACTGTTTGATTTCATTGATTAATTAGTTGTTAAGTGCGAAAAATGTTTAATGTTTCATTTATTTACAAAATAGTCGATACGTTTGATTTATCGTTATCACAGTACGGCAAGCAGTGCTGCAAAGAAGTACATATTTGGGTTCCTTCGACCTCGCATTAGTTTTAGGTTTATTTTTTGGTTCTGTCCTGCAATTCGATTGTCTGTTCACCTACTGATAATTTTATTGTAATTCTCAATATATTTTGTAGACAAGTACATTTGTTATGCATGGAAATTTAAACTGTGCCCATTTAAACGCTCAATCTCTGGTTTCAGGTTTTTTAGACTTCCGAGCTCATATTTTAGCCAATAATTACGACATCGTGGCTGTTTCAGAAACTTGGTTAACTCCTGCAATACCCTCACATGTTGTAAGTATTCAAGGATATACATTTAGTAGAAAAGATCGTGACGGCAGAGGCGGCGGAGTGGGGTTTTATATACGATCACATATTGAATTTGCAGTTTTACAAACTACAAATGAAATAGAGGAACTGTGGATTAGATTGAATGGTTGCGAATTTGATAACTTTGTTATTGGCGTATTTTACAGACCTCCGCGTATGAGTTACTTGACGTTTCTTGATTCATTTGAGGATGCATTGTCGGTGTTAGTACCAACTGCACATAAACTACTTTGTATGGGCGATTTAAACATCGACTTATTTGACTTCGAAGCATCAGCCACAAAAAAGTTTTATTCTTTACTCGAAACTTTTGATTTAAAACAAATAATTGAAGAAGCAACTCGCGTAACCGATCATTCTCGTACACTTATTGATGTCATAATTATCTCAAATGATTTATTTCCGATATCGACGGGTGTTACTAGTGTGGAAGATAGTGTATCTGACCACGAGCTAACATATTGCCAAGTTGGTTCGAGCCATACTAAGCCTATTCCAGTAGTTAGAACTTACCGCGATTTTAAAAATTTTGATATTCAATTATTTTACTCACATCTTCAATCCATTCCGTGGAAAAATATTTTCGATATTGATAACATTGACGATAAGGTACATTTTCTAAATGAAAATATTAATATTTTATTGGATATTCACGCACCATATGTCACTTCTCGTTTGACTAAACCTCCGGCGCCATGGCTGACCGAAAATACTAAACTTTTAATATCACTAAGAGACAAAGCCAAGAGCAAATTTAAAAAGACACAAAATGTGGAACATGGAAGATATTACAGGCAACTACGCAATCTCACAACATTATCAATTAGGAAAGAAAAAAAAGCTTACTATAATAATAAATTCAAAAATTTAAGTAATAAAGAAATGTGGGCTGAATTGGGGAAATTAAATATTTTAAAAAATAAACAAGGTACTTTACCTAATAATCTCACAAATGTCAATGATATCAATAACTATTTTATTAATTGTGTACCGGATTTACCTGTTAATGATAATATAATAAACTTCTATAACAACAATACTTTAAACTCGCTATCTTCTCAATTTTCTTTCTCTATGGTTACTGAAGATGTAGTATTTAAAACGATTTGTTCAATAAAATCCACAGCTCTTGGCTTTGACGGTATCTCTATACAAATTATAAAAATATGTGTTCCATTTCTTCTTCCTTTTTTAACTCACATTTTCAACTATTGTTTAACAAATTCGGTATTTCCTAACTGCTGGAAGAAGGCATTTGTAATTCCCTTACCAAAAACTAATTCTCCAACTGAATTTAAGGATCTCAGACCTATCAGTATTTTATGTGCACTATCGAAAATATTGGAGAAAATTGTTTCGACTCAACTTCGCAATCACCTGAACATAAATAAAATATTGCCTAATATTCAATCTGGATTCAGACCAGGATTTAGTTGTACCACCGCCTTATTAAATATTATTGATGATATCATTAATGCTACTGATCGTGGTGAGATGACAGCTCTGATACTTCTTGATTTTTCAAAGGCATTCGACACTATTAATCACTCAATGCTCCTATCTATATTACACTATATTGGATTAACGTCTAGTGCTCGGATGTTTTTCAAAAATTATCTCTCCAATAGGTCTCAGGCTGTTAGATTACTTGGCTCGATATCTTCGTTTTCTTATATTAATAAAGGCGTTCCTCAAGGTACAATACTGGGTCCTGTGTTATTCACTATTTATACTTTCAATTTTATCACTTGCTTGCAATCCTGCAAAGTGCACTTATACGCCGACGACACCCAGTTATATTATTCTTTTCCTAAAACTCTTGCTAATCAATCGTTTAATCTAATTAATATTGACTTACAGAATCTACTAAATATATCCAAAGATCATGCCTTACAGTTAAATCCTAAAAAATCGGTTGCAATTGTGTTTGGTAGGAAATCTGACAGGCGCACTATTATGGAATCTGCAGATATTAGGATTGACAATGTATCATTGCCGTTGAAAGAAACTGTCAAGAATTTAGGTCTAGTAATTGACCATGCCCTGAGGTTTAGTCAACATGTAACCGATTGCATACGCAAATCGTACGCCTCTATCAAAGCTATATATCATAGCCGACACCTGTTTAATCAGAAAATTAAGATCCAACTCTGCAACTCTCTAGTCCTGTCTAGAATGAACTACTGTGATGCAGTCTATGGTCCCTGTCTTACTTCCATAGATGTTAAAAGGATTCAGAAACTACAAAATTCATGTGTACGTCTTATTTTTGGCATTAAAAAACGTGAAAGTGTAACTAAAAAGCTGGTAACTTTAAAATGGTTAAGTATGTTGCATAGGCGTGTTTTACATTCGTGTTGCCTTTATCATAATTTAATTGTAAATAAATATCCTTCATATCTATATGAAAGGCTAACCTTCCGTACTGATGTACATAATCTGAACCTCAGATATAAAGGTCTATTAACTCCGCCTATACATCATACTGCGTTATTTAAACGCTCTTTTTCTTACTGTGTCGTTAATGGTTACAACAAGCTACCCCTCGATTTAAAGACGTTAAGTATTAGTCCTTTTAAAATTAAATTAAGATTTCTCTTATTCAAATTACAAACGGAGGGAAACGCCTTCTAAATTAAACATTTTACTTTAGAAATAAAGTACAGCCACTTTGTCGTAACACCGTGTTTCTTTTTCTTTTTAAATCTTTTTTGTTATTCTTAATCCATAATCGCAATACTACTTTATACCCGACTGGACAAAAACAAAATACCTTATAATGATTCTGATAATCGAATTGCAGAACATTATTGTTCCAACAATTGTCTAGGTTAAGTGGAGCAGGCGGTGGGATTTCCTTCGGATTTCCCTTCGAACTGAACTTCGCCTAGTTCATAAGTTTATTTTGTTGTTATATTTATTTTTAAATTAATAAAGTTATTATTATTATTATTATTATTATTATCTTCCTGTTCAATCGTAGCATTTCTTAACGTTATAAACAAATATACACACTGTCAATTCTTCCACATGTGTATTGTAAGTTCTAGAGCCACAACTTTGTTCAAAGCCGTGGTCATGTTCTCAATTTAATTGATACCTGCACACACCCTATTTATGTTTTAAGTATCAAACTTTAAATTATTGATTCTTCGGAAGTGTCAACCCAAACATATTCGTTAACTGGCACTTCCGTTGGCATGTTCCCACTTCAAGCTGCTATCCTGCCTAATCAGCTAGCTTGGCTTCTTCCCAGTGCTTATTGCATTTCTTTGATGTTTCTTTCTGTTTACACTTGGTATAACTTACATTGTTGTATGCTTTATTTATTTTCTTGTTCTTACCGGTTGTACAGCTGGTTGTTCGCGACCTTATTGCCTTTTTAAGATACTCATCAATGTTATGAAAACGATCAAAAAACTCCAACTGAGCTATCGTTTCTGATGCTTTTTCATGTTGCCATGTCGTGCCTCTTACTTTTAGTTTCGACGTCATTGTCTTATCCTGCATATTTGTTGGCGTTCCCCTTGTTTGTGTGCTTAGATCTCTTGCTTTCCATGTCTTCCTCATATTTGTACCTTCTATCTTTAGCATGTGTCCTCATCATCTCTCAGTTAGCCTTCTTTACTTTTCTGCTTCAATAACTATACTTTCAACGTTTTTCTTATTCCTGAGCTTCCAGTTCTGTATCTTCTAGGCACTCTTATTTGTACCACTTTTAAGCAAAAGGCGTACCCAACCTTCGGTGATTGTTGCCATGGGTAAGGACATGCAATAATTTTTAAGATTAATAAATGAAATAAAATAAAACAAAATACAAAAATACATCAGTCGTCAATCACGACAACAACAAAAAACAGTCAAACTAGTCGTCTTACTACAACTCACTTACCGTGTACACTAACCGATGCTATAAACATCTGTAAAACGCTTTACTCGGAACTTCCCTTGCAAGTGGACGTTGTAACACTAAAAATTTAAAAAAATTAAATAAAACTAGGGGTGAAAATATCTTAATGTTCCGAATAACACTAAAACACAATGTAATGCAAATAACATAAATTTTTAAATAAAGAGAACATTACCGGCGGTTGGATTTGAGCTTCAGCGTCTGCTGTTTAAATACCTTTCTCTGGCTGCCTTAGGCGCTAGAAAGGAAAATTCCCTTGGTACTTTCTTACCCACAACTCTTAATTCCATATAAACATTTTTAAATACAGCTACTCCTTATGGCAGCTGCGGCCATCTAGTACTTGGGGGGCAGCAACGCCATCTCCTCACAAGAATGCAACGATAAATTTTCAGGTATGACAAACGCAAGTGGTACAGTTGGAAAAAGATGCGAAAGCCTGGAAACGGTTTAGCGGTTCATAGGAATTCCTAATCTGCTTTAACGTTTTCTAACGGGCCTAAACGCGAATCGCGCAATTAACAACACTAAATCAAATGACAAGAGTTCGCTTACCTTAAGATGTGTTTAGTGGACAATTAAAGTTGCACGGTACTCACCTTGTAAAAAATACTAAGACATCGGCTTCAGAAAATCTGTGAATGCCTCTTAACCCTCGATAATCTTCAAATTAGACATGGGTATTCAGGTCCTTACCGGCCCGACAAAACGGAACTGTCGACTTAGCCTGCCGAGGAGCAGGGAGGAGATTCCAGCTACTTTAAAATTTCGACCTCGCATTTCTCTTGAAAACTATAGAGCTCTACTTCCCAAAATTCCATTGAGTTAGTAATAAACTTAAAGAAAAAAATAGGAATGTATTCACAAGGCGAATCTGAGCTGTCAACGCCAAAATAGAAAAAGCCCTTACATCTTATTTCAAAGTCTATGTTTCTAATACGGTGTGTTCAAAAAGAAATTACGTAAGGGCTGGTCATGGAATATAAAAGTAATGTTAACAGCAAGCTTTAGGATTCATTAACTGTCATCACTGTTATTGTCCTTGTAGATTTATATTATAGGTATACTCAGATATCGTGATTGAAAATTCTAAAGATTGCCGTCGACATTAATTTTATTTTCTATGGCAAACCCTTATGTAATTTATTGCTTTTTGAACACATGGTACAATAGAGGTTCACTCTGGTGTTCCACAGACGGGTCACTGTGGTCCTTTGTTGTTTAATTTATATATTAAAGATATCGTCGATAATATTCACGCCGTTAAAATTAGTTTATTTGCCGATGATCTAAAATTATATAAGGTAATATCTCTTTCAAAATAATATTAATAACATTTAAAATTGCTGTAAGAATAATTTAATGGATTTAGGTTGGAGTAATTTTTTTCCATGTTTTTTAATCGTTCTCAGAATTAAATAGTATTTGATTACTCAATGAACAGCAGGATATTATAAAGTAGTAGGTATCTGCAATTAAAGATCTGGGAAGTTGACTTTCGCCATTCACATTTCTAAAAGTTTGTTTGAAATCACTTAAATTGCTAGGTTTCACTATACGCAAAACAAAAGATTTAATTGTAACTGCTCCGAAAACAATTTATTGGGCACTAATTAGATCCACTTTAGAATATGCATCGGTAGTTTGGTGTCTATTCTACGAGTGCCATAAGGATCGCAAAGAAACTGTGCAACATAGGTTCTTGAAATGTATAAAGTTTAAAATAAATTATGGTGGTTATATTAATTATTCATATATTAGTTGTTTAATCAATTTGTACTCCTTGGCGGAAAGGAGAATTAAAATTAAAATTGAATTTCAGGTGAAATAAATTTTTTGTCTCTTATTGAATTTTGTGTGAAGCTTTAGGATCTAATAGTACTTTGCATATTAAGCATCATTCTTCTAATTATGCTTTAAACAGTCTAATATCAAGATTACAAAGAAACGCTAATCGTTATGATGTAATTTTTTTGGTTCCCTTAGTGTAGGCGGTCCTTCACCTCTTTCTTTCTGGTAATTATTGGAGTTTTCTTTCTCTATTTTTGTTTTTTCTCCTTTATTCAGCATCTCCTCGAAATATTCCTTCTACAGTTTCATGCCAATTTCTCCATCTTCTGTAACAAAGCGTCTTCGACTCGCTACGTTCTTAGTAATTACTTTGCCTTCCTTTTTTTCCAGCTAGCTGAATAGCAATGAAAGCTATCTTACTTTATTTACCACAGTTGTGGATAAGAAAAGCCACTGTGTAGATCAATCTAGAAATTAACCCCTAATCGCGCAGTGTTGAAAAGGCTATCTCCAACAATTTACTTAAATAAAAGTCAATTTGTTAACACATTAATAAACAAGAAACATACATTGCCCGTTAAAGAAACAAAGCTAAATAATACTAGTGCTACAAACTAGAACATGAAACGAATAGCCATTTCTATCCCGCATTTATACGCACAATAATTAGTGATGGGCATAACCGGAGAATTTTCATAACCGAATTATTTGCATTCGAATGATATTAATAACCGAATGATTCTGTACCTTATGTGTTATGTATTGGAAATTAAGAGGTATTTTTACGTGTAGAAAGAAAGAAATATGCGGGACTGCTTGCTAAGCGCAATAAAAAACAGTGGTAAAACGTTTATGTTTATCGATCGGCCGGGTTGAAGGCGGCAAAAAATTGATTTATGTTCAAATCATATGACGACGGATCGACCGCGAGCCTCAGCTGGCAAGGAAGCAAGGGAGAAAACTGTAGAGCGAGACGCCCAAATGGTGTTTTCAATACAATCAGTCTTGCTTATGCATATGAGTTATGAATGACGTATTATTTACAGAATTTCGGTCCCTCGCAGGTCGCTGAGATATGACACGTAGTACGTATCAGGATGAGGTTATTTTTCATTCGAATACTTAATTAATTGTAAACATAGAAGATATATCTGAAATTATGAGAGTTATGTGATATTTGTTCATATATAAGTTGTAGGTACAAAGGTGGTGTACATTATTAAAATGTTTGCCATTGTATAAGGTAGCCCAAAGAAGTGTGGTTAATCAAACTTGCGTTTTTTAAATAGTTTAAACGCCACATTTTTTTTTGAGTCACCCTGCATAATCAACAATATTTTGCTAATGTGCACAATCTGCTTTACTGCAACTTTTATATATACAAATTTCATATAACTCTCCTACTTTTTGAAATATCTTCTATTTCGCATTGCTAAACCGAGATGTACAAATCGGTTATATATTGCAATGCTATCCTAATCACTAAGACGAGCAAAAGCTTTACTGTAAGTCTTCTATTGCATTTTCTTTAAATACGTTTTTCAAGTTTTTGCGCGCTTGCTTCGCTATTCTTACTTTTTCCTGGTATGCTCTTCTACTATACTCTATGTGTTCTTTCTGAGATACTCTTCCTTGGCTTTATTTCGGTCTCTTAATACTCGTATTTACGCAATGCCCATTAAACCATCCTTTCTTTTTATTTTAATTTCTGGTTGTATTTATCGTATTTTATATCTATTCCCTTTACTCTTTATTTTGTTTGTAGGTTTTACTTTTCTTGTGTTTCTTCAAGTTGTTTATATCTGCTCTTCCAGATGTAAGTTTTCTACTGTATGTTCTTCCTTTTTTCTATTTTCTCTATTCCATTCTATTTCTTGTTTTATATTAAACCTCAGTAAAATGTGATCCGCCTGTGTTCTAGACTCTAGAGCCACTCACGCCTTTTGAGTTCGTTATATTTTTTTCTAGATGTTGTATCTGTACGTATTCTACTCTTCTCTTTCTTATGTTTCTTTCTCGATTTTCACATTATAACAAAACAATATTTCGCACATAGTTAATATAAAAGATTGAGGACTGAGAGAGACTTCTTGTTTCACCCTTTACTTATTTATTCAGATAAAATCAATTACATCTTCCTAGACCTCTTATTATCAACAGTTTATTTCCAATTTCATATTACTTTACTGGACTCGGTATTATATTGGTGGTTGTCCAAAAATTGTACACGTTTGCTTACCAATACTTTCAAATTAAATATTTCAAAACTCCTTGGAAATTGGTCTTGCTTATGTAGTGTCGTGTGTGCATATGATAATATATTATTATTATTAAATTTTTATTTAAATAAATGACTCTATCAACTCAAAGGGTCGGGTTTTCTACAACCTAGCAAATGATTGCATGTACAATTATATGCAATACATTTGCTATTATGATTATTATTAAGTGCTTTTTGTGATTTTAAAAGTTAATCGCTTTAGCTGCCGCTTATTTATCCAATGGGACCGCTACAAAATTAGTTATTTCAACTGCTGGCAACAACTTTACAAACATGAAGCTCTAACCTCACAATTTATTATCAAAACAAGTTGGCGTCGTATTAATAATTACACCAGTCATTATGTAAGAGTGCGTTATCTAAGTGATCTAACCTACGTAACTAAATAGACTCCACAACAAAACACTCATGATGCGCTTCTTCCGGAAATTTGCAAAAACCGACGCCACTTTAAACATTACACTACATTCAAATTTTAAGATAACTTTCTAAATCTTATTTGGCTTCCTTGATGCAAAATAGGACACCAGGAGTCCCCACAGCAAGTCCCACGGCTGCTATGGGCCTGTCGTTCTCTTCGTTGGCCTACTATAACAAGTCAGATACCTCTTGGAACGCCAGCTGCAGCTTGTACCACTCCAAAACTGCTTACAACTCCGTATTTGCTTCGCACTACTCAGCACGAATGTCGCTGTCTCCTTTCCGCTTCCAGGGCTAACCTCGTAACAGCCCCAAAGACTGCCACAGGAAAATCAGCTACCACACGACCAACACCTATTAAATCTCCCGTAGGGGTGCAACGAATCAAAGCAACGCTTCTGCAGCCTACCCAAAAGTCACTGCACTAATTATAAAACACTGAATTTGGAAAAATGGGTATTTATTCTCTTTTAAATGGATTCTTTGTGGTGAATCTAAAATAAGGCACCTCACAGCTTGGCTTCGCTTCCCACCCTTTTTTGTTTATATCCATATTACATTATTATTTATTATTTCTAAGCCTGCTCTGATTACATTTTATGTTTCAATCAAGACTAATACTATTTTTAATTCCGTTTTTACAAATTATTAGCTCAAAGTCAATGCTATTCATACAATTTGCAAAAATTAAACTAGAATATTTATAGAATAGTTTCTAAACTGATATATGAAATGCTTAAAATGTTATTAGTGGCTATTATAATTTTAGAGGCTTGAAAAGTGTTCATTGCAGTAGATATGAAGTATATATATTAAATAAATTCAGAAATGATGGTCGCCTTTTGCAACCATTCCACTTGCATACCTTTTGATACGCCCGCACCTTTACCATGGCCGCTTTTCGAATAATGCCAATTCAAACTACATTTCGAACAAATTGGGATGTCTGAAATATAGTGAAAAATTAAATACAAGATCTTCTTGTTTTCATACTGCGTAGAGGGACCATCAGGTCAGATTCGAAGTTACCATTTTCGGTTCGAGTATTATGACGGTATCCAAATGCGCATATATTGTGGCCAAATCATGTCTTTAATTGGTAGAGACAATGCAATATGAAGTTGGAACAACTCTGAAATTGGAAACTGATCCAGTGGCGCCTCGCTATTAGCAGCTAAGGAGCCATGGCTCTACCATAACAAACTAGTCTTTCAAGATTTTTTTATTTTGAAAGAAACATTTTTTATACGTATTTTTCATGATTCTTTTCATTTTAAAGCCTAAACAAAGGACGAGTAATTTGTATTTCATGAATATGAACTGTAGGATCAGCGCTGCTTGTTTTTATGTCGCATTGGTGCTAGCTCGAAGCGACTCTTCAGCTTTTCAACAGTTTGTAGATTCAATGTGAGCCGCGTTTCCTTAGGCTTAAGCAGTGCCCGCTACCCCGGTTTGCGATAGAACGTGTAGAGTGTCTTGTTACTGATGCTTGCTTACAAATTTAGCACGTACGTCTGTGATAAAAAACTCCGCACGTAATGCTTAAATATTTAATAATAAAGTGCTCATCCCCAAATATTTTAAGTTTTGTGTGGGACTCGTGGTTACAAGATGAAACTTATCCTGAATCAAAGCTTATATAGTAGTGATTCAGAATCCCGAAGTAATCAAAAATTGGAATGGGTAAAAGGGCGCCATTTTTGAAAAAAGGGATAAAATCTAAATAGAGATGAACCACTTCTGTCTTTACACCACATATAAATCGAAAATGTTTATCCTTTAAAAAACTTGACCACATATGTTTAGAAGGCATTGGGGTATAAGTCATAATTTTTACTCAAATTTTAGACGAAGTATTGAATTGAATGTAAATAAAGTCAAAAATTTCGGTTAACGGCGGGTAGTTGGCATCGGGCCTCCATCCGCCACATACATCTCGCGTTTCAATTGTCTCAGTCGTACAATTCCGCCGGCACGAACTTTTTACGATGAAGGTAATATTAAAATATTTATGAGCGACTGTACTGTACTATATTCGTACGCAAATGTGAATGTTATTAAAATTTTTCTTTGATTTTCTTGATTTTAAATTGTAAGAGCTGAAGGAAAATCAGGCACTTTTGCCAGTTTATAGGCGACATATTTAGATCTAAGAATATCGGAATCTGTTTTTGTCTGTGAGTGGATGGAAAATGCATTTTACGTTCCATGGTTGGTTCTACCATTAAAATTCTAGCCTCCACTAAACTAATCTAATCTAGTAACCGAAACAGTGGATATTGTTATTTGCACTTCGACCTGCCAAAATATGCTGATTGAACTAGAAAGTTGAAAATGTTTAAATACAATCAGCAATTCACATTTGATAGCTACCGTGCTCTGTAGTTTAGTGGTCAACACGCCTACTTAGCATTCGGGAAGTCCTGGGTTCGATTCCCGCGACCGTCTGCTCTGATTCAGATTTTTAGGTGGTTTTCCTGAGTCAACAGAATACCTTTTCTGAGGCGAATGCCGGAGCAGTACTTCTCCACATTTCCTGGCCTTTCTTCCATTCGCCACCCCTCCTTTTTCTTGCCCTTCTTATAATTCCCGTTAATGGCAAGGTCCATACAGCAGCCCGCCCCTGGTGGGGGAATTGAAATTACCTTTACGTTCTACCCACCTTTGATAGATCTAATGTCCTCTATTCTAGTTACTTGGCAAATTGTTTCCTTTCATTGCTAATTTTAATCTCTTCTTCCAGTCACTAAAAATAACAACAACTATTATTACGTATAGTTTTCACAATAGCCAGCCTTCATTTGGGAATATAATTTATATGGTATAAAAATTTTTGATAATTCATGAACAAATTTAATGGCATTTTTCAAGTTTTAGTCCATTTTCTTGAATAACCACGTCGGTGGTTATAATATATTACATAACAAGCTACGAAAGTGGCGTATATTGTGCGAGTATATTTGAGAAACGAGGCCAAGCGTAGCCGAGCCGAGCCGAGTGACTTAAAATACGAGGGTACGATACACTTTAGAGCGAGTTTATACGCTATTTTTCCCACGACCACATAAAATACACATTTTTGCAATATTGTGACCACAGCTAGTCAATAGATTTTCCGTAATTGTTAGGTCAAAATGACATGTTTTTAGTAGTTTCTAGGTTAAAATGGCGTTCGTTATAATAACGACCGGGTGAATGATATTGTAATTTTTCGTGGCGACTTGACTACTTGGTATGTGGCCGTGGGAAAACACTTTTCTGCCTATCATTCCCTTTAAGGTGCATTTCTTTCCTACGAATAACAACAAAGCACGTTGCTTTGATTATATTTGGAAAAATTGTCTATTTCTGTACTTCAGCAATTCGCATTTGTGTAAATATATTTGGCGAGTTACTAAAAATTTAATAATAGTTATTTATGTATCAAGGGCATATATTATAGCACGAGGGAATGTTTAAATCGGGACGCGAAGCGGAGAGCTTTCAATTCCCCGAGACATATAATGACTATGCACGTGGTACATACAACATTTTATTTTATTTTGGTTCTCAGAATAGACAAAATTAAAAGATTCAGTGTTTTGGACACAGACTACTGCATCATCGCTGTGCTAGCGTTGAGAATTTTTTGTGTGATATGGTTTCTATGCAGATTTTTGGCGTTGGTATACTACATTGTTGGTGTTTGTACTGCTTGGCAAATTTTAAGGCCCTCGGGCCATAAAGTCATATTACGCCCGCTATCGATGACCAATAAACAAGATTATGGATCCAAAATGAAATAAAATATTTTGATGTGCTTAGAATGCGAATCTTCCAAATTTTTAAAACTACCACTCATATATATTGTTACGATTCGCGTTCTTTAATTTAATGAACTATGTAGGAATATACTGTACTTTAGTTAGCTGTAAGCCATCTGTATAATAATTTAAGGTAAAATTCGTAGGAAAATGTCATATTTAAATTACAACAAGCGGATGTTTAGAAACGTGCCTTTCGCTTGGGAAGCTGGAGATATTCCAATCTCACGAATAAGCTTAGAGTAAGTTTATGCAGCGTTTACTTCATAAACCGAAATATTGAGTGATGTATATGACCGGTACGTGATTAGAAGAAGCAATGGTTGCAACTCGATCATAAAAACTATTTGCAGCTGGGACCAAATGCTTTTAGTAGGAATTTAAATCTTTATAGCGGTAATTTACTAAGGGTCCGAACAGGCCACATTTCACTGTGGGAAATCCTCAAGCTTGTAAAAATTCATAGAACTATTATGAACGGTCACGTCCGCGTAATGCCAAATGTCCAAAGTTTAGACCAGCTCTGATAGGTTATTGGGAACTTTGTAAACGCCCACCGAGCTTTCTTGGTCAGAATGGACTTAGAATTAAGGTAGTTAATAAGAAGATGTAAATACGTAAACTTAAGGTTTCTGTAAACGGCAGAAAAATAAATGCAAGTATTTGTATCTACTTAAGTGTTCTTATTAATCTCAGTAGCTTTGGTATTCGTGTCCGAGTGTGTTTCAATTAAAAGGATTGTCAGTTACCCCGACTTTAGGCGTCTCGCAATAGTGGTGATCAAGCGGTGTAATTTATAACTTATTTAAATCGCACGACAGAAGATTTCTTTTGTTTCGAAGTCGGTCCAAGTGCAAGCGTTGAAATATACAAGGGGAAGCACGTGAACAGGACGGGAAAAAGCATCTAATAAACTGAGGCGGTACAACGGAAGCGGTCAATCCGGGAACGGCGCAAGGAATCCGTGGAGGCGGCCAGACAACAGGAGGGCAGTCATTCGAAGGGGCGGCGAGGCAGCATTCTGGGAACGTCAGTAAAACTGACAACGAAGAAAAACCAGTGTAGTGCAGTAAAAGCCAGTAAATGTGTCGAAGTGAGTGACGGCGGAAACTCCAGAAAAAAAGTCAGGAAAGCGGCTTCAGAACAGGGAGGCGGCGCGTCCAGATCTGTGGGAATAAGACGACAGCACAGCGGGGAAAGCAGAAAATTCCAGTTGTGGGTAAGTAATACTTGTTGTTTGTTTCGGAATTATATGGTCTTATTATGCGATTTAGTAAGGTTGTGTATATATTTTTTTGAAATAATAGGATCAGGTATTGCTCGTAGTTGTCAGTAATAGTAAATTTTCGACGGGTTGTGAACTAGTTAAGTTTTTACAGCAGCGATAGGTAATTTACGGGTTACGCAAAATTCCTGGTTTACAGAATTTAAATTTTATTAAGTGTTTTGTTTAAAACAAACAATGGTTTCCGAATACAGTATTTTTTCGGTGAACGAATTAAAATACGTTGCTAATCTGTTGGAATTACCGGAGAAAAAGAAAAAGGCAGAGATCATAGAAGAATTGATTAAGGCTCAACATTCGGTAGAGGACATTAAAGTAGAATTAGGTGCCTGGGAGGAAAACCCTCGGAAGGACAAGTGGGAAGAATTAGCTAGCAGGGAACGAGAATTAGCTGAAAGGGAACGAAAGGAAAAATTAGAATTAGCTGAAAGGGAACGAAAGGATAAATTAGAATTAGCTGAAAGGGAACGAAGAGAAAGGTTAGAATTAGCTGAAAGGGAGCGAGAAGAAAGATTGGAGGTAGCTAGATTAGATGCCCAAGTGAAAATTGCTCAGGCCCAAGCTCAAACGGCAAATGAAAATAATGTACATGATGTCAATGCAATTAGGAATATGTCCTTGAATATGACAAAACAATTGCAACCTTTCAAGGATGACGGTGACATGGGATTGTATTTAACGAATTTCGAGCGGGTTTGTGTGCAATTGAACTTCTCCAAGGAATCGTGGCCAATTCGATTGACGAGTGTGTTGTCACCAACAGCGAATGAGGTCGTGGCTCGATTAACTGAAGAGGACAGCAAAGATTACGACAAAGTCAGGGCTAGTCTGCTCAAGAAATATCAGCTAACAGCAGAAGTTTTTAGAACGAAATTTCGGTACGGGAAACGGAAAACTGACCAGAGTTATGCGGAATTTGCATACCAACTAAAAACCAATTTCCAGGAATGGATCAAGAGCGAAGAAGCGGAAGGAAACTTCGACAAGCTATGTTACGGTCTAAATTCATCAGTTTGACAATGATCAAAATTATTGTCCAAAATCGGGTACAAACTACAGGGTTCGCCGGTTTTCCCTAGAAAACACAGTTCTTAATGTGCTGGAGCAGATTTTGTTGCTCCGATTACGCGCACTAACTCAGTCGGGAAGGCGTGGTTCGAAGACTTAAATGAAAAACCAACGGGGTACTTACCCTAAAGCTTGCTTAAAAGAAAGAGAAATGCCTGAGCGCCACTTGGTTCTGATTAGGGGTGGCTAACGTGTCTAGAACCAAGAACAATACACGTAGCCTATGTAGAAGTCCTCCAAGTACGTTGCTGAACACCTCCGCCTGTTGTTTACCAAGCCTCCTCCGAGTAGCCGGGTGACCTTGTCGTTAAATCACTTACCTTCAAGGCCACCGTCACTAAAGAATAACAAAAGAACACTGACTGGCCCAAATTCTGGGGCTTACTTACTCAAAAGAGCATGCTTTAACTTCACAAAATTAATTACATTTGGCCTTTGCCACACTAGATTAGTTAATGACCCAGAAGGGGTTTCAAAGTTCATAAAAAAGAATGAACTGACTTTAACAAGTTTATTATTTAAAGAATTAAAGTTTACACAAATCGGTACATTAAAACACACACCCGGAGGTGAGTTTAAATTTAGTAAAAAAAAGATATCCTACGTGAATGTGAAAGGGGGCCCCACAAAACCAAAATATATCTTAAGGGCTAGTTACAAAGACACAAAAAAACACAGTATGATCCAAAACAAATGACATAAAATAGACGCCAGGAGGAAAGCCCCTGGTAAATATTAACTGAAACAAATCATAGGTCCTAGCGGACGTACGCAACGATTATAAGCACTGACACACAATAAAATATAAAATCGCACATTAAGTTAGGCACCAGAGTTATTTAATTGGTACAATACAAGGCGCCTACCTGAGTTGAAGCATGCAGTGTTAGATGCAGATGTACTTGTTCTCGTGGAGGCCTGGCGAGACGTGCACAAGGTGTAGCAAATTCTCCAGAAGAGGCAGCGAGACTCGAGGGGATTGAAGACAGCAACCATCAATCGAAGAAGTGACAGCAGCCAATACGATGTTGCGCGGCGGCCCAATTAAACCCCGACGTTGACCCAAATATGCATTACGCAATAGTCTTTTCCCGACTTAACAGGGAAAAAAGTTAGTTGAGGCTCTTCAGATAACGTTTCTAACCGGATCGGCAAAAAGTGCCAAAAGTCTCCCTGGAGACCAGCTGTAGTAAACGAAAATCGGCCCTTCATTAAACAACGTCGAGTTCACTACACTTCCTCTGCCCACCGCGCATTTCCAAAAACACACAAACATTAATGTTCACTTCGAAGATTCGGGTTTAACTGCACTCGCCATTAACGTGCCCCAAAGGCACTTGAAAGTCTGCACGAACGCCAAAAAGGATTCACCATGTTAATCACCAAAAGTTAGCCAAAAGCTCCCAAAAATAGCGAAGCCCCCCCCCGGCCGAGGTCCGGGGGTCGCGTTCTTCTAAAACGTTCTTGGTCGGAAGCTTGCTACTAATTAATTAATCTCAAATCGGGCTACGCGCGACGGATACAATGGAAGAAAATTCCGGACTCAAAACCACTAATTTTAAATGCATCACTCCCTAAGGAGTTATCAATTCTTATTTCCTTTACACAAAGCTTGGTTATCAAAGAAAGAAATTCCACACAGCATGATGTCATCCGTGCGGGGCGAAGAAAGTACAACCTTGCACTAAAGAACAAAGAACAATAAGCACGTGCGATCCCCAAAATGCTTAATTAACAATTTGCGAAGGCTACTCTAACGAATACCAAGAACTAAATTTAAGCTCTGAAATCAATGTTTAAATATGTGACCACAGAAAGGTTCCCGCAACTTATTCTTAGAAGCTTAGCTGCCTAAATGAATTGTTGCTGAATGCACACCGTTGTTTCGAATTTAAAAAGAGAACGCTTACGGGACGAATTCTACGGATCGAGAACGCATAATTGTTTGGGCCAAAAGGAATTTAAAATGTAGCTTTAAGATCCAGGGTTGAACTTTAGACAGGGCCGTCTTCCGAAAATTTTAAATAGAATAATTTCAGCTTAAATGCACTAATAATAACACCCTATAGTGGGATTAATGACAATAGAGACTTAACGAGGTCGAAAACTCTAACAGCTAACTCAACTGATGTGCTTGGAGAAATTTTATAGTTCGTTGCCAGGGGAAATGAAATTTTGGGTGGAGGACCGAAACAAGTCCAAGACGATGGAGGAAGCTGCAGAGCATGCAGACACATACGTCACCAAAAGAGGACCAGGTACAGAACGGCAATATAATGGAAACTTCAAGACATCGAAAAATAAGTTCGAAACTAAGCCAACGACGTCGAACTTGAAAAATGACTTAGGGAAAAGTCAGGTGCAAACGGAAAGTGTTGTCAAGGAAAACTTGGACAAACGCAGTTTCGACAGACGAAGGCCGGGGAAGTGCTTTGGATGTGGTGCAGTAGGTCACTATAAAGGTTCACCGGAATGTCCCAAAACACAAGTCGTTTTAGCAACGATAGGCCAGAGCAAGAACGAGGAAGGTCTGCTAGAACCTTATACCATAATAGCGAAAGTAAATGGAGTGGAAGCAAAATTACTACGAGATAGCGGAGCCAGCTATGATATCGTGCACACAAATTTAATCAAAGGAGCCGATTATACAGGGAAATATGTATATGTGCAAGGACTCCTGAATGAAGAATGTGTGGCGTTACCAGTTGCGAAGGTAAAATTAAATTTGCCAGAAATTCAGGTGGAAACTGAAGCAGCTGTAGCGAATCGTTTGCCTCGAGATTATACGTATCTGCTATCGAATAGAACGTGGGAGATGCTGCCGAAGGAAAAGGATGTGGTAATTCAACAAGTGCTCGCATTAACGAGAGCGCAGGCGAAGGCTATAATGGAAAAGGAAAAGGTTCACGATGAAAATAAAGAAACGAATGCCGAAGTAAAGAGTTCAGAAGACGGAAAAGATTCCGACGAACAGGGAGAAGAAGCGGAAAAGGAGATTGGGTATAAATCACCGAGCCTGGAAAAGGACGAACAATTTTCAATACCTAAATCGCATGTCGATTACTCGGACATAACACAACTTACACCGACAACCTTAAGAATGCTGCAATTAGAAGATCCAAAATTAAAGGAGTATTTTGAGATGGCAGAATCAAAGAAGGAAAACAATGGAGCAAAATTCTACATTGCTTATGGAATACTGCACAGGAGAATTACGGACAAATTGGGTCGGAGCTTTGAGCAAGTGATGGTGCCAGAAAAATTACAAAGTAAGTTGCTAGATATCGCACATGATAACATGTGGATGGGACACTTGGGTTATAACAAAACCATTGACAGGATCAAGCAGAATTATTGGTGGAATCAGATGGGACGAGACGTGAAAAACAAAATCAAGTGCTGTGACGTTTGCATGCGCGTAGGGAAGTCCACTGATAGAAAAAAAGCTCCAATGTGTAGAGTGCCAGTAATCACCGAACCGTATAAGCGAGTAAATGTGGATATTGTAGGACCTTTAGCGAAAACCGAGAAGGGAAACAGATATCTACTAACGCTAATTTGTAGTGCCACAAAATTTCCTGACGCGATCCCATTAAAAGTAGCAGATTCTGAAGCGGTGGTAAAAGGGTTATTAAATATATTTTCACGAGTAGGATTTCCATCCGAAATCCAGATGGATTTGGGCACTGTATTTACCAGCAATCTAACGACCGAATTTCTTGACCGATGTGGTATAAAAATCATACACAGTTCAGCATATCATCCGCAATCAAATGCAGTAGAACGATTCCACGGCGTATACAAGCGAATCCTAAGAGCGTTGTGTTACGAAAACGGAAATGAGTGGGATGAATATATCGATCAAGCGCTTTTCGCTTTGAGATGTGCACCGCACGCGGCACACGGATTTAGTCCCGCAGAATTGGTTTATGGACGTCAGATTAGATCTCCATTAAACATGATCAAGGAGTTGTGGGTTGGAAAGGAAACCAACGAACCGGTAGTAGTGTACATATTAAAGTTACTCGATAGGCTAAGGCAAATGCAGGAAATCGCGAAAACGGCGACTTTGGAAGCACAAACCAAATCAAAAGGTTATTATGATCTGAAGGCGAAGGCTTCATATTACGAGGTTGGCGAGAAGGTTATGTTGTATCAGCAAGCCAGGACCAACAAATTGCAGATGCAATGGACTGTACCCAAAGAAATTGTGGAGAAAATTTCCGATACGAATTATATAATTAAAGAAATATCGGGAAAACGTAAACAAACCTTATTTTGAAAAGGTTGAAGTTATTGCGATAGTAATCAAACAACCTGGGGAAGAAGGAGCAGAACTCGATCTTCCAGAACTGGAAATAGAAGACACCGAAATCTTAAGTGCTTCGGAAGTGTTGAAACAAGCCAAAGGGGTAGGAAAACTCACGGAAATCCAAATAAAAAGCTTGGAGGAATTAATCCAAGAATTTCCAGGGTTATTTTCAAATCGACCCGGAAGAACCAACTTAGTGGAACACGATATTGCTCTCAAGGAGGAAAAAATTATCCGAACTCGAGCGTATTCACACTCACCGAGGGTACGCGAGATTATCGACAAAGAAATCGATAAAATGTTAAAATTGGGAGTAATTAGGCCCAGTAACAGCGAGTATTCATCGCCTATGATGATTGTGGAGGCTGAAGGGAAGGATCCAAGGCCTGTGATCGACTACAGAGCGTTAAATGCTATTACGGTGCCACAGCAACATCCTGTTCCTAATATAGAAGCATGTGTGGAAAAATGCAGCAATGCCAGATACCTGAGTCTAATCGATGTAGTAAGAGCCTACTGGCAAATAGGGATGACTGAAAGAGCAAGTAAATATGCTGCTTTCATAACTCATCGTGGAGTTTTAGAACCAGTGACGTTAGCGTTCGGGCTGCAATCTGCTCCATTTTCGTTTCAGCGGCTAATGGACACCATATTGGAGGGAATGGACGATTTCGCAGAACCATTTTTGGACGATGTGGCGGTACATTCGATGACTTGGGAGGAGCATTTAGAACATCTACATGCGGTATTCAAGGCAATGCATCAAGCAGGCCTAACGATAAAGGCTAAGAACTGTGAGTGGGGAAAAGCCGAGGTGATATATCTGGGACATAAAATAGGTCAGGGATTTAGACAACCGTCGGAGGTAAAGGTAGCGGCCATACAGGAGTTTCAACGTCCCCAAACCAAACGGGATATTCGATCATTTCTCGGGATCACTGGGTATTATAATCATTACGTCCCGAACTATGCAGACATAGCTAGTCCACTTACAGACGCATTACGGAAAAATGCGAAAACAAGAGTAGAATGGGATGATCAGAAAGAAGTTGCATTCCAAAGATTGAAGGACGAATTAATGAGCGGTAAGGTGTTGAGAGCTCCAGATTATTCCCGCGAATTTATAGTACAAACCGATTGTTCGAAGCGAGGAATGGGGGTGACTTTATCGCAACGAGATGCTAATCAAGAAGAGCATCCGGTGCTGTATCTGAGCAAAAAACTCACGGATAGGGAGCAAGCTTATAGCGCAAGTGAACTCGAATGTGCAGCTTTAGTCTGGGCAGTCGGAAAATTAAAGCCTTATTTGTTTCTGAGCCATTTTACCGTAGAAACGGATCACTGTCCTTTGACCTGGTTACGGCAGATGAGCAATAAGAATGGCAGATTACTGCGGTGGTCATTAATTTTACAAATGTTAAATTTCACTGTTCTCTATAAACCGGGAAAGAAATGCGGAAACGTGGATTCCTTATCTAGGTATTTTGTTTAGTTAAGTCACCGAGAACCAAAGTATTACTGACAATTACACCAGATAACTGATGTTAATTCACGTAGGTTAGTTAAATTAGGGTAAGCATAATAAGACCATATAGTTCGGAGATTTATGACTGGTATTGCTTAAGTGCGAAAGAAGAACGTCTTGTGGTGTAAAAATCGATAGATTTAAACCCCAAAGACTATCTTAATCCGGGGGCAACTGTTACGATTCGCGTTCTTTAATTTAATGAACTATGTAGGAATATACTGTACTTTAGTTAGCTGTAAGCCATCTGTATAATAATTTAAGGTAAAATTCGTAGGAAAATGTCATATTTAAATTACAACAAGCGGATGTTTAGAAACGTGCCTTTCGCTTGGGAAGCTGGAGATATTCCAATCTCACGAATAAGCTTAGAGTAAGTTTATGCAGCGTTTACTTCATAAACCGAAATATTGAGTGATGTATATGACCGGTACGTGATTAGAAGAAGCAATGGTTGCAACTCGATCATAAAAACTATTTGCAGATGGGACCAAATGCTTTTAGTAGAAATTTAAATCTTTATAGCGGTAATTTACTAAGGGTCCGAACAGGCCACATTTCACTGTGGGAAATCCTCAAGCTTGTAAAAATTCATAGAACTATTATGAACGGTCACGTCCGCGTAATGCCAAATGTCCAAAGTTTAGACCAGCTCTGATAGGTTATTGGGAACTTTGTAAACGCCCACCGAGCTTTCTTGGTCAGAATGGACTTAGAATTAAGGTAGTTAATAAGAAGATGTAAATACGTAAACTTAAGGTTTCTGTAAACGGCAGAAAAATAAATGCAAGTATTTGTATCTACTTAAGTGTTCTTATTAATCTCAGTAGCTTTGGTCTTCGTGTCCGAGTGTGTTTCAATTAAAAGGATTGTCAGTTACCCCGACTTTAGGCGTCTCGCAATAATATGCTTTATAATGCAAATTTTGCGAACTACATGTTCTCTAGATATTGTTTGTTTGTTTGTAGTCTATGCACAATATTGAAAATTAACAAACTTTCCAACTGAAAAAAAAAATCTCCCATAGTATGCGACTCAATAATAATTATAGTTGTTACCCTGTTACAAGTTAACTGATATACACTTCCTCATACGATATACGTATTCTCGATTATGGTCATGGACAGTTTTCCTTGATTGAACTAAAATTTAACAATTTTAGTATAGATTTGAATCTATGGAAATATTTTGCTATCTATCTACGGTCTAGGCACTCTAGGGCGACAAATTTCGTTAATTCGGCTCTGGATCTTCCGGTTGGCGTCAGTAATTTACATAGACACAACCTGGCTCGATTCTGTTTGCTTTTGAATTAATCACGCGCGATCACTTCACGTCATTAAAATTCCTGTCCGTCATTAACTATTTTACGGGTCGTAGAAATAAGGTAATCCGAGGTCCTCGGATTCGAAAGGACGAACTCGAATCCTCACAATGCCATTCGCGTCGGTAACACAAGGCAAACACATGTTCTTTTTTCACCCTAGGTAAGCACGTCGTTATATTCTACTTTATTTGTAAGAAAAACAGGCCGCCCCGAAACCTTTGTACAAGGTATAACTTTACGCTGCCTTTTGATGCTATTTTGGGCTCACGTCAGAACTCGCCCTCCGACTTCGCCCTGAAGGAAGCGCGCACGTGCACGCAGCTCCTCGGGGGTAGCTCTGCACTCAAAAGTAAGGACAAATTTGGCGCACGTTTGTTAGCTATTTTATCTTTATCGGGCGGTTTTTATTCCGCAGCCATTGTGTCTATTATATTTTGGGCCGGATTGAATCGCAGCTCTCCGAGAGTCCTTGACTGAGTCTCGGTAAGTTGATATCTTCCATATAATGGAATCGGGATGAACTGCGTAAGGTATTCGTTTACGTTCTGGTTGAGGCTTGTTTTTCACTCTCAGATCCATATCAGGTCAGCCGAAAATATCCAGAGATGTCAAACTTGTTATGAAGCGCGACCTGCTCGAATACAAACATGTTTTCCACGGAAATTGATTATATGTTTTAGAGCTTAATTTGATCAACTATGCAATATCGCATCGATTTTTAAATTTTCCACCATAATATAGAAATGCTGCTCCTCTAAGGTTTTTCTGTCAGGTGCATTATTCCGGCTCTCGAGATTAATTTATAAAGCTGTAGAAACCCTGCAGCGAAAACCGTTTTGCGAATGGGCCATGAATAAACAAGTGCAGAAATTGCAGCCACTGATGTAACACAAACCAGCAATTGCTAGCTTAGTTAAACTTGCGCAAGATTGTCAGCCAGTCTTATAAAGACTACTAATCTGGGGTTAACTTTAATTCGCTGTTAAAATAAACAAAAGTGCATAAAAATTTGTTTACTAATGAATAAAATGTCATAAGAACTAAGGTTTTGATGTGCTTTTGTTTGTTTTAACAACGAATTAAAGTTAACCTCAGATTTATTTTTTATTTGGCTAATGGCACAACATACATAATATAAAACAGTATATACAGGTGGTATAACATGTAAAAGAAAAACAAAACATCTATGAACGTATGTAAACATAAAATTAAGTCAAATTGGGATACAAATTCCGTTTCAAGTATTACAGCTCCAGGTCTAATTTTTGGAGCCACTGGATCGCTTCTGGTGTGGCTTCAAGGAAGTCGTTACTGGTACCAGGAAATGTCGTCTTTATAAGCTATTATATTATTATATTATATATAAGCTATTATAAAACACTTACGTCGGCCGTAAGTGTTTTATAATAGCTATTTGTGCAACAAGTGCTAAAAGTGGATATTTATGCACGAGTTTCCACACAATATTTTTTCTACGGCCTTAAATTTACTGTTATTAATCCATAAATGTCGATTTAACAAAGGTTTACACTTATGACAGTTATAAATTATGTCATAGTAAAGTGCTAGCCGTGACGGCGCAGGTGACTGTTTTGCAGTCGGTAGCTGTAAAAGTAAGTTAGGTATCACAGGTAATTATAATAGTACACATGTTACTTTATTCATTGCATAATGCTTTATTTCTTAAAAAACACTTTACATCTAACGAAAGAAGTAACTGGAATAACTTTATAACCTCACTTCTTGTTTAAAATTCTAAATTCAACTCACGCTGTTTACTTTCAACACATGTGCTAAAAGTAAACAGCTGATTTCACTTTTAACACACTGATTTATAAAACGTAATTTTTAGTGAAACAAGCTAATACTAAAAGGCCTACTTTTAGTAGTGGTCGTAGAAAAACATCCTTAATATCATGAAAACAAAATATGAGGTTCGATATAACGTACTAGATCTAGATTTGTTTTTAAAGAAAAATTTAAAGTCAAAAATGACTAATGAAAATATTAATATTCGACGTTTGCCAATAAAGTGCCCACAACCTTTTAATTATAATTCTTAGATACCGTTATTGCAATGAGCATGTACCTTTTTTATATTATGGGGAAATGATCAGGAAATTTATGTGGCTTTTTTATACACAGTGGGCTAAAAAAGCGGCACAGATTTTATAGCGTCATTAATATTTTCAAATGACTATTATATGTATCATCGAAAAGCTCAATGTTTATAGATGGAAGTGAGACACTTTTACTGCAAAGTGACAATGCTAATTCAAAGTTGTGCGTGGTTAAACAAAGTTATACAAAAAATTCTATTTTTTGAAAAGTTTATTATTTCAAACTTAAGGCAATTCTATACTTCCACCATTCTTAGCAACAATCATTTGTAATCGTCTTCGCCAGTGCCAAATCGCAAAAGTGATTTGCGCGTTTAGTTAAGCCTACCATTTTCTTCAGGACTTCGATTAAAGCAACAATTAAAACTAAAATGACAGATACAAACTGACATTGACCAAACAAATAAAACAAAAGTCATTGCCTACTAATTTTCTTACAGATTTAGTTTTACATTAAAGCGACGAGACTTTATTAAATACTCCCGTTTTTGCATGATTTTTATTAAAGTAAAATAAATTGGAATTGAAACGTTGTATTATTTCAAATAAGATATATTTTTAATTTACATTTCGTTTTTCGAGGAAATATTTGAATTCACTAATGAGTATTGAAAATACCAGTATTTTAATTTTGTATAGGGTTTTTTGGTCCCCTGTGCATTTCCAAACAATGTTTATAGTTTGAAAAGTAATTTAGGAGAATATTAGTCAACAATTATTTAGAATGTATGATTTTTGATGATAAATAAAAATCATATAGTCGTGAAATATATTTTAATTTAAATTTGAAGTAAATGAAAAAAAATATTAAACGTTTCGCCACTTTTGATGGCTTCATCAGTAATTTAAAGGTTCATTACAATATAAAAGTTTAACACATTATGAAAGTAGAAAAAATAGGATTAGCGAACAATTTAATTTTTCCTGTAACATGTGTACTTAGATGATTAGTAAAAGACTTTTGGAAATTCTTTCACGACATTTTTCAAGGTTTACACAACAAAATTATTAATTAATAAAAGCAGTAATTCTTTAAGTGCACTCCATACTTGGATATAATTAAGAAACAAAAGGTATTAGCTGTTCTGAAGGCAGAATGCAAATGAAATTTGATAAAGGGGCTTGCAAGGCCATTCACATATTTAAGTTATCAGTTAATGCCCAAAGTGTAGGAAATTCGGAAATGCAGGTGACAGGCAGAGACGTATTAAGTTAAATTTTGATTTAATTGAAAAATTAGTTTTAAATATAATAGCATGAATATGAGAGTAAAATATTTGGTTCAAGTATATAAAATTGTTATTTAAACAAATTATAATAGATAGAACTGAGGTTATCGATATCAGTTTTATAATTAATAACATTGGGGCTTCCTTGTATTTAAATCATCTCCAAGCATATACGTTTTTTTAAATTATTCTCTTTATGTAAGACCTTAGGTTAAAATTGAATTTATGTAGCGATTCATTGGCGTGGTCAGTCAGTGTAGTTTTTTTATTGGACGGAGATATTTTATTAATTTTAATTGAGTTCTTGTGTTGGTTAATTCGGTTATTATTAATCAATCAATAGATCTACAACCAAATTGCTTGGGCAAAGAATTTAATAATTCAAACGTTTCTAACCAAAACAAAATATACTTCCATTAACTATATGCCAAAACTTTTCGGAAAAAAATGAAAAAGGACTTAATAAATACAATTTCCTAACAACATTTAACAACCACAATACTTTAGGTAATACATTTTTCACGAATTTAAAAGACAAGACTGAAAATAATATGCAATCTAAACTGGTTTATTAAATTGACTGTAATAACCGCAACTCTATCTACATAGGACAAGCAAAACAACTATTAAAGAACTGAATTAATCTTTTTTCTATTTTCAGAATGTATTAAACTTTTATATTGTAATGAACTTTTAAATTACTGATGAAGCCATCAAAAGTGGCGAAACGTTTAATAACTTTTAAAATTTACTTCAAATTTAAATTAAAATATATTTCACGACTACATGATTTTTATTTATCATCAAAAATCATACATTCTAAATAATTTTTGACTAATATACTGAAGATCTGCGTAGGCAAACCCTGTGTAAGTCAAGCTATAAACAGTTTTCGTGCCTAAACGGTAGATTTACTTCCAAAATAGCGTTAAATCCGAATTCAATCACTTACCTAGATGCAAAAATTGGCCAAATCAGTATAGAAAATTTGCACGTGATTGTTGACCATTTTTTAGAAGAAACTCAAAAAATGCGTCTTACTGCATCCGTAGTAACGCTAAAACTCAAAATTTCCGAAATAGGAACGAGAAAAATAGCTCTTTCTTGAAGTTATTTACTTGGAATTTAAAAAAAGAAGAATACCAATTGTGAATGCAAGACTTTCCACAAACTATATAGGCAACCCGCATGCCTTATTGTAAATCAAAAACAGGACCGAAGGCAACCTACCATACACAATTACGTTAAAGGTTGTCAAATGTACTGTAAGAATAGATGAGAATAGCAAACAATATATATCTTCTACGATCGTGATAAAATGACAACTTTTTGCACAGTTTCTAGTGTCAAAAGTGACTTTTGTAGCACTCTTAATATAAGCACCCGAATTACGTCTTTTTTGCACGTTGCCATTGGTGGCGTATTTTAATACTAAGTATATAAAACACGCTTTGCCGTAAATTTGAATGTCAACATAACCTTGAATATTTAACAAAATGTGACGAAAAAAGTGTCACCGAACTAAGTTTTTATATTTCTGTTACAATCGTAGAAAAAATAGGGTGTGATACAAGTGTATAAGTGCTATTAAAGCACTAGCGACGTTAAGGGCACTCCGCTTTGCTTCGTGCTCTTAAACTCGTCGCAGGTGCTTCAAAGGCGTACTTATACACTTGTATCATAATATACTATTAGAACCTTAATATGCTGGTTGAAGCCGTTCGTATTTATTGTATACGTTTTTTCTAGCTTCTTGCATAAAAATAATTTTATATAACATTTGGTTTACGAAATATACATTTTTCCTGTTAATTGTGCTACATGATTAGACCATTCTTGTGAAAGTGCGCTTCAGCTTACTATTTCTCAATGGAAGAAAGCAATTGACAACAATCTATATACTGTCGCTATTTTTTTGGACCTAAAGCGAGCGTTTGAAACAATCGATAGGAATATTTTAATTCATAAGATTAAGTCCTATGGTATTGGTGGTAATGTCTTGAAATGGTTTGTAAGTTACTTAGAAATTAGGTATCAGGTTACTAACATTAATGAAACTTTCTCTAGCCAAATTGTAACAAACCATAGTGTTCCTCAGGGTAGTGTATTGGGGCCATTGTTGTTCATTATTTACATTAATGATATTGTAAAAAGTTGTAATTGTGAATTCATTAACCTATTCGCAGACGATACGTTACTAGCGGCATCATATGACAATTTGAATGTCGCTATTGACAAGATTAATGTGGAACTGGAAAAAATTACCAAGTATTTAAATACAATTAAACTAAAACTAAACACTGCCAAAACGAAGGCAATGATAATTTGCACAAAATCGAATTATAAAAAGGTTGACAAAAATCGTGTAAAAGTTCAGATTTATGGAGAAGATATTCAAGTTGTGGAATAAATTAAATATTTGGGTTTTATTATAGACAACCATCTTACTCTTAGTAGGCACTTTGAATATATTCAAAATAAAATTTCGAAGAAAATGTTCTTCTATTCTAGGCTATCTAGTCAGTTGTCGATATACAGTGAAATCTCCCATAAGCGGACACGCACGGTGCCAAAGTTTTTGTCCGGTTATTAGAGGCGTCCGCTTAAGGAAAAAATCCATTTTTATGTTTAAAAAAGTCGTATTATGCAAAGGTATACGCGCTAACAATTAATAAGAATAATAAAATAATTGAAACAAAGTTAAGTTTTTCTGATTGCTTATTATACTTTCAGCATGTATTTCTAAATATTTTGACAGTTTGAATACTTTAAAGTCATTACTTACTTTAGCAAAGCATTTAAAATTATTCACTGTTAATGCTTCCGTGTAGGTATTGATTACATTCTCACAAATTTCTAAGTCGCCATCGTTTTCTAATTCTGCCAACTGCATATCAACGGCAGCTGATTCACCTGAAATTTCGGTTACATCATCCAGGATTATTTCTTTGTCAGTGTTTATAAATTCGTCAGGGTCGACGTCTTCGATTTCTGGAATATTCCTATACAGTTCAACCATTACTGATAAGGGTAAATCGTCGTCTGGTTCGAATTGCTTACAGTGGCGTAACTTGATGCCCGCAGGCTCCGCGGTCGCGGGACGGCCCTGGGTCTAATTTTCTTGTTCTGTCTTTCCATAAAAGCAAGCAGGAAACATTTTTCCTATTTTTATTTTTATCAGAATGGGCTGCCCAGGCAAAAGACAAAGTAGTTTTGAATTATTTCAGGCCTCTATAGATGGGCGACATAGACTGTTTTGTAATATCGTGCATAGGGTAATGAAAATGTCGAATTTCTTGCGGTCATAACGCTGATTTGAGTTGACTTAATAACGCCCGTATTGCAAAAGAATTCGATAATTTAACAACATGATCAATAAATGTTGAATTTGTGGATTGTTTTGACGCCTCACGACATTAGCTGAGCCTGTATGTTGAAGTGTCCGTACAAGAGAGATTCACAGTCTAAAAATTGTCGAAAAATGATGTCCGTGTCCGTTTAAGAGAGTGTCCGTTTATTAGAGAAAATTTTATTAATAAAGTTAATGCAAGCAAGTTGGTTCCCAACAAAATGTCCGTGTAAGAGAGGTGTCCGCTTATTAGAGGTGTCCGGTAAGGGATATTTCACTGTATTCTAAAATCACGGTATACAATACAATTATTAGGCCACATTTTGAGTACTGTCCTACTAGTTTATATTTTCTTGGTAAATGTGAACATTCTAAATTACAAATATTGCAGGATAAAGGTATGAGGATTATTTTGAGATGCAATAGGTACACACCAATTGATTTATGTTAAATGCGTTATGTTGGTGGCCCATTGCAACTCATCTAAGATTTAATATGTTAACTTTTGTATATAAAATTAATAACAACTTACTGCCGGGATACCTTAATAACTATATTACCATAGGGTCACAAACAAAACTTATATATCACAAAACAGAATTTAACACAAACTATGAATTCGTTATTTTATAAGGAATTTAACGATTACAATACACTACCGATCAGTATAAAACAGGCTAATAATATAAATAGTTTTAAAAGAAAGTTAAAGGAATACCTCAGTAATGTTCAACAATAGGCTTATACTGTACATTTATGTATTTATGTATTTCATTGAAATAAATAAACTCATATTATTATTATATATTTATGCCATTTCCACTACAGCAAAAGTATCTGAAAACAATATATTAGGTAATAACATTCTGTAATCGTGGAGGTGGTGTGTTAATTGCCGTTAAGAAGTATATTTCTTCAAGAAAAATCGACCTGCTTGTTATTGAAACTATATCTATATCAATTTCAGTAGGGAAAAATTCAACAATTATTGTGAACACGTATATTCCTCTAAATTCTAAACTAGAAATTTATGAATTATTTTGTGGCAGTTAAGATGTGATTATCCCAATTGTGAATTCGTTTTAATTGTAGATTTTAACGTTCCTAAAATTAAGTGGTTTAATAACGATTGGGTGTTAAACGAATCTCTGGTGAAGTGACTCAAGTTGGTTATGCATTATCCGCAATTATGGCTCTTGTGAATATGAAACAACACAATTCTTTTGCCAATTTAGATGGTAACTATTTAGATATGAATTGTATTGAAGTATCGCTTGCTGAAGATATACTGCTTCCTGTCGATTGCTTACACCTGTTTTAACTTGTACAATAACAGTGGACGAATCTTGTGAGTTAACGAAATATGATTTTTATTATCATGATTTTAAAAATGCGAACTACTTTTCTACAAATGATTATCTCATCTCAGTTAACTGGGATAATATTTTTATAGCCTAAGATATGCATATAATTATTGTGGATAATTTTTATTCTGTTCTTTATAATATCATTGATCTATTTGTCCTCTTAAAGCGTTGTAAACCCCGTAAATTTCCTAATTGGTTTTCAAATGAATTTAAAACTCTTGTAATTCAGAAAAAACTTGCGCATAAAAAGTATAAACAGACTAATTCACTAAGTGATTATTTAGTATTTAGCAATATGTAAGCTATTTTCTGAAACTTGTCCAATTGAGTACAACTTAAAAGTGGAATAAAGTTTAACTTCCCAAACATTTTTGGCAGTTTATAAGACATAAGAAAGGTCCTACAGATTTGCCTAATAGAATGTATTTAGATAATGACATTTACCACCAAGAAAATTGACAAATATAGGCAATTTGTAAATACCAACCTCTTCATCAATTTTCAGTCCAGGATAAAATAATCTTCAAATCGAGACATGATTGCTCAAACACGAACATGTAGTAAGTTCAGTAATACTAAATACAATTTTTAATAAGTTTTTGTATTTGAAAAGCACGCCAAGTGCGTTCGCGCGCCCAGCTGAAGGCACACCGGATGCGAATTTTGCGCGAGGAGACAGGCGCGTGCAGGTTGCGACACTTTGTAGGTCTATGAGGTAGGGCCGACCCGTGAAGCCTTGAAGTGAAATTGTGAGTGTACGCGGTGGCGTGCCTCAAGAGCAGTCACCGCTTTGTTTTTTTTCAAGCTGAGATACAGCTTCGAGTGCGTAGACCAAACTTGAAAACAACACCGAGGACCATATAATTCTTCGCAGAAGGCTACTTCAGTGACACCATTAAACGGGCTGATCTTGGTTTTTGCAAGCAACAATTTTGAAAATACTTTAGTATATGTATTGTATTGTATTTAATCAAGTCAGGGCTAGCTGCTATCACGTTTGGAGCGATGGTGCAATATTGCATCACCGTTCAACAAGGCGTAGCATGCGTCGTCGAGTAATCTGTAGTGGTTAAACTTACGCCAATAAGTGGGTAGGGGCTAGATACATGCCGTACCGTTTTAAGATGTATCAAATTAAAGTGAACTAAGCGGGGTGTTGGGAACACATCCAGACTGTCTTGTTAGATTAATACTCAATATTTTATTCTTTGTACTTGTACTTTGTACATGTTGTAAATGCGTGTAGAACATAGCCTTTAGCACTTAGCGGTTTGGTTCCACTTTACCGTTTATTATTAACTTCGGAAAGCATTTGTGTATTATCGTCGTATATTTAATTTATATGTATGTATGTATATTTTCATATGAAGTACATATTATGTAAACAACCTGGCTTTTATTTCTAGTGTGGTTGGAGTGTATGTTTTCAGAACTATATGTGGAAAAGAGGCAGTCCCAGGGCATGTTGACAGTCGTAGCTTCACTAAAGTAAGAAACTGGTCGTGTGCATTGACAATTGAGTTAGCTAGCAAACCAATGGCAATTATCATTTAAAGTAACTTAGGATAAGGAGCATAAATAAAGGCAGCGTTGCATTTTTGGTCTTCAACGGAAAGCTTAATAAACGCAGCGTTACACTATAAAATGTTTCTGATACCTATACGATTGTGCAGTTTGAATGAATTTAGTAGTTTCTTCAAAAATACGCCTGGTACGCCTGTTATAACTAACAAAATTGGCAAATGAGTAAAAATTGTGGTGAAAGAAACAAAATATAGATATATAGTTATTTTATCAGATTCTGGATTAGGTTCAGTATCTAAAAAGATAAAAGCTGACGTTGGAGAACGGCAGCTGATAAAAAGCATAGGTCACCGCAACATTAATTTAATAAAGCAATTGAAACTTGAGTATCATCAAGAAATAGTTGAAAAGATGAGCCTTAACGTCACCAATGCAAGTTACTGTATTTACCGATTCAATTAACGACGAAACTTTTGTGAATGGGCGATTTTTAAAACAAGCAGAATTGCAGCAAAGTCAGTCTTTTTAAATTTTTAGTGTTGCGGTCTATATGCAAATTAATATTGATAACATATATTTTCATTTGTTCAAAATATTCACCTGTACTACTAGTAAAATAATTAAGCAATCTATACTCGTAGAATAAGCATTCCATTTTGATTCGTCATGAAAAGCAACATTAAATACTATGTTTTCTTTATTCTCTAGTATTCGTCAATCAAATGGGTTCTTTACGGTTTTCTGAATTATTTCTTGCCACTACTAATTTTTATAAAAGTAATACAAGCAATCCAACAATTTTATAACAAAAATTTTAAACCAGTGCTGGACGCCACAACTCTAAACAAATAGGTACTAGTAATCAATCTACGGGTTTTTTAAAGGTGCCATCGTGCTAGAACTATGATTAACTGAAAAAACTAGACCGATATGTAATCACAACACGAGACTTCCGCAACAAGAGTTGACTGACTGTTTATCTCACCTGATGGGTATAAAAAACGCTATAAAATCAGATAGTTGCGATAACCAGTGTGCATTCGTTATTGGTGTATAATTAACATAACATTTTAATTGGTTATCTCGAGCAGAATGGATTAGAATGTTTTGGATGATGATTCGATTAACTACAAGTTCCTGAATGAACACGCTGGTAAAGAGCGCAACTAATTAGCTTGCTGCATTAGCTACGCTATCTCAGCAGTTTCCTGGTTGTTCATAATAAATTATATGCAGAGAGAAATAATTATACAGTTAATTGTCTTTATATTAAAAATGAGCTTAGTTACTTTTAAAGAATTCTGTGAGGGGTTGCTGAGCATTCACTTTTAGTTGAAATACACATCGTAAAATAATATTTTGCTTAATTAACTAGCAGAATAATTAGTTCCTGAAGAGTTGTTTTTTAACTATGTCGTTTTCAATCAGGTTTATGGCATAGATCTTAATCGTTTTAGAGGTTTTTAAAATCACTCAATTTTAAGACACTTTAGTAGAAACAACATTTTTGTGGTCCACACGTATTATTCGTAAGTTTTATAGGTTAGATTATCAAAGGAGAACTATTTCGAATACTTTAACTTAAATATGAAAGTCGTTTTGAACGTACATTCAACAAGTTTGGATCATAGACATTCGTGTGCAGTGCCGCATTAACCATGGTTGTCGCCAGATGCTACTAAAAATGTTGCGCCCACATTTTACTTAGTGAGAGTTAGAAGAATCCAGAAACTCTTTGCTGTGCTAATTTTAGGCGAAACAGGCAGTGTATGATCGCACACCAAAAATGCGTAGAACCGTACCTGTGCAGCGAACACATTGTTAACTTAATTTGCGGGAGTAGCGTTAAATGCAAAAATAGAAAATGTCCGCGGGACGAGCCGACTTTTAACAGAAATTTCATATAGTGCTACAAACATTATAATTTCAAGTTGGTGTTGCTATTTTTTGTCCTTATGTATTTCATTTTGGCGCTTTTTGCAGTTTTTGCTCCAAAAGCTCGGGCTTCTTGGGCTTTTGGGAAAATACTCCACTGTTCGTGTGTGAGTGCATATGCAGATATCGATTCACCTAGTTGTATTTATTATGAAATTTAAGTAAATACCTAATACCTTAGTATATTAGATTCGGGTAGCTTGAATAAAAAGACCTACTACAGTTTTGAACCTTTTCAGCATCTTGTACACTTTAATATTAATTTGCAATTAGAAAAAGATGTTGAAATCGATATTACATTCAGATTTGTTTATATAACTTGAGAAGATTGCTTATATGAGTCATTCTTATTATTACACTTATTAGCTATTTTAAAGGAGTTCTGGGAATTACAATCCATCTGATCGGCGCGGCGGCTCTACAATTTATAACATAACCAACAATACAGATATTAATTGCAAAAATGTCCAGTAAATGTGGTAATTTACAGTTCAGATTTGTTATAAAATAGCAGCCCTTGTAACTAATTGATAGTATGATGTGTTTCGAATAGCATTATTTTTGTATAAAAACAAATTAAAATCAAAGTAGGCTTGGCATTTCATGCAACCAAAATAAGACTGTAAACAGACAATTGGGGGTAGCTTCTTGAAGAGGTTGGTTGTATTTTACGCTAAGCTCCCCAATAAACGATTTTTAATGTGATATTAAATACCCAAGTTTACCAAAAAGTTGTTTTTTATTGAGAGTGTGGTCCGGGTGATTTGTGGAAGTCTTCCTTTGTATTGACCTTCCGCAACAGGTAGAACGAGGCATCATTTGGTCTGGTGCAAGCCAGAGTATTTCAAAGTGATTTTACGGAGGTTCAGTTAGTTTTATAGTGTGTATACAAGTGCATAGGCGAGAAGTGTACGTCTGGTGCATCGCAGCTCTATAGTGGGGCCCCCAGCTATCGAAAACGTTATCCAAGTGCAAGCCGATATCCAGGTTCTGTTCGAGTCTATATTCCTGCCTTGCTAATAGCAGGCCGGTTACGACATGCTGTCCTGAGCATCGTTGGACCTTCAGTGATGCTGCAAGTACACCGGGATCATCTTAGAAGCCATCTAAAGGCTTGCGTTTATCTTAGGGTAGTGGCGTCTCTAGAAGTATTTTGTTTCGTGCCGTGGTATACTTACATTACATTTTTCTGGGGTAGCAACGGCGTTTACTACGTGGACATAAACAATTTAAATAGAACACGGAGTCGGTTTACTTTATTTTAAACACCAGGCAACCATTTGAAATCTCAAGGTCCCGTCAGGTAGAAATATCACGTTAGGAAATTCCCGTCAGTTAAATATCGTAGATGACAAATAAATGTTTATAAGAACTTTAAATACTTATTAACAAGTTGGAAATTTAATTTTGGATGTAGAGACCTAACACTTAGAGTCATTTTATTAATTATAAGAGAGATAAAAAATACCAACCGGGAAATTTTTCTAAACTTGAGATAGCTACAGCCGAATTAAGCAAGTAAAAGCATAACAATATCTAACCATCAGACCTCTAGAAAATCATCAGCAACAATAACTCCACTATAATCTAACCATCCTAGATTTTCAGCTCATATTGGCAAGTTATATATAATTCTATCAGCCTTATGTTCTTATCGTCCGTTACAACACATTGTTAGACAATATACAAAATTGACAGTTAATGTTTCTCTCACTATTTATTTAAGGTAGGTAGATCAACTAAATTAAAAGAATAATTTTCAATATTCAACCTCTTTGGCAAATGGATTTACTTTTATGCCCCCCCCCCCCCCGTCACTTTCATCATTGCTCAAAAAACTTCAATTTTTGAAGAAGCCTTACGGTTTAAGAATTAAATATTGCTGGAAAAAGTTTTTTTACGATTAATACACATTCCTTTAGTGCTTTGAAAACACACTCAAAGCAAGATACCATGGTAAACTATGAACTAAATTACAAAACATGAGTCAAGCTGTCACACACTACACTATCGAGTTGACCTAAAAACGAGGCTTTGTGACCATACGAAAGGTGGAGTATATAAATGCGGTTATTCATAACCTTCCGATAAGCAAGCTCATAAACTGAGTTTCCGCACATGCGATAACTTTGCAAATTCGCAGTCCCTCGCCATCTCCGATATTCAGAAGAAATATTTCCGGAGTTGGGAATATCTCAGCATCAAGCTCGCATTGTTTTGCAGCAGCGATTGGTTTTTGTTCCTTTTCGCGTTTTTGAAACTTAATCTGTGAATTTTTCATCCCGCAATGCATTCGCAATGAGGCGAGTTCACGGGCGAGAAATGCTGCTTTTAGTCGAATAATAAAACTGTACCCCCTGCAGGATCCTCGGAAATACGAGCAAACGGGCACCTGAAGGCTTTATTTCTCCGGTAGTGTCTTCTTGCTCCTTAAATGCGCACAGGCAGCGGTTGTTACACAGGGAATCTTTATGTGAAACTGCAGGGACACACTAATCTCTATTATCCGTTGCATCACCTGCACATAGAGGCCCTTTGTGGGCACAGGGCCCATTATACAGAGCATCTGAATGAAGTGCATGCTTGGAAAGAGCAACGGCCATTGTGTTGCACCATTATGGATGACTTGACTCGAGCATGCTACATTATCGTACTTTGCGGAAGAAAGAGCGCCATTGAAGACGATTTGCTGCATGGAAGCGGCCCGGAATGCTCTTTCTAGGTTTAGCCGTGCAGTGTCTCATCCAGGCTCAAATCGGATACGCATGAAAGTTTCAGATTACGCCCCAGTGATAAGATCTCACAAAAAGCCGGCTTCCATGTGCGCGGGACGCGTGTCCGCGTAAATAAATAACTCGCATGTGGCTGGCAGCGCTGCCTGCTGGAAGCAAAAACCGAAATTTGGCAAATAACCCAATTGATCCCCTGAAGGGTGACTGGCGTTTCGCATTCTCTCGTTTGGAATTTGGAGTCTATATGAGTTTAGCAATATTCTCATAAATAGTTGCAATAAAGCAAGATAAACATTTTGGGGTTAAGGGGCGTATTTAGTAACGTTACAATTTTTGTAGTAACTACCCCTAAATACAGGCAGAAAGGTTAGCTTTTGTGAGAACGGCCTACGTTACACTAATAGGCTTGGCGACTTAGGTATGATTAAAATGTTCAAGTCACAACTTA
This sequence comes from Agriotes lineatus, assembly GCA_940337035.1. NCBI lineage: Eukaryota > Metazoa > Arthropoda > Insecta > Coleoptera > Elateridae > Agriotes > Agriotes lineatus. Next base: position 88,799,491 of record OW679201.1, read on the forward strand.
CTGGACGATTATTAAATAGCCACTAACTAAATTACTGCACCAGGCAATTTTAAAGGATTTTTCTTCTTAACAAATGTTTAAAATTGTATCTACTTAAATACTAGATTATTACTGCATGGAATAAAAGTGAAGTGCCCCGAAAGTATGGGTTACTAAAAAACCAATAATATTTTTAAATAACGCATCGACCACAAAGTTCAATAGCGTGTTCTTTATTTTTACAGTTGTATCAAAAATATATAACATAAAAAACAAACTATTAGAGATGCTACAACAGTCGGTACATATTTATCTCATTTAATTCTACACCTAGAATAAGCTATCAGAGATATAAGAGTCATAATTTTCTATGTCACAGCAGTCGTTTTTAGGTTATGTATTCCTCGGATAATGATATCCTTGGTTTGTAGAACCGGCAGTTAGAAAATTAATAGCATTAGTTACAGTTTCTAATGAACCTGCTGGAGCTTCTTGCGTTGTAGGTGGAACGCTGTGTTTTCTTCTTTCTTCGTTGTACTCAGCGGCGCAGGAACTACTATAATTATGGGGGAGCCAACAAATTTTTGAGTGTTTTAACATAACTAAGCTTTATGTTCGACTGTTCCATAAACACTTTATTATAGTATTTTTTAGCATCCATAAAGTGCCACTTTAGTCCATAGAGTAAAGTAAAACGGCCGCCTGTCAATGTCCAACAGTTATTATCAAAATAAATG
>OW679201.1:88800306-89027333 GCA_940337035.1 Agriotes lineatus
ACTGCTCCAAGTACTAAGTACAAGTAAACAACGATAAGTACTTGAATACCTATTCAAGTTCAGAGTACCGAATCCAGCAGAATGCAGTAGCTAGTGATAATAAAAGAACAATAGAACACTGTTGTTGGATCCTATATTTAGTGTATAGGTAATGTTTAGCCCAGGTGATGTATAATATGTATTGTCTATCCTGTAAATACTTTTGTCCAATATATGAAAGTATGAAATGGTTCTTTAAGAAAGGAGGCTATAGGTAATTACAAAATGGAGATAATTAAAATGAAGGAACTTTCCTATATTGTATCAAAAAACACATTTTCACCCTGTATATTGAAAATTGTGTACAGTAGAAAACCTAAAATAAAAAATAAAGTAATTTAATGTGTTTATAATTATGCAGAACATACCTAAAATTCAGGTTGATGTTATACTTTTCACTTCCTTTTGCAATAAAGGAAGTATTGGATTCACCCCAGAAATTCTAAATTGAGTTTTCAACAGATCTTCACGTTTTAGAGTTCCCTGAACCCAAAAGACATACTTAACTCCTATTTTAAATAGAACACCCGGTATATTATTACATTTTTGAATTCAGCTTAAAATTCTAGAGAAAATCGTACGACACTCATTAATGACCAATAGAAAAATTAGTTCACGAGCCGTATCCAAGACAATAAAAAAATTTCTTGGAAATTTTTTGTAGGTAGACATTACTTCTTTTTAGGGTTTGTGTCGTTACGATTTTCTTACCGAATCTGCATTCGAGCATTAATTCATATCCGGAAATTATTTTTCGTGCATTCAACAACTTCCTAATTTGCCCTCGCGTCCCGCTCGGGCAAATTAATACGACGTTGTTGGAACGCACTCAAAAAAATTTCCGGAAAGAATTAATGCTCTTATGAGATTATATGTTAAAATTTGTCTCTTCACCTAGCGCTCTATTTTGTAGTGTTTTTGTAGAATTTCTAATTTTTGAAAATTTTTGACAAATGCTTAAAAATTAAAAATCAAATTTTTGGCTAATTATAAGATCACTAAAAGGAAGTTGTGTGCGTGTATCATACCAGATTTTTATAAATGTAAATGCGAAGTAGCTGGGGTGATTAGAATATGACTCAGAACTTTGTATAATGATACCTTCATTTACTTAACAATAGAAGTAACGAAATAACCTCAACACTGCAAGAGGTGCAACACTACAAGTAGGCTTTTTCAGGCGAATGACGACAGCCAGTGCTTGAACATATGGCAACCACATAACTGAACTCGCATAACTATGTACTTATTGCGTAGTGCAATGTACTCCAGTACCCAAAAATGTATTAGAGTACATTTTTGTGATTTAAAATGCGTGAAATACAAGTACATTTAAAAAAATGTTCTTGTGGACTGAGTACCTGTACTCGAGTACCGCAGACCTCTGCGTGAAGGTAGGTACTAAAAATAGAGAACTGGAAGAGAGCTGCGCAGGATCGGACCCCATGGAAGGAGTATATGAACGAGGCTAATTGATTTGATAATCAAGAAAATAGGAGTAGCATTCGGCTAGATTATATCACGAGTCAATAAACACCATTTGAACAGTTTATTTATAAATATTTTATCTGCGATCGTGTAAAAAGTGACAATTTTTTATACGATTTTCTGTTGTGAAAGTTGTCATTTATGGCACTAGTGCCATAAAAATTTGATTACACAGAAATATCAACGGAAGATTTGTCAGGAAAATGTTATTTATTAAGTGAAACTATAATATACAAACAGTGATGCATGTAAGCTATCCTATAACATCAAATCTATCTATATAAAATCAAAAATCATTAACATTATTATCAATTACATAGTGTACATCTACACTAACCCTGCAATTTGTACAATTCTTTATTATCACTCTTGGCACTGTACTTGGACTGGGTTCTCCAATGGCATTTTGAATATTGTTCTCATTATTTGACGTTTGCTTTGATACTTCAGTTGAAACTTCTTCAGAAGTTTGTTCTCGTCTTTGTAAAATTTGATTTGAAATTATTCGTTTGTTGTTAATCGAGTCTTCTATGTATGACTCAGCCACCGACGAACTTTTCCATCCGCCGTGTCTTTTTAAATTTAAAATATCTGCCCCAGCGTCCGCAAGTAGAGTTGCAGATGACCTTCTAAAAGAATGACCTGTGTAATCAGAGGGATTTGGTAACTCAAGGTATGTAGCAATTAAAAAAGGGATTTTGCCGAAAGTGTTAATGCCAACGGGTTGAACTGAGCATTTTCCATTTCGATAATAAACAAACAGTCGTTCGAGAGGAGTGTGTGCTGGACGAAGAGAAATATATTTTCTGTAAATGTCCATCATATTTTTTGTATCCTGTGTAGACCCTTCGATAATAAATGCTCGCGGTTTCCCAGTTTTTGAAGTTGGTATTTTCACTAACGTCATACCCCTCTCTTCAGCGTCTTTAACACTCAATCTGTGTAACTCATCCCTTCTAACAGCTTCAGCAACTCCAAAAATGGCCGCTAACTAAAATTGGCACAACTGTCAGTCTAAATTCAAATTAATTGATTTGAAAACTTACTTTCATCAAAAACCTGTCATCCGGTGCCTCTGTTAGAAATGGGGCTATGACACAACGCCCACTGGTCACAAACCCCAACTCAGAATTTGGTCATAACGCCCAACTTCGATTCTGGTCACAACGCCCAACTTGGTCACAACGCCCAATTTTGATTTTGGTCACAACGCCCAACTTGGTCATAACGCCCAAAAGCGATATTGGTCACAACGCCCAACTTGGTCACAACGCCCACCGACGCCTGTTATAGGAGAGAGCTATCGACGCCACTTAAAGCACCGTTTTGGTCATAACGCCCAACTTCGATTTTGGTCACAACGCCCAACTTGGTTACAACGCCCAATTTCGATTTTGGTCACAACGCCCAATTTGGTCACAACGCCCAATTTCGATTTTGGTCACAACGCCCAACTTGGTCACAACGCCCAATTTCGATTTTGGTCACAACGCCCAACTTTGATTCTGGTCACAACGCCCACTTTTGATTCTGGTCACAACGCCCAACTTGGTCATAACGTCCAAGTTTGATTTTGGTCACAACGCCCAACTTTGATTTTGGACATATCGGCCAGGCGGCACAGAAAGTAAGAAAAATGTGTATCTAAAATGAATAATAATAAATTAAACTTTTAAGATGAGGTAATAAGTAGGAAAATTTTCAAGTTCCCGTAAGTAGTATTAATATTATTTATTTTTCATAATTCAGTGGCGTAATGCGTTGTCCAAAAAGTTTCTAAATTCGGATTATAACATATATAAAGTTGTATTTTTTATATAGAACTCATAGTTAGCTGTGGCATTATGAGAAAACGGATTTTCTCCCATTTCAGTGACATATGTCGTATGGGATCGAATTATTAATTTTCACTACTTTATAGCAACAATTCACAATTTTTAATATTTCGTAGTTTTCTAGTTGAAAACTTGTGCCATTTAGAATATACGTGATTAAACAAAGTTTTTGCGTTGTTTTAATAACAACGTTTGATTGACAGAACTAATCACGTATGATTGTTGCTTATAATATTATAGTGTCCTTCATATATCCATTCATCAGAACATTTTATTGTCCATTAAAACCTCTGCAGTTTCCCAAATTAAAAATGCATTTGCAAAAATGTAAATATCCTACTTCTATACAAAGAAGGTTCGAAAATATGAAAATGATTGAAGAAAAAAGTACTCTTATTTTTCAAAATACACAAAAATGTTAATTGGAAGTATTTGTTATAACATATCTATTAATAGTTATTTAACAAACAAGTATGTTAATGAGAACGATTAATAATCGAGACATTTTAATGCGCGAGCGCTAGCGAGCGAGTTAATTGTAGATATTATTAATCGCCGATTAACATACGAGTTAGTTACAATATTTTTCTGTTGATCGTACATTATTAATTTGAAGAAAATCTAATTTTATTCCATGAAAAGAATTTGACACTTAAAGTTTTGACATTAATGGTACCGGGTGACCATAAATGGTTGTGATTTTTTTCTTAGGCTGGCACTGTTTATGTTGGTGACATTGTAAGTCTATGTCAAATATGAGGTTAGCAGGTTAGGTTATGAGTCAGTTTGTGTCAAAACTGACGCAAAATCTAACCTGCTAACCTCGAATTTGACATAGACTTACAGTGCCACCAACATAAACAGATTTTTAAAATCGTTTATTAATAAAAAATCATTCATTAATAAGTGTCATTAATAGACGAGTCTCTATACATTAATGAAACCTATAAATAGACGATCAACGGAAAAAATTATAATTGATTTTTACCTAATTGTTATTTGGTCCGTTTGTTAATAAATTATTTAAAAATTTGAAACAAAAATTAAATTTGTTTGCACTGATTCCGAATCACGTCATATCCTGGTTGCTAAGTGAGGGAAAACTCAGGTTTGACAATACTCGTTTATCGTATCCGTTGATAAGTTAACTTTGAAGTATTTCATTTGGTAATACACAGCGTGGTAAGAAAAAACATTGGAGAAACCAGAAAAAAATGTTTTCGGAGCAAGTAACTATGACTTTATGTTTGACACCTACTTTTAACCTCTTTAAATAATATTTTTGTCTATTTTTGTTTTTTGACAATATCTCACTTCTTTATAATAGTTATTTAACCAACAAGTGTGTTAATGAAGGCGATTAATAATCGCCCATTAACAAACGAGTTGATTACAAAATTTTTTCGTTGACCGCAACATCTTTTTTTGTGGCGAAAAATTTGATTAATACAACTAACCTCCATGCAAAATATCAAAACGCCAAAATCACAAAAACAGTTAATTAATGAAAAAGAGTGTATTAATCAAAAACAGTATTAATAGATCTATTAATCCATCCTTTTTTAAAAAACAGTTAATTAATGCAAAAGAGTGTATTAATCAAAAACAGTGTATTAATGACGCCTATTAATCCATCCTTTTTTAGGAAAAATAATTAATTAAAATTGAAATTAACAAGCGGTCAACGAAAAAAATAGATAAAAGTAATTTGACGTTCTTCTGGCACCTTTTCGATACGAATGCAGTGGGTAGTCAGTAGATGAAATTCATAGTTGTAGGTGGTATCATGAGTAAGAGGATTTTTTTTGATGGCGGAAAATGTGAACATAAGTAATCAAATGTGTGTGAATACAGTTTACGGACTTGGTATGCGTTAGGCATAAACAGACCTATATGCGATTAACATCTAGTATTCGCAGAATCAAAAAGTTTTGTTTTTAGAAAACACTGAATTCTAGGATACTAGATTTTAAATCATATATGTCTACTTCTGTCTAACGCATACAAAGCCCATAAACTGTATTCTAGCTCAATGGACTGCCTATGTTCACACTATCCACCACCAATCTGTATAATATAACATATACTGTCCCTCATAAATTTGTAACACATGGATTTTTTTATCATCCATTTATCAGAGTGTTTTATTCCTGATACAAGTTTTTACATCTTCTCAAACTAAAAATGCACTTGCCAAAATGTAAATATATTCGTTTACAGGGGAGGTTCAAAAATATGAAAATGGTTCAAGAATAAAGTACCGTTATTTTTCAAAATAGACAAAAATGTTATTTAAAGAGGTTAAAAGAAAGTGTCAAACATAAAGTCACAGTTACTTGCCCCGAAAACATTTTTTTTTCTGGTTTCTCCTATTTTTTTCTTACCACGCTGTGTATTACCAAATGAAATACTTCAAAGTTAACTTATCAAGGGATACGATAAACGAGTATTGTCAAATCTGAGTTTTCCCTCACTTAGCAACAGGATATTACGTGATTCGAAATCAGTGCAAACAAATTTCATTTTGTGTCAAATTTTTAAGTAATTCGTTTCACTCTGACTACGCAGTGTACAGGGATAGCAAGTTGCTTAAAACTGAACACGAACACGTCAATCATAATAAATCCGCCTTTTGTATTGCAATCGGCTTATTTGTTAATACCTTGTTGAAGTAAACCCTTTTTGTTGCTTCTGCGTCAATTTGAAAAGAGCAGCATACAGTATACCTGAGTGCGGTCTACAAGCAGCAACGCAGCAAGCGAAGTTTGCCTTTAAATAACATTGTCGTATGTTCTCTGTACTGCATAGTCAGAGTGAAACGAGCTATAGAGAATCGTATATTAATGACCCTTATTAAAAATGATTTTTTATTAATAAACGATTTTAAAAATTTGTTTATGTTGGTGGAACTGTAAGTGTATGTCAAATTCGAGGTTAACAGGTTAGGTTTTGCGTCAGTTTTGACACAAACTGACTCAAAACCTAACCTGCTAACCTCATATTTAACACAGATTTACAATGTCACCAACATAAACAGTGCCAACCTAAGAAAAAAATCACAACCATTTATGGTCACCCGGTACCATTAATGTCAAAACTTTAAGTGTCAAATTCTTTTCATGGAATAAAATTAGATTCTCTTCAAATTAATAATGTACGATCAACGGAAAAATATTGTAACTAACTCGTATGTTAATCGGCGATTAATAATATCTACAATTAACTCGCTCGCTAGCGCTCGCGCATTAAAATGTCTCGATTATTAATCGTTCTCATTAACATACTTGTTTGTTAAATAACTATTAATAGATATGTTATAACAAATACTTCCAATTAACATTTTTGTGTATTTTGAAAAATAAGAGTACTTTTTTCTTCAATCATTTTCATATTTTCGAACCTCCTTCGTATAGAAGTAGAATATTTACATTTTTGCAAATGCATTTTTAATTTGAGAAACTGCAGAGGTTTTAATGGACAATAAAATGTTCTGATAAAATGGATATATGAAGGACACTATAATATTATAAGCAACAATCAAACGTGATTAATTCTGTCAATCAAACGGGGGTATTGTAACAACGCAAAAACTTTGTTTAATCACGTATATTCTAAATGGCACAAGTTTTCAACTAGAAAACGACGAAATATTAAAAATTGTGAATTGTTGCTATAAAGTAGTGAAAATTAATAAATCGATCCCATACGACATATGTCTCATAATGCCATAGCTAACTATGAGTTCCATATAAAAAATACAACTTTATATGTTATAATCCGAATTTAGAAACTTTTTGGACAACGCATTACGCCACTCAATTATTATGAAAAATAAATAATATTAATACTACTTACGGGAACTTGAAAAATGTTCCTACCTATTACCTCACCTTAAAAGTTTAATTTATTATTATTCATTTTACTTTCTGTGCCGCCTGGGCGATATGTCCAAAATCAAAGTTGGGCGTTGTGACCAAAATCAAACTTGGGCGTTATGACCAAGTTGGGCGTTGTGACCAAAATCGAAATTGGGCGTTGTGACCAAGTTGGGCGTTGTGACCAAAATCGAAATTGGGCGTTGTGACCAAGTTGGGCGTTGTGACCAAAATCAAAGTTGGGCGTTATGACCAAAACGGTGGTTTAAGTGGCGTCGATAGCTCTCTCCTATAACAGGCGTCGGTGGGCGTTGTGACCAATATCGATTTTGGGCGTTATGACCAAGTTGGGCGTTGTGACCAAAATCAAAATTGGGCGTTGTGACCAAGTTGGGCGTTGTGACCAGAATAGAAGTTGGGCGTTATGACCAAATTCTGAGTTGGGGTTTGTGACCAGTGGCGTTGTGTCCAGGCCCCTTAGAAATTTATAGACTTCATCTTTAGTAAATACTTTGGATTTCTTGCAGTGATAACCTTTGGACTGCTGTTTCATAAAGGCTGTCAGCTTTGACAATTTCTTAAGATCGATATCTTTTTCTACCAGAATCGTCGCCTTTACCATAGAATATTCGGACCACAGGCTCGAATGTTTTACCTGTTTGCTCCTTTCAGAAAAGGGTACTTTTTTAGTTTACACCTCCACGTTTAGGGGGTGTAAACCAAATTATAGTCTATGGGTACTTTTTTAGTTTACACCCCTACACTTAAGCTAAATAGAAAAATCAAAGATCAGTTGTATGTGAGGGTGTAAACTAAATTATAGTCTATGTTGAACTAAATTAGTTTACACCCCAAACTTTTTACTGAAAATTAAGTAAAACAAATTATTCACGTTTATAAACTTCTGCTATTTTCAAGGAGAATGTAACAAGTCAAGCCACCACCAGTGCTACCTAACTCCGTGAGCGCACACCAGGCACAACACGCCAACGTACCTAACCTAACCTATCCTATCCTAACCTAACCTCACCTAACCTAACCTCGCAATTAAAATCATAATGTTTCAATACAAAACAATGGAAAAAAGTGGGGTGTAAACTAAATAAGCTGCCCGTAAACACTATTTTAGTTTACGCCCCCACATTTAAGCAAAATACAAAAATCGTAAACCAGGTATAGGTGGGGGTGTAAACTAAATAAGCTGCCCGTAAACATTATTTTAGTTTACACCCTCACATTTAAGCGAAATACAAAAATCGTAAACCAGGTGTATGTGGGGGTGTAAACTAAAAGAGTGCCCAGAAAAGTACGCAAGGAAAAAGTTTTCCATCAAACTGTCGACTTTTTTATTCTGACACCAATTTTTAAACTTGTTATAGACAAGTTCATATTGACTCTTAGATTTTTCTGACAGCAGAGACAGAACTGCCACATGTGCAGCCTCTGCTACCTCTGGAGGATCATCGATAACACCCGTGTACATTGCCACTCAATTAACAGAAATCGAAAAACAAATGGCTACTTGTTGATAATTTAGTTGCTAACGTATCCGTCATTGCCGCCTTACTTACAGATCACAGTTATTTTTTTATTGAAAAAGACAGGATCTATTTGAACAAATTCTTTTCTATTCACGATCGTAGATAAAACGTTGTATGACACAAAAAGGCTCTTTATTGCACTCATAGGTCTTAGAATGCTCGCTAACGCTCGCATACTAATTTGACCTATTCGTGCAATAAAGAATGCATTTTTGCACTTGTATCTTAAATAACTAAAAAGTGCAGTTAATGTAGTTGTTATGACAATTGTACTGTCAGCAGATAACGTGATGTGTGTGAAGCCATTTGACTATCACTTATTAGTCAGGAAGGTATGTACTATCTGTCCCAGGATCTTCCTCCTGACGTCACACGCGGATGTGTATGACGTAACTACCAAGTTGGTAATTGAACAACTATAAACATGAAACTTCCGGTCAGTTGTCAAAGTCAACGGCTAAAAGTGAGGTTAGGTCGTCACAAAAATATAATTTACCAGTTATTGAAGTGCATTATATTTGCACGGCGAAGCAAAAACAAATAAATATCATTTAAAGTAATTTTGCTAACTTTTGAAGTCGATGTGTATAAACCTGGGCATATTTTTTTAACATTGTATTGAAATGAAGCTTAGTCTTATATTTTATCTACTAATTAATATTTGATGAAATGATATGAAATTAATAATAGGAGACTTCAATGCGAAGATAGGTAGAGAATAAATATTCCGACCAGTGATAGGAAACCAAAGTTTGCACAAAGAAAGTAACAAAAACGGGAAAAAGTTAATAGACCTGGCAGCAGGTCGGAAGATGCAAATAAAGAGCAGCTATTTTACGCACAAGGAAATTCACAAGGGCACGTGGATAGCACCAAATCAGAAAACAGTGAACCAGATAGACCACGTTTTAGTGGAAGAAAAACATGCAAGATGTATAAAAGACATTAGAAGTTATAGAGGCGCAGACGCGGACAGCGACCATTTTATGATCAAAATACAGTTAAAACAAGAAATACCTAGTCAGCCGAAACACAAGAAAAGAGGGACAGAAAAAAGAAGAAATGTAAATAAATTACAAGAAGAAGAGATAAGGTCAAAATACGAAAAAGAAGTAGAAAGAAGGATCAACGAAATAGAGGAAACCGGAGACATACAGGAGCTATGGAGTCAGATGAAAGACATAATCAAACAGTCAGCTGAAGAGACATTAGAACCAAAAGGAAAAAAGCAGAAAGGAGAGTGGTTTGACATCGAATGCGAAAAAATAATCGAAGCAAGATCAAAGGCGAGAAAGAAGATGCTGGAAAATACAACAACAGAGACGAGAGCAGACTTCGAAGAAAAAAGAAGAGAAGTCAAGAAAATATGTAGACAAAAGAAAAGGAAACTGGAAATCGAAAAGATAGAGAGGCTGGAAGAAATGCACAATAACAAACAACTACGAAACTTCTACAAAGAAATTGGACAACAAAAGGAGGGCTACCATCCTAGCACACCTTACTGTAGAAGTAAGGAAGGAGATCTGATAGGAGGAAAAGACGAACTGCTGAAACGATGGGTAGAACATTTCAGAGAAACACTTAACATAAACAATAATAACAACGAAGAACTGGAAGACGCAGAGAATCCAGAAGAAGCACAAATAGAAGCACCCAGCTTGGAAACCATCACTGAAATTATCGAAAAGTTAAAAAACAACAAAAGCCCTGGCAAGGACAACATACAGGCAGAGCTGATTAAATACGGAGGAAAGAGGCTGCACCAGAAAATCCATCTGTTAATAAAAAATATATGGCAGAATAACAAAATGCCCAAAGAATGGCAAACTGCAATAATATGTCCAGTATACAAAAGCGGAAGTAGGTACCAATGCGAAAATTACAGAGGCATTGCATTATTGGGTGTAATTTATAAAGTGCTTGCCAAGATAATAGAGGAAAAGCTGAGACCATATACTGAGCAGGTAATAGGAGAGTACCAATGTGGTTTTAGGCAAGACAGATCAGTGACCGACCAGATCTTCACAATAAAACAAATCCAAGAAAAGCTGTTGGAAAGAGGGGTTCATCTACACACATTGTTCATTGACTATAAACAAGCGTACGACAGCGTAAAAAGAACAGAACTCCTAGAGGCCATGAAGGAATTGGGGATTCCAGACAAGCTGGTAAAATTAGTGAAGATGACGCTAATAGAAACAGACAACCAAATACAGTTCCAAGGAGACGTGTCGGAAAGTTTCAGCACAAATAGTGGTCTAAGACAAGGAGACCCACTTTCAGCGATTCTTTTCAACATTATATTAGAAAAAATTATAAGAGAGAGCAAACTAAATAGAGAATCCATAATCACTAAGAACTCACACCAATGCATAGCTTATGCTGACGACATAACAATAATGGCCAGAACCAAGGAAGAACTTAAAGAATTAATAAAAAGACTAGAGAAAACATCAAGAAAATACGGCCTAACAATAAACGAGAGAAAGACAAAATACATGGAAATGACCAGAAGAAAAAGCATCGTCAAGGAAAATTTAAAGATACGAAATGAATTGGGGAAGGAGTACATTTTTGAAAACGTAGAAAACTTCAAATTCCTAGGAACAGAAGTATCGAAAAATGGGAATCAAACCAACGAAATAGAAAAAAGGCTAACAGCAGGGAATAAAAGTGCAGGTGCTTTATGGAAAGTGTTCAGTGCAAAAAATGTGTCGTGGAAGGTGAAGACTAAGATCTATAAAACAGTGATCCGACCAGCAGTGTTGTATGCGAGCGAAACCTGGGTACTAAACCAAGAGACACAACAGAAACTCAGAGTATGGGAGAGGATAATATTAAGGAGGATATACGGAGGAATCAAAGAAGATGAAACATGGAGAAGACGCACAAACGTAGAGCTCAAAAATCTATACAAGGAACCAGACATAGTGACCGTCATTAAAATGCAAAGACTAAGGTGGATTGGACACATACTGAGAATGAACGGAAAAAGAGTGACAAAAAGAATTTTACTAGAAGCACCAGGTGAAAGGAGAGGAAGAGGAAGGCCAAAGAAGGAATGGATAAGATGCGTGGAAGAAGACCTACACCTTTTGGGAATACATGACTGGAAAGAAAGAGCGAAAAATAGGGGCGAATGGAGGAAAATAATCAACCAAGCCAAGGGCCTTGAAGGCCTGCAGAGCTGACATATATATATAATTAATATTTGCAGATAAAATTGCAACTTATAATGAAAACCCAGAAATCACTGTTTAGACGTTTAGCTAAGATGTCAACTAGATAATATACCATATTTTCTTCTTAAGGTTCTGATAGCAGTCGCATACCTAATCTAATAAATATTTTTGTAAATGTTACTTGTTTCTTTCTAGTTCTAGAATTAACTTATTAAATCAAATTGAAATTACCAAGAAAAGTTTTAAGTAATCCATTTTTAAAGCAACCTATATTACGAATAAACCAACTCGATCGTAATAATGTATTTAATACACTCTACTGAACCGACAAATGAGCCTAAGATTCATAACAATTTTCAAACAAAATATTAATAAATGTAATACAACAAAGAGCTTAAAGTAATGTAAATTAAATATGTTTGCTAATTCTGGTTACTACAGTATAATAAATGTAAACAGATATTAACGCATGGATGTATTAATAGATCCATGTATTAACGATTTTAGTAGTTTTTCTTTTTTAATTTTGCAGTAAATTTTTTTGGTAAGAAACAATAAATGGCATAAGTAAGAAGATATATTTTCGGACACTTACATAGTGGCCATGTAACAAAATAGTTATTTATGTATCTAGGCCGAAAAACTTGCTTTTTATGGACGATGCCTGAAATTGCTGGCCGAGGCAAGCAATCAGGCATGGCCATAAAAAGCAGTTTTCGTCCGAGGTGCATATTAAATTTTTCCGTCGGCCGTCATAAATTGAAAAAAAAAATTAAGTGGAGTCCGAATTATAAGAGTTGTTGAGGACGAAAAACGTTTGCGGCGGTAAAGTGTTTGCGGACGAAAAGCATTTGCGGACGAATAGCATTTGCGGACGAAAAGTGTTTGCGGACGAAAAATTAATGGTGTCCAAAAAAGTGACAGTATTCGTACGTAAATGCGTCCGTAAAATCACATTTTATAGGTAGGTCGATGGAAAAAATATTTTTCTGATTGTTTATTTACAAATTTTTGATGTTTCAAATTACACAGCAATTTTGCCTTTTTGGAACGATCTGAATTTTATCATTAAAAAATGTTCCAAACCATATTTATCCCAAATAGGCAGCAATATAATCACAATTTATATTAAAAAAATTAAGCAATTCTGTTATGCAAGCCTTTTTACAGGCATAAAAAGTTTTATTAGGTATGGTATTTTACATAAAGAAAACGGTGTTTATTTACATTCGTTCTTTATTTATGAAAATATAAAAATAAATCTTGAAAAGCAACAAGACTGTTTTAAACAAAATTGAAAATATGTTTTAATATATTTCAAACAATAGAAAAAAAGTAAAACTATGCATAATAACTTGGTAATAATCTATTTAAAATAATAGCAACACAAATACCGGGTGACCATAAATGGTTGTGATTATTTTTCTTAGGTTGGTACTGTTTATGTTGGTGGCGCTGTAAGTATATGTCAAATTTGAGGTTAGCAGGTTAGGTTTTGTGTCAGTTTTGATACAGACTTACAGTGCCACCAATAGCTGCGTTCGGAAAGGTACCTCTGACAGCTCTGTTTCCTCGAAATCATTCGCAAAAAGAGATCGATAATAGCCATCGGCGCGGGTGGAAGTGAGATGAAAAAACGATCTCGAGGAAACAGAGCTGTCAGAGGTACCTTTCCGAATGCAGTAAATATAAACGGTACCAACCTAAGAAAATATCAATCATTTATTGTCAGCCGGTATAATACTGCATAAAAAAACAATAATAAAAATATAGCCTTATAATTAATAAAATAACGCAACAAAAAGTATGGCGGCTTCGAGAGATAACGGGTCTTTGAGGGCATTTTCAGGCGTTCCAAATTACCCTACAAATGTTAGTTTTGATATAATTTAGCTGCTCCACCCGTTACTATCAAATGCAAAAAAAAGTAAACAAAGAAATTTGTTGTTGAGGTTATGTACTAAATAATTTATTTAATCACCTCACTAGAGGGGAGACTTTTCGAGATATTCAAAAATAACAAAAACTTATCTTGATTTAGACCTCTAAATTGGGGCTAAACTAAATTAAATTAATGTCACCAAATGTAAACATTTGTTAGTGAATTTTGTTTTCCAGCTGTGGTTACGTGCACGAACCAACCTGTCATCGGAATTAGTTGGTATGGCGGAAAATTCAAAAAAGTTACCTATTGTTCCAAATAGGCAGGCATGTTCCAAATAGCCCCGTCTTCCGGTACAAGTTTGATTGCCAAAACGAGGCGGTGAACCGAGTTTTGTGGCAATCATACGAGTCTCGCTAAGTGCCATAAGCAAACATGTAGGTATTGTTCAATATTTTATCTTCATCAATAAATTCTGGTTTAATGTATTTTTTATATAAAGAAAGCCATTACCGCACTGAGTGCGGTAATGAAGCTCTTAACGATACTAAAATTAATTTGGTTAATAGCTTATAACAACACCGATGAAGATTTCTTCAAAAACTACCCAAAACTGCGAAAGAATATTTGATCAAAATTTACAACTTAACTTGGAGTAGTCACAGTTTCCTAAAAAGTGGACACAAGCCAACATACTGCCAATACTAAAACAAAGTAAACCCCAAGACCAAATATCATCCTACAGACTAGGGATGTTCCGAATACTCGTATTCGTATTCGCGAGTATTCGCTATATTTTCAATATTTGTATTCGTAATCGTATTCGCCAAAATTAACACGAATATTATACGAGTATTTGACATTAAAATTATAGAAATATAGATAAGAATTTTAATAAAAATATAAAACAAGTATTCATACATTAAATAAAACATTTTTTTTTAATATTAACCATTCTATAACATTAAATAAAAACAAAACTATTTTCCATACTATTTTTAAAATTTGCAGCGCGTACAAAAACGATGTTGATGTTGATATTATTCACTCAAAGTCATGTATTCGTATTCGCATTCGCGAATATTCATAAGAGTATTTGTATTCGGTATTCGTATTCGCGAATACGAATTTTTGTATATTCGGAACATCCCTACTACAGACCCATATCTCTCACGTGCACAATGTGTAAAGCCTTAGAAAAAATTATAAATAACAGGCTATTTTGGGTTTTAGAAAATAAAGATCTGTTAAACCCAGCTCAAAGTGGCTGTTGCAAATCTCGGTCTTCTTCTTCTTCTTCCTCTGTATCCATATACCCATCGGGTGTCGGACACAAATCTCGGTCAACAAATGATAACATTCTAGAAACAGAAATTCATGAAGCGTTTGTTAACAATAAAAAATTAATTGGAGTATTTTTCGAAACAGCTTTTGACATGACGTGGCGGTATGGTATACTAAAGAAGTTGTATGTTTGGGGTTTCGAGGAAATATAATAGTGTTTGTTAAACATTTTCTGGGAAATCGAACTTTTCGAGTGAAAATAGACAGCACCTTTTCAAGCACAAGAGCACTATAAAACGGAACACCGCAGAGATCTGTAATAAGCACAACTCTATTTTTAATCTGAAACTGAAAGGGATGCCAATCAAAATTATAAACCTCATCCAACAAATGTATGAGGAATCCAGCAGTAAGACAGTGCACGAAGGGGAAATGAGTAGAAGTATTGAAGTGTTACAAGGGTTAAAGCAAGTCGCCGATACTATTCAATTTAGCCCATGCAGCAAGCTATTAGCGAACAAGATGGAATGGTATGAAACATAAAGAAAAAGCGAAATGATTTGGATTATGCAGACGACATATGTCTAATTGCTCAAAATCACACTAAAATGCAGAAAAAACTCCAAAACATCTCAAACCATGAGATTACAGACTAATAACACACGGTTATTCCAAATAAACGGAGAAACAATCAAGAACGTCACTCATTTTACTTACCTAGATAGCGTCATTTCAACAGATGGCGGATCCAAGCTTGATATAAAAGCTAGAATTGGGAAAGCAGCAGGCAATTTCGGCAGTCTTAAGCAAATCTGGAACTCGGCACAAATAACACAAAATTTAAAATTACGTATATTTAATACAAACGTGCAATCGGTACTTAAATACGATTCAGAGACATGGGCGTTAACTCGCGGTAATATAAACAAATTGCAAGTGTTTATTAATAAGTGTCTTAGAAAGATAATTAAAGTGAAATGGTCAGATTTCATATCAAATGAAGAACTGTGGCAGCTTACGAGTCAGGAGGAAATAGGAGTTCAAATCAAACGTCGAAAGTGGAGATGGATTGGGCACATACTTAGGAGAGAAGACGGAAATACCGCAAAGACTGCATTGGTGTGGAATCCACAGGGAGCCGCAGAAGAGGGAAGCCGGATACAACATGGAGAAGAACAACAATGAAGGAGGTCGAGAAAATGGGAAAGACATGGAAGGAAATAAGAGCCATGGCACAGAACAGGGAAGAATGGAGGAGCTTCATCGAGGAAATACAATAGAATTAGGAATATTAGAAGGACAATACTTAAGATATAGGACAGAAAGCGGATGGTACATCAACCACCCTCTCAAAATCACTCGATTCTCGAAACCTCGAATACTTCGAGGCCCTATGCTTCATCTAGGAGCGAAGAAGGACTACATTTTTTAATCGCTATAAATGACATCATCCAAGACGTAAAGGCCCCTATAAAAGCAAGCTTGTTTGCGGACGATGCAGTTATATATGATAAAGGCAAAACCTTAAATACCGTACAGAACTTATTACAAAATGCTATCGACAAAATAGAAGAGTGGGTCAAAACAACTGGTTTTAAATTTTCAACAGAAAAGACTAAATGCATTCTGTTTTCTAAAAGAGTGCCGAATATGATACCAACGCTGAAGCTGAATTTGTAAGCAAAATAAAATTTCTTGATGTAATATTTGATGACAGGTTAACCTGAAAAGTCCATATAAATCATGTAAAACATACTTGTTCGACAGGGCTGGAATTCATGAAAACACAGGTGTTGGGAGCCTCTCAGTTTTCCGTTATTTGGAAAATTTCTGATTGCTAGCTCGCCTTGGACGTTAATGGACTGTATTGAATTATTTCTTCACTGAATTATACACACGTTGAAAGCAAAGGAAGTAATTTATTGCCATAAATTAACACACAAACATTTGAACATTTACAAAGAATTAGCTTTCGCGGTGCGGACCGGTTCGCGTGCTGCCACGTTGACAGAAGGAACGTAAGTGAGTTTTTAGAATCGGAAGCTCGCCCGGCAGTCTACTGCGCACAGTATGAATTCAGAATGCAAGAGAGGCGGCAAAAGTTTATAAAGTCCTTAACAACAGGAAAATCATCACTGGGGAGCGGACACAAACCAATTGCTATATACAGAAACCTAGTCAGATCAAGGATTGATTACGGAATTATTGCTTATTCTAGCTGCAGAAAAACCAATTTTAAAGTATGCAAAACCATTCAAAACACAGCATTAAAAATTGCCATCGGATCGTTTCGCACCAGCCCGATAGAGAGCCTATATTGTACTATTGCAAAAAAACTGCCAATAGAACAACGCATCAAACACTTATCTCTTTTTTATGCTGCTTGCATTTCAATATCCCCAAAAAAATACTAGTTATAACAATACTTTCTCAAACGGCTATAAATAGTTTATCAGCTTAAGAAAAATGTCCAACCTCCATTCTACCAACGCATTAACGCGTATCTTGAAGAAATCCAGTACGAATATCCACCTATTCCTTTTCCTCGTGAAACCTCTGTTCCACCATGGACTATCGCTCTACCAATAATAGATACCTCCCTAACCAACTATCATAAAAGTGAAACTCACCCCATTTAATTTGTCAGTCGTTCTATCAGTTACAAAGGAAATATGCAAGCTTTACGTTTATATATACGGATGCATCGAAAACGGAAGAAAGTGTGGAGTCTGCTGAGGTAATGCCAAATCAAACCCAATTCCTAATCTGTGTATGATGATGATATATCACCACAACCTCTTTTTGTCAACGAACACCTGACACCTTATTTTAAGAAACTGATGTTCGAGGCAAAGAACAAAAAGATAAATAATGTGAAGGTATACAAATACGAGTACGTTTGGTTCAAAAACGCTAAACTGACAACAGTAATATTGTACGTATTTTATCCATCAATGACCTGTAAACTTTACGTTTTGCGCTAGTTTAAATTTTTCTTATAAATAACTATTTAAAATGGCTTTCTCAGTGTACTATCAAAATGTTCGCGGTCTTCGCTCAAAAACTAGTGATTTCAAGTCACAGGTGCTGGTCAACAATTACGACGTAATTGTGCTCATAGAAACCTGGCTTGTTCCATCCATCGATTCTTCTGAAATTTTCGATCCCCGTTATGTAGTTTATCGCAGAGATAGAGATTACCACATAACTGGCCTAAAGTACGGTGGTGGAGTTTTAATTGCAGTATCCGTCAAATTTAGATCTATGCTTATTACCTCTAACGCCGAGGACTTATGGGTAAAGCTGACGCTTTCGCTTCACAATAACCACAAGTGTCATGTATTTTTATGCTCGGTTTACATTCCACCTTCTTCGAAGCAAAAAGTTTACGAGTCTCACTTTGATGCACTTAAAAATCTTTATGTATCGTCGAATCGGGATAATTATTTTTTGATATGTGGAGACTATAACATTAACGACATGACTTGGGTTCTTAGTGACGGTGAAGGTGCGTTGCAATATCTCTTTGGCTTCGCGATTTTTGACGGAGACTATGTTTGTTATGATTTATCTTCTGGGCTATTTAAAATTATACGCAGCTTCTTGTTTTAAGCCTTCAACACGAATGATTTATATGGCAAGCTTCGCACACTTCAAAGCTAGATTCGCACTGCCCGCTCTCCCGCTGCGCTGGCTTATATATATCTCCGAGGATTCCTTCCGGAACCTTCGAGATATTCTCGACTATTCTAGGAATGCTGACGTGTCGCCCGCATTAATCACCGAGGTCGTCCTCGAATGATCTGGAAGGCTGACTAATCTATCTACACGCGATCCGGCTCGAAGGTCGTTACAGTATTTTTGTGAATTCCAGCAATACAACGTTGTCCCAAATTATAAGGATAAATTTCTGGATTTGATACTGTCTAATATTTTTATAAACGTAAAATCTAGTTCAAATTATAGTTTAACAACCGTCGACGCCCATCATCCACATCGAGAGTTTACTTATTTGAATGTTGAATTGCAATCCAAAATGCCTTCTGTTAACTACAAAAAATATCGTTTTGATAGAGCAAATTATGACAACATAATTGAGGATCTAACTGTAGCTAATTGGTCACTAGAGCTAAATATTTCAGATGTGGATGTTGCCGTTGACAGATTTTATAAAATTATCAAGACCAGTATAGACAAAAACGTGCCTCAATACATTTTAAATACACGATCAAAATTTCCTACGTGGTTTAGCGGAGAGTTAAAGCAACTTATAAAAAGTAAAGATAAATACCGAAAGCGTTATAAAAGGTTGGGTTATTTCTCTGATTATCAGAGATTTTCGAATTTAAGAAAGGAAATTAAACTCAAAAAGAAAGTATGCTACATGAACTACATACATACTACCAAAAACAACATAAAGTCAGAGCTAAAGAAATTTTGGTCCTACGTTAAATCTAATTGCTATTCTTCTACTCTACCTAATGTAGTGCAACTTGTAACGTTTCGCTCGTAATTAAGCGCTACCAAATTTAATTTAAAATTAAAAGCGCTTAATATTCGCATTTTCGCAACAATGCACGTTACAACAATCGGAAGTTCCCATTACCCTCGAACCTGCAGAACCACGGCGATGCGCTAGCCGATCCTAAACGCGTTTTTAGCGCATCCCTTCTCCTATGAGCGACGAGTCCCGAGAGCCGATCGCCGCATATAAAACTGAATTCGCTTCGTGGACTCGAGGAGATTATTATCCCGACGGCGCAAACCTCGGCTTCTCTAGGTCGATCATGCGGCCTCCGCTGAGGAAAGCCTCGTGCCTTCCTCAGCCTGGCCACCCGAAATTAACCAGAGCCTTCAGCCGATCTCCGCACCAGAAACACACCAGAAAATTTCGAGATTAATTCGAAATAACGTCGCAGGTATCCGTTTAAACCCAAATTTGAATCAGCTTATATCTGGAGTCGGATTAAACTGCATTCAAATTTCTCGAGACCCCGCCTGACCGTTTAAATACAAAGATCCGTTCGAATTTCAAATTTGAATAGGCTTATATCTGGAGTCGGAATAAGCCGCATTCAAATCTTCTTAGGTCTCGTCCGACCGATTGTGTACAACTAATTTATGAATGGTTATCATAGTAAGTTGGTTGTATTCATTCGTCGGCTTGGCGATCCGTAGAAGCTCCTAAAATTTAATTAACGTTTTGCTGGGCTTCGGAACTCGTTAATTGAATTTATTGTACGGGGAATAAATCAGTTTCAATATCAAACACACTCGAATAAGGAAATTCAAAGATTTAGATTCACGTAAAGCAATAAGGCTAGTACTAAAAATTCAATTAAACGTACGTACAGTTGAGTAAGATATTTGCTAAAGATTCCTGAGTGTATATCTTTGAGTATTAAATCCCGGCATGTATTTCTCGACGAAATAGGCTGTTCCCTTAAGGCAGTAAAACAGCGTACTTACCCTGTTAAAAGTACATTTTGTCCATGAGGTAAAATAACCTTGCCACGAGCCGAAGGACAGATAACAGCCGGCTGGAACTTAATCCGAGCACGAGGTCAAACCTCACCGGGTTATCACAATATCACTACCTGCACTGATTCTTGTATAAAGTAATCAATTCATAACCTCAATCAAGTTACTTTAAAATTGAAATAAATTAGAATCTCCCGTTTATTTACATCTGCACTAGTTGTCATTTTTAAGTTATTTTTGGTATTACAGTACTGCCAACCCAAACGCGAAGGCACTATCCTGTCCAACAGCCGAACGTTGGAAACATTGCTGGCACACAGCAATGCAAGAAAGGCAGCCTACCCATCCAGGGACCAGCCACAGGATTTAAAACGAAATCTAACTTGTACATAATTCAGCATATAATATATTTTATTTTATTCTGTATATATTATGTAATAAAGGTGTTTTCTGCTAAGTCTTGTTCCTTTAAATCAGTCAAAGTGTAAGCAATCAGGACCCTGGCCCAATAAGCAGCTACCATTCAAAAAGGGCACAATTAATAATGCTACAGGCTTACTTTTCCAAATGAAATATAAACCAAAAATCATTGTAAAGCCCCAACTAGCATTACAAACTTAACGATAATATTGCATCCGATCCACAAGCTGTTTGTAATTTATTTAGCGACTTCTTTTCCTCGGTCTTTGAACCAGCAGATAATAGTAACGTTGACGAATTGGTGGTTAATAATAATTCAATTTCAGATAATATGCATTGACTTCAATCATGGACACAATAGAACGAAAACGGTTGCTATGGTATGGCCATATGCGACGAATGGGACCAGAAAGATGGCCACTTAAAGTCTGGAAATGGACACCACCTGAACGAAAAAAACGAGGAAGACCTCGTAACACTTGGATAAAAGGGGTGCACGAGGCAATGCAAACCAGACAGCTGGAAGAAGCCGACTGGGAGGATAGAACTCTTTGGCGTAAAGGATGCGAGAGACAACAACAATTGTAAATCAACTCGCTTATATATATACTTCAATTTAATCAAGATGCTGTCAAAAACAAGTTATTAAAACTGGACTGCAATAAATCTTGTGGTCCTGATGGTATTGCTTCCTTATTTATAAAAAGATGCGCACACGTTTTAGCCTATCCGCTAAGCATTATCTTTAACAATTCTTTGAAAAGAGGTACCTTTCCTAGTATGTGGAAATTAGCATATATTACGCCAATTTACAAGTCTGGTGATAAGTCCTGCGTTAGCCATTACAGACCAATATCAAAGCTTTCAATATTTGGAAAATGTTTTGAAGCATTAGTTAATGAGCATCTCCTGCTATTAATTGGTTCATCTCTTATTTATCAGATAGGCAACAACAAGTTGTTATTAATGGTTTTAAGTCGAACTTAAAGATGGTCACTTCAGGAGTACCACAAGGATCTCATTTAGGTCCTACATTGTTTTTAATATTTATTAATGATCGATGTGGTAAGTTTACGAGCAACTACCTATTATATGTGGACGACCTAAAACTATATCGAAGCATTGATTCCATTTCTGACATCAAGCTTCTTCAGAGCGACTGGTGTCTTAAAAATAAACTATTTCTGAATCTTGGCAAGTGTAGTTTCATACGATTCACAATTAACAAAGGTATAGTACAATCAAGTTATTCTATAAACAACATAAGTTTGAAAAATGTTACGACTGTAAGAGATCTTGGAGTACTGCTTAATAATAAATTAACGTTCACTGCACATATTAACTCGATAGTTGCAAGAGCATATAAAATGCTTGATTTTATTTTGAGAGTAACAAAGAATTTCGTGGATAATGAAGCTGTGAGGTTGTTGTATTTTACTCACGTTTGTTCTATTTTGGAGTACGCCAGCATAGTATGGTCACCCTGTTATGTTGTGCATATTCAAAGAATCGAATCTGTGCAGCACAAGTTCACGAAATTTATTTATAAACGAGCCAACATTGCCTATACCAATTATACCGACCGTTTAAATAGTTTAAACAACATGTGTAGATTAAAAGATCCAAGAATCTTGTTAGAGTTTTCATGTCTCTACAACCTTCTTAATAACGATTATAATTCCAACCACTTAATCGGTCTTATTAATTTTAATGTTCCTCAACGTCATTTGCGCAATTCTCTTGTTTTTCGACCTCAAATTTCGCGTATTAATACTCATAATTTTTCACCTTTAATAAAACTAACTAGAAGCTATAATGAATATTTAAACGACGTCCTTGTCAATTTCAACATTTAAAAGTATCTGTAGCGCTAAAATCTCTGCTAGATTGTAGTTTCTTTCCTTAAAGTGCCGAGAGTCTCACTGTACTCATTCTTAATTTTAGTGTTTATTTTTTATTAACTTTGTATATTACGCAGAAGGGGTGGAGAGGTTGATTGCGTTATATTTTTGGTAGTCTTATCTAAAAGTTACAAGTGCAGTCAATTTTTTGGCAACATGCAGATGTACATGTTCATTCTAAATGTATTTTCTTTTGGCCAATCAATAATTGGACTTATGTCTGTTGATTGGCCACGACTCTGTTAAATAAATAAATAAATAAATAGGAATAACAGGGAACGAAAAAGTCGATAAAGCAGCACGTGATGCAACTCTAAGACCAACACAAGTAAACAACATTCACACAATTTGTTACAGTATCAAACTGATTTACCGACACTCACAACTGTGTGAGTGCCAAATAACTAGAAAAGTCCGGGAAACGTGCACACTCACCCTGGAAATCGTAAGAAACAGGCTAAAGGCCTTAGCTCAGATACGCCGAGGAAGGAGGCGGGGTCCTAAAACGAGACACCCCAGGTCAAGTGTGTTGATAAATATATATAGTGTTACCAAATAAACGGGCGCCACAAGATCCAAATAGGGGAATAACCCACGCTTAACCGAATCTTGAAAGCTAAACGGGGTAGGATTCTCGAATACTGACTCTGGGGAACAACAGTGTAGCGACAGCGCGCCGACCTACCTGCATCACTCAAGAACCGCTCTCCAGGTCTCCCCTTACATCGATCTTGACATAGATACCGGATCACCCTGTAAACAAACATGCACACAAACCACGGATAATCATACGACAAATATAGTAAACCAATCTATTAGGCCAAAACTCTGGCCGACAGTTACAAAAAGGGCCGACATAATCGGCTCACGCAATATTACAGGCACAGTGGCATAACAGTCTTACCCTAAAAGGACTACATAAGAATATGTGAATTCAAGAATGCGCGCCCAATGCTTCAGTCAAGTATTAATAGCTAAGCTATTTGCTAAGCTCACAAACGTGAATCACAGACAGGAATGCACTATACTTTATTCAGTGCACAAATATTAATTACAACAGTGGGCGCACCATGCTTGGGTTAACTACAAAAAAAACGACGCTATTTAATTAAGTTCGGTCAGATGAAATGCAAAACGGCAAATGTAATGAGTTGTACCCCAGTGAAATATCTGAATAAATGCACGCAGTGCGACGAGTAAATGCAATTTAGTAACGTATTAAATTAATTGTACGCCAGTGAAATATCTGAATGAAGGCACATAGTGCGGCGAGTAAATGTAATGTAGCAGCGCACTTAATTAGTTGCACACAAATGAAGTGTCAAATACCTGATTTTGGGCAGCTCGGCCCTGGGACGGAACATCAAAATGCTGCCATGGTGTAAAGACAGATGGTGTGCTACCGATGCGACTAGATTTCGTCCAGTCTGCGCAGTGACGTCACGTTGGGAGCATGTTGAAACTGGGAGCATTAGCTGCATTATTGCGCTATTGTGGTCGTCGTGTTCATTCCGTTTCATTTGTGCTTTTTAGGTTTGTTAAGCGTTTAACGCGCTTAGATAATTTATTTACTTAAGAACACAGGTGTATTTTTTATTTTATCATCATTAAATTTTAAAAGGGTATCATTTTAAGTAATAATTCTTTACTGGGTCTATATGAGTATTTGCACTCTAAATATGACATCGAATATATTTTAACATATCGCCTAAACGAGAACATTCTGGAATTTTTTTCTCATTTATGCGTGCTATAGGTTCTGCTAACGACCACCCAACATCTGACCTAAAATATAGATTGAGATAGTATATTTTGGGTAAACCCTCAAGGGCAGTGTTTTCCACGAACAAAAACACTGAGGAAAGTGAAGAATTGTGTTTGGTTCAACCTTTAGAATCAATAATGTGTAGAAAATCAAATGAGGATATTTGTTTAACGGAAAATGTGATTCATAATGTGTTAACTGCTGTAGATGATGGGCCAATTCGAAGTGAAATAGAAAAAAAATCCTTCTTTGACAATCAAACATTCATTATCTATACCTGGATATGTTGATGACAATGACTGTTCTAAGATTACTGACGCGTCTGATTTTGAGCCATCTTTGAAACATTTAGAACTACTGAATATGCTGGAGACATCGACATTTACCGACACCATAACCAATGATGGGTTGAAATATATAGCTGATTATGTGGCTTATAGATTTAATGAGAAATACAAAGATCTGAATTTAAGTGTACACACGCATACTTTAAATCAATCACAAAATCCAGATTGGATCGAATACTTTTTAAGTGGTAATTTATTGTATCCCAACGAAGATATGATGAAATTAGCCCGCGTTGTGAAAACAGAGTTTAAAAAAATTCACGGTTCTACATTTTCAAAACAAGATTTTTTTTTACTAAGTTAGCCCCTGCATTTCCACTCAACATAATCTTGGCGATACATTTTCTCGTGAAATTATTCATTGTTTAGTCCGTACTAGGACCTATGTTAGACCGAGGGAACTTAATAAAAAAATCAGCGTTCCGATAAATCGCGCGGCAAAGACCTGATTTAGCCGTGCTTACTGGCGAACAATACAATGAAAGGGCCGACTCGTTCGCAGCCATCTGAAATTCGAATCCCATAACAAGTAAAATTTTTCATTTAAAAATTGATGTACTTTGTATTACCAAGTGTTTCCCTTTTGTAGTTTCAGTATTATTAGAAACGTGAAAATATTTTTACACCTAGTTGCCTGCGATTTTTAAAATTATTTAGTGTCACAACGTCCACTTGTTTATTTTTAGATACAGGATAATACCAATTTGCACATAGTTCAGACTTTACTCTTGACGAAAATTAAACTCAGCAGATACAGCGTAAATGCAGAAAAAAGTGTCAACGGAAAAATGTTCTATTTAAGGCAGCTGGAACGCACTGACACAAAATGTCCTCTGTAGCGCATGTAGGAATAGTTCATTCACTTGCAATATTCCAAACACGCTGGAATCGCATACGCTGCCGCCTAACCTTCGAATTCGACTACCGGTAATGTTTTTTTATTGATTTGAAAATGTATGTAATTTATTAGAAGATATTTTTACCTCTAGGTTAATTTAATTTTTAAAATTATTTAGTGTCACAATGACCGCTTGCGAGGAAAGTTTTGGGTAAAGCCTTTTACAGATTTTTTATATAACTCTTGTTACACGAGGATGAAGTTACCTGGCGTTACCATGTGGTAAGCCTTTTTTACTTCCTTTTAGTAATAAAGGCAGTATTGGATTCACCGCAAAAATTCGAAATTGAAATTCGAACAGATATTCACGTTTTAGAGTCCCACAAACCCAAAAAAACATTTTTGTTCATTGGTTTGTCTGTCAGTCTGTATGTCTGTCTGTGTGAACAGAATATCTCAAAAGCGAAAAGAGGTATGGCGTTGAAACTTCATATAAAGTTTTGTGTACTATCTAGATGCGACAGCAAGCTTTTAAAGAAAGTCGCATAACCGAAAGTATGGTGTTTACGCTTGCGATTTTCATTTTTTTTTTCCAAAAACGGTTCCAACAATTTTCTCCAAACTTTACATTTTTATTACATTTTTAATATGTATTGATGGGAGATAGATGATTTTTAAGTTGAATACCTCCAACATGGGTTTCTTTTGTTTTCTTTTCTTTCTTTTTTATTAAGTTCTATTTTAAATAGGACACCCGGAATATTATTACATTTTTAAGCTTAAAATTTTAGAGAATGTGGCTTTTCAACTAACGCTGTATTTTGTAGATTTGCAATTTTTGAAAAATTTTGACAAATGCTTAAAAATTAAAAATTAAATTTTTGGCTAATTATTTGTTGTTTGTGTTTCGTATTCGGCACTGATGTGCTCTTAGATTTATTTTGCGCTTCCTTCTTCATTCTTTTCTCCTTCTCTCTTCATTTTTCTTTCTTTATTAACATTGTTTTTTAATATTTGAAACTAAACCTTGTGTGTTATTTCTACGAATATAATATTCAAATATTAGTGCAGTTAGTTAAGCTAATCTAACCACTAACACTGCATAATATTTGATATTTGAAACTCAACCCTTGTGTTTTATTTCCCTTAATATAATATTCAAATATTAATGCAGTTAGTTAAGCTAATCTAACCACTAACACTGGATAATTTTCTCCTTTAAGAACTGAATGTAAATAGCTAAATGTTAAAGAATTAATTTTATTTATGTATTATTTTCTTTTATATTTTTCATCTTCTCTTCTTCTTTTTTTAAATTTAGATAATCTGATATTGTAATAAGCTCTGTACCAGAGAATACCCTTTTTCTTCTTCGTTGTACATAAAAAATACTGTAAGTAAGTAAAATGTTATGCAAATAAAGAATACTAGGTTTTCTTTTTTTTGTTTTAAAATTGTTGAAGCCTCATATCATTAACTTAAAACCAAATTGGGATAATTGGACCACCATGGCCCAATTACCTCAAAATAATATGACCCAGTTTCCCGATTTTTAAAAACCGGCGGGGCAACTGGGTCATAGTTATCATGAACCAACTGTTGCAGTATCGAACTGCTATAACAACACTCATGGATGAGAGAGTGCCGAATACTAATTCTGTCCGGGAAACCTCCACACTTACCCTGGAAATCGCTACAAAACAGGCTAAAGGCCACGGCTCGAATACGCTCAGAGAGATGGGCGTGGTCCTAGAACCGGGACACCACAGGGCAAGCGGGTTGGTATGTATAGGATGTTACAAAATAAATGGGCACCACAAGATCCAATAGGGAAAAACCCACGCTTAACCGAATCTTGAAAGCCAAACGGGGTAGGATCCTCAATTACTAACTCTCGAGACAGCAGCGTAGCGACAAGCACGCCAACCTACCTGCAACGCTTATTCACCACGTTTGGGCCTCAGCTTACATCGATTTTGACACAGTGACTAAGTCACCTTGTAAACAAACATGGACAAGAACAAGGGAAAATTATAAGTCATTTACAGTTCACACATCTATTAGGCCACATCACATGGCAGAAACTTTACAGCTGTGCCGACGTGATCGGCATGTACAACAATCTAGCAAATTATAAGGGGTAAATGCTAAAGGGAATGAAACCCAGCTGGGAGACGCCTTAACTAATAACTATTACGCACAACTAAGGCGGACAATAAGTTAAATTCAATTATATTTAAATGTCAGCTTGCGACAAAACAAGTTTATTACGCAAATGCTAAATTTGTACGTGAATGTACCAGGCTTGAATGAAGCGTCGGACGGCAAATATGTGAGTTTTAATTACAATGCAAAGCCAGCTTGCGACAAACAAGTTTAGTACACAAATGTTAAATTTGTACGTGAATGTACCAGGCTTGAATGAAGCGTCGGACGGCAAATATGTGAGTTTTAATTACAATGCAAAGTTACATTTAGATACAACAAAGCGCATAGTACCTAAATCATTGGATTGACCTCAAAGCGTGGCGTTGCATGTTGTAGGTGGGCGACGGTTATCGCTTTTACTGCCGTTGACGTGATGTAGGTGGAAGCAGCGGCGTCCACTAGATCCCCTGCATTATTCGCGGGACGAAATGTGCTCTGCCCCCTTGGCAATTACAAACATCGGCGTGGCCGGTAATTAGCTCACTCGGGACAATCCCGCCCAAAAGACGGATTGATCAAGCCAACGGGCCTCCGTAATTAATGAGTGGCTTAAGCCAACAAAGCGGACACCACCAGCACTGCACCCCAAAACACAACAGCCCATTTTCACTACTTGTCAAGCACCGTTAACACAATTAACAATCGCAAAATTCACGATATCAACATTCGCTGTAACAGCACAAAATGAAACATCGGACGCAAATCTAATAACGCACCACACCAATGATCGCGATGCCTTGAGAGGGGACGCCGCTGGCGTGCGCTCTACAGCACAACCGCTCGTGTCCGATCCTACCTCCCAACTGACGCCACGTGAAATTATGCGCTAAACGCCTGTCGGCGACGTGCCAGATGTAACCAATAGGAAAAAAGTAACTTCGCATGACGACGACGAAGCCGTCTCGGTGCAAGAGAGATCGACTGATGTTTTCAATATTTAAAGGAAGGTATCTCACTTGCTCTTATTGACTGTGTTTCTGAAAATATTGAAATGGGACAGACCGCTGCAAATGCGACTGCATAGAGATTTAAGCGGAATGTCAGACTGTTAAATGAAGCCAAGAGCCACGTGCGTGTTTGAATTTTGTTTGATGCAAAAAGCTGAAAAATTATATGATAAAACAAGACCGGAACGGACTCGATATACAGGCAGACTCGCCAACTTTGTACCAAAACTGCTCCAAATGGTTATGTAGCTATAGGAATTAAAGAAAAATAAAAGGCCTGACTCAACAACACAAGAACTAACCTCAAATAGTACCAGGAATGAACGCTTTACAATCTTTTCTACTATATTTTTCATTTATAATCACAATACTTAAAAAATGTACTTACCGTAGCCTAGGCATCAACTTCTTAGTCATTTAATTTAATTGTATGCGTAAAAAAATTGGAATCAAACAACTCCAACCAACTTGGAGTTTCCCTTCAATCATGATTTTATTAAAACTGCACATTTGTCTCAATTATAGCCAAATAATTTCTCTTCATTTTTTGGACAAATGTTACTTCAACTTGTTCATTCAGTACCTGCCAATTTTGTTTGTTGGACATGATTTTATTTCCTCTTCCGACATATTTTCTTCTATTCCCTTTATTATAATTCTTGGTTGCTTTTTACCAATAGCAGCTGCAGTATACCTATCATTCATCTTTTTCTGAACTTCTACCTTCAATCTATCTCTTTCTTGTTCGTTTCACAAGCAACTGCCACGCCTCCAGAACAAACTTGTTTCAATCGATTTATCCCAATTTCCAATTCCTCAGGTTTTATACAACTCTTCACTTCCTTCTTTGTTACCACAGCGTTTTGTTGTATACCTGGTTTCGGATATATCAACAATGTCTCATAAGTAGCTTAATTATAGCCTTTAAAGCAAACATAACCTCTAAAATCCGTGTGGTATCTGTTCATTTTGTTGCAGTGGATTTAACTTCATCCAGTTTTTCTTCAGAATCGTTCGATGAAGAATTATTGAATTATATACGTAAGTTCCGCAAATTATACTTTGCAATTGCATGCTATAATAATTCAAGTAAAACATTTCCTACTTCATTTTCAGGTAGAAGAAGACAACCAAAAATTATTAAAAGACGTCCAAACTATTTTAATGAATTGTCGGAGGAGGAATACTTACACCGTTGCTTCACACAAATGATGCAGCTCAGGAGCTATATAACGATTGTCATATAAAAACAAGAAACACAGTAGAGACGCAATATGGAGTCTGGAAGAGACGTTTTCCTTTCTTGTCGTTGGGTATGCGACTTGAAATAATTTTGCAAAAGTAATTATAGTTGCAACAGCTGTACTGCACAATATTTGTATTGAAATGAATGAACCATTTACCTTTAGACGAGGACGCAATCAATGAAGTAGCAGAAATATATAACATTGAAAAAATGTATGATAATAACAGCACTCGTCATAGATTAATTTACATTTACATTACATTACATGCAAAATAAAACATTAACAAATTAAAACTATTGTGTTTATTTAAGAACAAAGCTAGATTTCAAGTTGTTTTATATTTAATTCATTCTGGAGTCGCTTTGCCTCCAACTCCTCGTTTAACAGAGCTAATCGCACTGCCATGCTGTCCCTTTTTTCAATTATTTCTAGTTGTAGAAGTTCTACTCGTAAATTTTAATTTTTGATCGCATTCCAGTTCAATTAGCTAGGATTTTTTCTGGTACATATTGACCTTTGCTGAAACAATTTGTTCCATTTCAGGTTCTCGTTTACGCATTTTCGATAAAAACTTTTTTGCTGGCTCCTTGTGCGGTAATAAAATTGGCTGGGTTTCTGGAACTTCTTTCACTGTCACCTGTTCGGTGATCGTTGGAAGGCATTCATTTGGTTGAATATCCTCCCATACGATAGGCTGCGTTTCACTGCAAGATGGCTCGGAAGCAAACACAAATTCTATGTTGTTGATGGGTTCTGCGGCATCACCATCGTAGATGTTTTCTTCTCCGTTTACGCTTTTCTTATTGATAATTTCTAGAATCTTTTTAAAACTACATCTATTATTTGCATAGACGGTCCACCACCTGTCTTATACAGACACTGTTTATTTGCTGCATCATACTTCCTGGCTTTGTTCTTTAAATTTTTGTATTTGGAACTTAGCTGATCCGTACTTCTGGTGCTTAACAGGCGCTGTTCCTTGAATTGTATTGGTATTATAGTCCATGCCACGTTCTACCAAAAATAATACAACTATCATTACCTTCTCTTGTGTTGTTATGGCATTAGTTTTTTTATTCTCTAGAATATTTTTGTAGGGCTCTCACACCGTCAACAAATGTAGATTCGTCGTCGGAAAAATGTTTACATCTCACACGTTTCGTCATTGTAAACAAGTAATGGTAAGTGCGGTTATGTTGACCAAACTGAAATTAGGTGTAGCCCTGCCGCCAACATTTTGTGTTGTCGGCATGGCTCAAAATGTTGGAGGCATGGCTCGAAATGTGCATTAACCAATTCCAAATCTGTTGCCAGCTTACGCTTAAACGACAGTTACTTAAATGCGATTTAAATGTTGTTCATAATGCGCATCTGTTATATAAAGGGACGTTAAACTTAAATAATAATAATAATAATAATAATAAATGTCTTTATTTCACAAGAAATAAGTAAACAGAAATACAGTTATTATCTACTAATTACAATTAAATAATAAATTGTGAAATCACAAGGGGGAGTTCAGCCTTAATGGCTGCTGTACCACTCAACCCTTGAATTTATGTGAATCCATAGCAATGTAAGAAACCCGAAAAGGAGAAAATTGACAAAAAAAAAAACACATACTTACTACCACCCACAATTAATAATATAAATAATAATAATAATAATAATAATACACCTACGTTCATAATACTACTGTCACGAAAATCACACACTATTAACATTGTTAGATAAAATTGAAAAAAGTCTTTTTTTGAAAATGTTAATGGGTAAGCATTTAAGAGTAACTGGTAGCTCATTATAAACTTTACTAATATTATATGTAAAAGATCTCTCAAAAAGTGTGGTACGGTGTTGAGGCGGCGTAATTAAGTCCTTTTTTCTTAAATTTAAATTATGCACGTCGGTTCTGAAGCGAATTTTGTTATATAAATAAGGCGGTTGTTTTTCTAATATTACCCTATGATACAAGACTGCGGTTTGCAAATATCTTCTGTTTTTCATACTTAACCATTTTGTATCAACTAATTTATGCGATATATGCTCATATTTACGTATACCGTAAATGAGTCGCAAGCATGAATTTTGGACACGTTGAATTCTTTGCGAAGTATCTAAATCCAAGCATGGTCCGTATAACGGGGCACAGAACGAGAAGTGTGAGAGTACCAACGTATTGCACAGAATAGTTTTCACATTTTTGCTTAAGTATGACCTATGAGGAAAGATTAATTTTAAGTTACAATATGCTTTTTGTATATATTTACAAATTTGATCTTTGAACCTAAAAGATTTATCCATAATCAAACCCAGATTTCTAGCGTTCTTTACAATAGGTATTGCAGCATTGTCTACTCTTATTGGCGGAACTTCTAAGTTGTCATTGTTTTTACTTAATAACAGAACACAAGATTTCTTAGGATTTAACAAAAGAGCATGTTGTTGAGACAATTGTGAAATAGCACTTAAATCGGTATTTATATTTGTTACAGTGCGATCTCCTTTAACTAAAACTCCAGTTAAATGAGGTTGATAATACCGGCCGTTAGTCTTCTCTGCATACGTTGGAATTTTTGTATTCTGTTCTGGCTCCATTTGTATCTTATTTGTCTGTACCGCCTCAGTCAACATCTGTATATTCTTTGCCACCTCTGTCAGCTTCAACACTTCTGGAAAGGGAAGTGCACGCACATTCCCTTCTAAATTCATTAGCTTCTGTTCAACTGCATATCTAATAAATTATTTTTCCACTCTTCCAATTTCTCTTCAATTAGTTTCTTGATCATAGCTAAGTTTAACTCTTAGTAATCTGGGCTTGAATCTAGTTTAGCGACCAACTCCAATCGACATGTGCTATACACCATTCGACGCTTCTCGTCGAGCTGAACAATATTGCTGCTGGGGACATTCGGGGCAGACCAACGGTTAGTGATATACAGTACAGTATTACATTAAAGTTTAAAATGTCCCACACTAAGTCAATGGCGCGTTCGCTTTAAAATGTCTTTATATTAAATCATGTGTTGGTTTGGGTTGGGTTGATATGGGTTGGGTTGGGTGAGGTTAGGTTAGGTTAGGTTAGGTAAGGTTACGTTAGGTTAGGTTAGGTTAGTTTAGGTAAGGTTATGTTAGGTTAGGTTAGTTAAGGTTACGCTAGGTTAGGTTAGGTAAGGTTAGGTTAGTTGAGGTTACGTTAGGTTAGGTTAGGTAAGGTTAGGTTAGGTTAGGTTAGGTAAGGTCATATATCTAATACTTACTATATTGCTAGCGGCTATGAGTGGGAAACTCGCCGATGAAGTGAGACATACAAACAACTCCTTCATGTATACGGTGAGCTGTGCGCAAGCGCGGCGGCGTCGTCCGCCCAATGGGGAAGTGGCCAAGTTTAAAATTCGCTTCTAAAGGCGGAGTTCAAATTCTCACGCATGCGCACAAGACGCGTTATACTATAAGTGAGACTATATCGGCGCCGTAATGTTTTCTGAAGTTTCCAGGCCCTACCAGCAATATATGTGTATTATATATATGGGTAAGGTTAGGTGGCGCGCAGTGTGACTTGTTATTAGCCTTTGGTCAGGTACGCTGCGCGGCGCCCCGCCTAAGGCCCCATAGTGTTTTCCACGAAGAAAACTTTTTTCAGGCTTCGCAATTAATTTTCAGTCGGATGGTCCCTTATTTTCGTATATATTTTGCTTATAGCTGGGGGACGTTTTTTAAAAACTTTATAGTGCTGTATCTCAGTAACCATTGGTTTAGGTTAGGTTAGGTTAGGTAAGGTTAGGTTAGGTTAGGTAAGGTGAGGTTAGGTTAAGTAAGGTAAGATTAGGTTAGGTTGGTTAGGTAAGGTTAGGTTAGGTTAAGTTAGGTTAGGTTAGGTTAGGTTAGGTTAGGTTAAGTTAGGTTAGGTTAGGTTACCCGAAGCTTGGAGGGGAGGGAGCTGGTGGAAACCGCTGGGAAACAGTTTGGAAGGTCATGGACGCTCAGCCTCACACCCGCGCGGACCCGGCTGTGAGGGTACCACTGGCCGTTCCGCACGAACGTGCAAGGAAAAAGGAAAACGTGGTTAGAGTTCTTTGGTGTTACGAGTAATAACAAAGACTTAGGGGCTGGCTACCCCTTAAGAGAATAACAGTATAAATAAAAACATAACACAACACAACATTACAACAATAATGGCAGATAAAGATATGGGAGAAATTTGTGATAGACAACAAATAGAACAGGAACTACTGGAGCAGTTCAGTAGAAGGGCGAGCCTAAGCAGGAGCCCTCCAGAGACAAGTAATTATGGACAACAAGGCTTCCAGGAAACCGACAAATCCAAAGGCAGGCCAGAGGAAGCACAGCAATCACAAGAGGAAGAAATAGATACATTACAGCAGGAAGGGATAATCAAATCCGTAGGCCCTAGAGAAACTGAACAGCCTTACCGCGATACGAAAAGGAAGAGGGTAGAAACACCGACCAAAAAGAAATTGGGTCTTCAGGAATACGAAAGCTTCCTGGAGAGGGTGGCACAGGAACAGAGAGTGGCAAAGGAGATGCTACTGAAAACGACGGCGCAGATCCGAACTTTACAGGCTTTAGTAGACGGCAACCCCACCACTAAAAAGGAAATAAAGTGGGCGACAAGTAAATTAGCCCAATATGCCAAAAAACTACCCCTCTCTTTTGAGTACACCGAAGAAGTCGTAGACGAATTTAAAATGTTAGTAGAAAGGAAATCGGAAATCATAAAAAAAGATACTGCGGAACAGGAAACACAAACGATCAACAAAAAAACAGGAGGAGAAGGAACAACTCGTGTTAAGAATACATGGGGAATTAAATAAAACGTTAAACGAAGAGAAGATACACGAACTTATTGGTGTTAACTGGCCAGAAGAAGTATACACAAACTGCTCGGTGGCTGGGGAGAAACCCCACGAGACGAAGAACGTGGACCTGGTTGCTGTTATAATAAGGGGAGAAGAAAAGGACAGCTGGGCCATGAAGAAGATCAGCGAAAGGGATGTGCGACTGGAGGAGATGATCGGGGAGAGAATAGTAGAATCGGAGGAAATGATTTGCGGTGTTACAACAAGCGGGATCATAACAGACGAATCCACGACAAAAAATAAGACAGAAAGTTATACCTACCTCGTGGTAATTGACGACGGGGAAGGGACAATGGCAGATATAACTAAAATCAATAATGCTATGAAAAAAGTTGCGAAACTAGCCCAAAAAAACAGAAGAACAAAAACGGCGTGCATTGTTACCAAGCAAGCAAACGAGGCGCGCATAACAAGAATACTCGAATACGCATGCAGGAAAGCAAACCTCCAACTAGCGATGCACAGAGATCAAAGAAGACGGCGAGGTGACGAGGCGAATAAAGATATTAACGCAGACGGATCCAGAGGATGGCGAAAACGAAATGAGGAGACGGTACTACTGAAACCCACTGATGGCAACACCTATGCGGATGTAATACGCAAGATGAAGAACACCATAGACCCGAAGGACGTTACTATTGGTAGCGTACATAAAACCAAAGAAGGGTGGGTGCAGATAAGGGTCAGGGAAAGGCAAGAAAAAAACAGGGCGGCGTTCAGAGGTTTACTAACGAAAGAGCTAGGGATGGTAGCAAACGTAGACGCAAGGGTACAGAAAAAAACCGTCATGATTCTGGATATAGACGAGACTACTCCACAGGACGAAGTCACGACGACCATATGCAAGGAATTGCATAACGCAGAAAACCTAAAAGAAAACATACAAATTAGGATGGCACAGACGGCAAATAGGGCAGGATTAAAATACGCCTTTGCCACCGTAGACGCACATATGGCAAACCAACTTATAACCAAAGGAAGGATAGGGGAAGGATGGAATAGATGGCGAGTAAAAGATGCGACATCACCTCCCAAGTGTTACAACTGCCGCAGAGTTGGGCACACGGCCGGGACATGCAAACAAAAAGGGGAGATTTGCTATAACTGCGGGGGAGAGGGACATAAGATTAAAGAATGTGCCAATCAACCAACGTGCTACTTATGCAAGACAACTGGCCACAAAGCCGAATCTATGCAGTGTCCTGTCTTCCGCGGGATGGCTCAGGAGCAGAGGAAGAAGGAACGCTCCACATAAACAGACGTGTTAAGATACTACAGGTTAACCTAGATAGGGGTAAGCGAGCGACGGACCTGTTTAGGCATACATGTGCAGCAGATGGATTTGACATTGGCTTAGTGGCAGAACCGAACAAGAATATTGCAAGAAGCAGCACGAGGTGGATAGTCGACAATAATGTTGATGCGGCGGTATACATTGCAAGTAATAAGCTGACTATCGGAAGTGTAGAACGTGGCAACGGGTACGTGAGAGTCATTACGAAAGGTATGGATATCCTCTCTTGCTACATATCTCCAAACATCTCCCTGGAACATTTCGAAGATTACCTATCCGTTTTGGGGCGTGCTATTAGGGGCAGAAGGAAGACACTCATAGGAGGCGATTTTAACGCTAAAGCCCATAGATGGGGCTCGCCAGTCGAAGACCGACGAGGCAGTGTTTTAGTTGACTGGCTGGAGGAGCACGATCTACGAGTGCTAAACGAAGGGGATAGTCCAACCTTTGAACGTAACGAGAGTAGGTCCTACATAGACGTGACAATGTGTACATCAGATGTTCAAAACAAGATTAGAAGGTGGTATGTAGACGAGAGCGAGAACCTCAGCCTTCATAGAAACATCTTCATAGAAATGTCATACGAAACAACGAGAAACGGCCGACAAGTAGCACACCAAAGAGGCTGGACTTATGACGGGGAGAAGGAGGACCTACTGCTTACCCAAATCCAAGAAAAGATGGTACAGGGATCCCAAGCGTACACTGCTAAGCAACTCATGGAAGCCGTAGTAAGTGCGGTCAACGATAACCTTCGTAAGAAGGGTGGAAACCACGGTAAAAGGCCGGCTTACTGGTGGAACATACAGATAGCCGATATAAGACGCGAATGCTTGAAAGCACGACGGAAAGCCACAAGAGCCAATAGAAACCGCCACGTCAACGACCAACAGAAGCAAGCCCTAAAAGACAGGTACAAAGAGAAGAGACGGGAGCTAAAGAAAGCGATAAACACAGCCAAAAGGAGATGCTGGGAGAACTTGTGTCGAGAAGTAGATGAGGACGTCTGGGGAACCGGCTACAAAATAGTTACCGGTAAGCTAGGGTTACGCACACCAATCACGCTTAGCGACGAAGAACAGATGGCTGAGGCACGGAAACTTTTTCCGAAGCATAAGCCGAAACTATGGCCAACGCTGCAGGTTCCCCTTGAGGAAATACCCACATGCAAAGCCGAAGAGGTAATAGAAGCTGGGAAAAAGATGAAACCCAACAAGGCTGCAGGACCAGATGGTATCCCCCCGGAGGTGGCCAAACTACTAGCCGCGGAAAGCACTGAACTGTGTCGTAGAGTTTTCGATACAGAGCTGAAAATGGGTAATTTCCCCACAATATGGAAAACGGGGAGGTTAACTCTGATCGAGAAACCATGCAAGCAAGGAAACCAGAAGAGCTACCGTCCGCTGTGCTTGCTAAGCGTTATGGGCAAGCTGTATGAACACGTTCTGAATCGCCGGCTGTTAGACGAAATCGAGGAAAAAGGGGGATTGGCACGACGACAATATGGATTCACGAAAGGAAAATCTACAATAGATGCCGTGCAAACAGTCCTCAACATAGCCAAAGAGGCCAACCGACAAAAAAAGTATGCCGTCCTAGTTACATTGGATGTCCGAAATGCCTTCGGCTCTGTCCCGTGGGAGAAAATTATGCAAGTGCTTGAAGAACGAAGGGTGTCGTTGTACTTACGCAAAGTGCTATGTAGTTACCTACACGAGAGAAGGTTACTGGTTGGCGAAGGACACACAATGACCATGACATGTGGTGTTCCCCAAGGCTCCGTCCTGGGGCCCACACTATGGAACGTGTGCTACGATGATGTATTCAGCTTGGAACTGCCCGAAGACACAACGCTGGTCGGGTACGCAGACGATCTCGCACT
The DNA here is from genome assembly GCA_940337035.1 of Agriotes lineatus. Taxonomy (NCBI): domain Eukaryota; kingdom Metazoa; phylum Arthropoda; class Insecta; order Coleoptera; family Elateridae; genus Agriotes; species Agriotes lineatus. The sequence continues at coordinate 88,838,640 of OW679201.1, forward strand.
AGTGGTCTGCGGTAGGAACCAGGAAGCCATAGAGGACGACATCATGTGGTCTATTCACAGAGTGGAATCTTGGATGAGGAGGAAAGGGTTGGAGTTAGCGGCCCAGAAGACAGAGATGGTCATACTCGCGGGGAAGAGGACATTGCAAACCGTCGAGGTGACATTCCATAACGGCAGAATAGGGAGCCAACCAAGTCTAAAATACCTTGGCATAATCATATCCCGAAACATGCTTATGGGAAGACACATTAAACAGGCAGCAATGAGGGCAGAAAGAGCGACAGCAGCTCTTAGTCGATTGATGCCCAACCTTGGTGGGCCAAGGCCCAATAGGAGGAAGGTGCTGTATTCGGTAGCAAACTCCATATTACTATATGGGGCTCCAGTATGGAATGAGTGCCTGTCCTCCATTAATTATAGAAAGCAACTGGAGAGAGTACAAAGACGGGCGGCTATCAGAATAGCCAGCGCATACAGGACCGTATCTACTAAGGCGGCTCAAGTTGTGGCATCAACGGTTCCTATTCACCTGCTGGCACGAGAACGCTCGTACGCAGCTGGAGCAAATAGAAGGGCGGCAAAGAAAGAAGCAAGAGAGGAGAGTCTGCGCATATGGGAAGACGAATGGCGCCGAAATACCGAGACTGCAGGGTGGACAAAAATCCTTATTAGGGAAGTAACTCCATGGGTCAAGAGGGAACATGGCGAGGTGGGATACCATCTGACCCAATTCCTGACGGGACACGGTTGCTTTAACGCATACCTGCACCGAATGCACCTACGGGACAACAGTGCCTGCACATACTGCGGCGAAGAAGACTCAGCTCAGCACACTATTTTCGAGTGTGAGAAATGGGGTGAAGAAAGAGCAAGAATGACGGAACTAATCGGGGAGCGGTTTACCCCAGGAAACATCGTTAGCCACATGTTAGAGAGTGAAGACAAATGGAAAGTTATAGAGACCGAAGTAGCAAAAGTCATGAGCTGTAAGGAAGAAGAGGAGAGAAGGAGGCAAGCAGGACAACCATAATTAGTAGGGGCAAACCGCGCTGAAGCAATACCAACCGGGATCCCGGTGCGGCGAGCGACAAGAAGGGGGGGTTTTTAGTCGGTAGGCGGTTGGGCCCCCTTCCCAGCCGAATCCGACACACCCGGATAAACTCCGTTTTTTCCGGGCGTCTTTTGAAGATTTTCCCCTCCTTCCTACAGGAAAAAAAAAAAAGTTAGGTTAGGTTATTAGGTTAGGTAAGGTTAGGTTAGGTTAGGTTAGGTTAGGTGGCGCGCAGTGTGACTTGTTATTAGCCTTCGGTGAGGTACGCTGTGCGGCGCCCCGCCTAAGGCCCCAGAGTGTTTTCCACGAAGAAAACTTTTTTCAGGCTTCGCAATTAATTTTCAGTCGGATGGTCCCTTATTTTCGTATATATTTTGCTTATAGCTGGGGGACGTTTTTTAAAAACTTTATAGTGCTGTATCTCCGTAACCATTGGTTTAGGTTAGGTTAGGTTAGGTAAGGTTAGGTTAGGTAAGGTTAGGTTAAGTAAGGTAAGATTAGGTTAGGTTAGATTAGGTTAGGTTGGTTAGGTAAGGTTAGGTTAGGTTAGGTTAAGTTAGGTTATTAGGTTACGTTAGGATAGGTTAGGTTAGGTTAAGTATGGTTAGGTTAGGTTAGGTAAGGTTAGGTTAGGTGGCGCGCAATGTGACTTGTTATTAGCCTTTGGTGAGGTACGATGCGCGGCGCCCCGCCGAAGGCCCCAGAGTGTTTTCCACGAGAAGATTTTTATAAGAAAAAACTTTATAGTACTGTATCTCAGTAACCATTGGTCTGCCTCGAATGTCCCCAGCAGCAATATTGTTCAGCTCGACGAGACGCGTCGGATGGTGTATAGCACATGTCAATCGGAGTTGGTCGCTAAACTAGGTTAGGTTAGGTAAAGTTATGTTAGGTAAGGTTAGGTTAGGTGGCGCGCAGTGTGACTTGTTATTAGCCTTCGGTGAGGTACGCTGCGCGGCGCCCCGCCAAAGACCCCAGAGTGTTTTCCACGAAGAAAAAATGTATAAAAAAAAACTTTATAGTGCTGTATATCAGTAACCATTGGTTTAGGTTAGGTTAGGTTAGGTAAGGTTAGGTTAGGTTAGGTAAGGTAAGATTAGGTTAGGTTAGATTAGGTTAGGTTAGGTTAGGTTAGGATAGGTTAGGATAGGTTGGTTAGGTAAGGTTAGGTTGGGTTAGGTTAAGTTAGGTTAGGTTAGGTTAGGATAGGTTTGGTAAGGTTAGGTTAGGTTAGGTAAGGTTAGGTTAGGTGAGGTTAGGTAAGGTAGGTTAGGTTAGGTGGCGCGCAGTGTGACTTTGGTGAGGTACGCTGCGCGGCGCCCCGCCGAAGGCCCCAGAGTGTTTTCCACGAAGAAAAAATTTATAAAAAAAAACTTTAGTGCTGTATCTCAGTAACCATTGGTTTAGGTTAGGTTAGGTAAGGTTAGGTTAGGTTAGGTAAGGTAATATTAGGTTAGGTTAGATTAGGGTAGGTTAGGATAGGTTAGGATAGGTTGGTTAGGTAAGATTAGGTTGGGTTAGGTTAGAATAGGTTTGATTAGGTAAGGTTAGGTGGCGCGCAGTGTGACTTTGGTGAGGTACGCTGCGCGGCGCCCCGCCGAAGGCCCAGAGTGTTTTCCACAAAGAAAAATTTATTAAAAAAAAGCTTTATAGTGCTGTCTCTCAGTAACCATTGGTTTAGGTTAGGTTAGGTTAGGTTAGGTTAGGTAAGGTAAGATTAGGTTAGGTTAGATTAGGTTAGGTTAGGTTAGGATAGGTTGGTTAGGTAAGATTAGATTGGGTTAGATTAAGTTAGGTTATTAGGTTAAGTTAGGATAGGTTTGGTTAGGTAAGGTTAGGTAAGGTTAGGTGGCGCGCAGTGTGACTTTGGTGAGGTACGCTGCGCGGCGCCCCGCCGAAGGCCCCAGAGTGTTTTCCATGAGAAAATTTTTATTAAAAAAAAACTTTATAGTACTGTATCTCAGTAACCATTGGTCTGCCCTGAATGTCCCCAGCAGCAATATTGTTCAGCTCGACGAGACGCGTCGAATGGTGTATAGCACGGTTTGCGGAAAGTTCGTTCCCCACATTTCGTTCCCCACATTTTGTACCCCACATTTCGTTCCCGGGATATTTCGTCTCCCCACATCTCGTACCCAGAAACCTCGCTCCCGAGCAAGCTCAATTTGTCTTCTAGATTACAGGGTGTTGAAAAACGAGTGAAGCGATTGGAATGCTGTTAGAAAAATGAAAGATATTTTAATTAATTTATTTATTATAATAAACTTATAAGAACTATATACAGTATGTCCCCGGCTTGAGCTTACAATAGGGAATTACATTTTATTTTTAGTTTTACATAAAAATGTTATAGGAATTATAATTCCTGCTTGGTTTGTAAAGAATTTTAAGAAAATTTTCAGTTTTTCAAAAACAAGTCGACCTTGACAGTTAAGCAAAAACTATTTTCTTTTCAGGTAAACTACCCTTTTTGTTCATGATACGGCAAAATATTACTAAGAAAAGTTGTCCACAATGAGAAATTATGGCCCTATACAAAATATCAGGAAGATGCTTAGATTAAACCGCCATTGTTAATAAATACAATTAATTTTGTTATTATAAGTTTATTATAATAAATAAATAAATTAAAATATCTTTCATTTTTTAACTGTATTCCGATTGCTGCACTCGCTTTTCAACACCATGTAATCTAGAAGACAAATTGAGCTCGGTCGGGAACGAAGTTTCCGGGCACGAGATGTGGGGAGACGAAATATCCCGGGAACGAAATGTGGGGTACGAAATGTGGAGAACGAAATGTGGAGAACGAACTTTCCGGATCCCGTATAGCACATGTCGATCGGAGTTGGTCGCTAAACTAGGTTAGGTTAGGTAAAGTTATGTTAGGTAAGGTTAGGTTAGGTGGCGCGCAGTGTGACTTGTTATTAGCCTTCGGTGAGGTACGCTGCGCCAAGCGCTGCGTGGCGCCCCGCCAAAGGCTCCAGTGTTTTCCACGAAGGAAAAATTTATAAAAAAAAACTTTATAGTGCTGTATCTCAGTAACCATTGGTCTGCCCCGAATGTCCCCAGCAGCAATATTGTTCAGCTCGACGAGACGCGTCGAATGGTGTATAGCACATGTTGATCGGAGTTGGTCACTAAACTAGATTCTTACCTGTAATCTGTAGCTTCACACTTACACAACAGAATTTTAACTTCCGATTCTTCTTTAACTGTAGTGCTCTTATCTCTGTTGAAGCAAAAAATGCATCAACACGTTTTTTTACAAAATCCTTTCTTGCATTTATCACAACTTATATTTTTGTCAGTAACCTTCCCATTTATACAATAGGAACATTTCTCCAACATGCATCCAGGAAATAACCTCATATTCCACGAAACCAACATTTCTCCCAAAACAAATAGTTCTCAACTAAACCCACAGTTCCTAATAATCTTCAAGTTCATAGGACTACGATTTTTGCACTTTTTGGCACCGAATTTGGTCGACAATACCTTATATCGAGTTGTAAATAAACAAATGACAGTGTTGCCAATAGTCGAGAATCAGTTTCCACTAGAAGGTCAAATAAAGTCTACCAGAATTCCACTAATAATAATAATATTTTTTGCCAGATTAATCTTTTATTCACAACAGCACAGATAAACAAAAGTAAAAAAAAATAACATTAGCATTTGAAGTATTTATTTCCTACTTTTATTAAAAATAGGGAACAAACATTGCAACACAAACATACACTTCTACAGTTGCTGTTAAAGATGTAGATTCCCAATGATGCTGCTTTAAATAATTTTTTAACACAAATTTTAAATTTTTTATTCGTTAAAAGTCTCATCAACAAAATGCAAAGCGCAAGTGACGTAAGATTCGTGAGAAAACCCTTTTATAAGCTAGTTTTACATGTTTTTTCCCCTAATTACGAGCAGATAATTTTAAAAAAATCCCCTATTATGTATTTGAACCAGATTTTTTTCCCGCAAAATGCTATTATACTTATTTGAATCATAGCAAGCTTTATCAGTTTCAGCTACGCGTCAGCGTGTATGAATGAAGCTGGCCATGCTTCAATAGTGTTGACATTGCTTTTTATTAGAGGGCAGCACAAAAACGTGATCAGATACAACGTTTACTGTAATAAAATTAAGCAGAGTGCTATATGTATTATATGCACCACCACCTTAAAATGGAAAGCGTCTATAAAATTGAAGAAAAATACCAGTAACTCACTAAAAAATTTGTGTAATCTACCAGATTTTCTACTATCTACCAGATTGAAAATTAGTCCACTAAATACGCGATTCATTCTACCAGATTTAGTAGAAAATCTACTAAGTTGGCAACACTGCTGTCAGCTATTATACATAACCTCAAACAAATAATAAAAAAATGTTCAATTGATTTCTTTTCTACGCCGCTGGTATTTTATTTTCTTGCTTCAGTAAAGCTAGTTTTCCATCACGGAATTCGCAAAGTTCCCTGTGGAGATGTGACTAATGTTTACTTATAGTGTAGAAGTGTCCCTCGGAGCTGTTATTAAAGGAAGAAAGAAAAATAAAAAACGACACGTATGGGATTTAGTTTTTTATTATAAATGATCAGTAGCTTTAACTAACATAAAAGTGCCCATCCCCTGTGAAATTATTGTAGTAGTATTACGGAAAGCAACATTGTTCTTAATTTACAGTGTATTTCCTACTCTATACTGTCATCCTAACAATTAAATATACTTTTTACTACATTATTAGATTTTAACATGCGCTCTCCCCTTATCCGCCGCTGCAAAGACCTACGTTAAATTAAATAGCAAAATTAATAGTTATTTCGTGAGTTTAAGATTTAAATACGAGAACTAAACATATCACATACAAAGCAAATTGCAATCCTTGAGCAGCTTGTCGCGAAACAAGCACAAACGTGCAGCGGGGACAAGCCGAGAGGCACCGGGATAGCCAATGGTAAATATCTAAGTACACGCATAACAGATCTGACATTTTTAAATGAACCTGCATCTGAATATCTGAACCTGAGCCGCATTTAAATTTGGAGGTTCGAATATAAAAACGCAAAATTTAAAACCGCGAACTATTCAAATATGTACAGCGCACATTTAATGTTTCATGCTTGGAACATCTCGGAACACACCATCAAATTTAAACGCAGCGCCAAATAGTAATAACAAGATACACACACCCATGCGTACACTAAGGAAACGCCTCACGCACGCGACACTCGCACTGTATTTACATGCCTTGAAAAGCACTGAGTGGGCTCACTCACGAAAATAAACTGCAGGCGAGGCAAACTCCTGGCCGGGACCGAGAATAGTTTACGAAGCCTGCGTGTATTGACAATATTGGTGCCAAGTTTTGCATATTATATAAATTAACGATATCGACATTTGGCAAAGTAGGTTCACCTCAAATTGTGTTTTTGTCCTAAATTGACTACCTACGAAGTTGCCGGTCGGAAGGAGAGCGACGCTTCGCTTCTCGCACCGGTTACAGTTAAGATCCCGGTTAACGCCAGAGCCGACAGTCGAACATCCGCGATGCGATGACCCGTTTAGTGCCCTTCTCAATTGTAGGAACGTATCGCAAGCGTTAGCCGGGGTCTTACTGTACGTGAATTATTGCGGTGTCCTCTTAAAAGTGTACGAAAAACAATGCCACGCAATATGCACGGTACGGATCGTTACGAATTTTAGCTTTTAATTTATAAATAGAATAAAAAACTGGGCGCATTTAATAATAAATATTAAAGGTATTCATATAAAAACCCATGATATAGTAACAAAATTAATACGATACAATTTATTCTTACACTTTTTATTGTTAAAATAACGCATTATTAAAAGTACCACTTGTTTTTTAACACGAGTCATAGTTCCTCACGGTTGTTAAATTTGCCTAACTGATACTCTAGGTTAAAGAGATCTCAGCGTATTGAATATTATGAGAGATTTCTTACTAAGTTGGCGTAACATCCACATATCACAAGTTTAGCTTAAATAAACTGTTCGAATACAACTAAGCGCAGTCTTAACTAAATTTCTAACTCGTGCCGGACGAACCAAACTATTGCAGAATTTCGGAAAGCGCTCGGCCCGCTTGGAAACAGCGCCGCCGCCGGAGCAATAAATACTTTGTACCCGTTTAGTGAAAGTTAACCTAAATGTAGTACCGAAACAACAAAGCACTAAGTGTGAAATCGCTACCCAACTTGTTCTCGCTTACACTGGCTCGGCAGACACGTCCGGCCCGCTGACAGGCAGTCACAGTTTCAATTCGTTCGCTATCTTACTAGCAATATTTTTGAACCCAATACTGGTACCTGGAAAAAAGCAAAAATTAATACAACATAAAAATGCACACATTTTACACAAAGTACAGGTCAAAGCCTACTGTTCAACACACAAAGTGTAGTCACAGAATAGGTAACAATCAGAATTGCAACTCTCCCTGATCGGACTAGCCCGCGCATCGAGTTGCGCACAACCGGCGACCAGGCTTTCCCAAATTAAAGGTGCCGACAGGAAGTTACATTTCTGATTGTTAACTATTCTGTGGTGTAGTTCTATGAGCCATCTTTGAGCATAGCTCTAACTGACGACTAGTTTAATTTGTTAAAAGTTGTATCATAATTTTTAATTTCCCACTGACATTTCAGATTCTTTTTTAAAGTCTCCAAGAAAAACACATTCCAGTTTGTCTAATACCTATTACACGTTAGATGTGAAAGCTTTTTTTTGTAGAGGGTTTATTATGAAGGATATAAAAGCAATTTACGCTAAGAATAAAATACTTTTTTGTGCAATAGTTGGCCATGATTTAGTTTATTATGTTGGTAATGAATATTGGACATGTAGTGACCATGAAATTTGACCTGTTTTAGGTTATGTACACGGTGCTTTCTTTCCGAAGGCTGCTTGTCTAAGCATGAAGAATATCATATATAATACATTCACAACGTTTTCTCCTCCCAGTAGTCTGTTTGCGATGTCAAAATGCTAAAAATTATAAGAAAAGTGACAAAAATTTAACTGGCAACGATGTAAGCCTTAAAAAATCATAACTACAAAGTGCGAAAAACCCTAATTTTGCCACGTCTAGTTAACAAAATTGTCAGTAAAACATGGGACATCTTCATCCAAAGTGTGAACAGATTAGCTATGTAACTGTAAAGTTACCTTCTTGAAACACTTTTAGGTTAGAATGTTTGACAGATGCAATGTTGTCACACTGACAGAATAAAAATTGCATTTTTAATGATTTTTAATGTAAACCAGAAGAAAGATGAATACAAACAGAAGAGCGACGAAAGAAGAAAGAGTTTATAAAAACACTTTTAAAGGCAGTCAAAACTCAACAAAAAAATACAACAGTTGACAGCCAAGCTACGACAACGGACACTGATAAAACTAACATATTTTAATACTACACCACCCAGAAGTTTGATCAACACAGAGACGAGAGACCAATCCCCCCATCTTCAAAAATATAATGCAGAAATTGACAGCAAACATATTATTTACGAAAGGGGAAAGAATAGAAAACAATGAAATAGCGGTCTGCATTAATAACAATTTAAAACGCAAGAGGTGTAGTGGAGCTAGGCCAAACTTGTGCACGTGCAAGATCGTAAAGGTGCCTCCGATGAACTACAAAGACACTAATAAAAAGTGAAATTCGGTGTGCAGCTGTACCAGCTAACCTCAGTGGGTGTTTTGAAAGCGATGACCAATTGCTTCCGCTGTTTTAGCCAAGTTGTCAAGCACAAAATTAACAATAGATGAAAATCTTAGTACAAAAATAAAGGCAGTACAGCCAGTTCAAACTCGCGGTGTTCATAATAATTAACAAAGAAAGTGAAGCCAGAGAAAGTAGGGAAAAGATTAAGAAAGGAAAAAGTTGGAAAAGTTAAATTGATGAAAAGGAATTCAGAATTAAATTCCAAGAAAAAATTTGATACGAGCGTCAGCCGAAATTTAAAAATTAAGCCGGCACATAACAGCTACTCCAACACTCGTATCGATGAGCCATAAAAATCCCAAATTCTAAAGAAACGGGCCAAGAAGACAATTCTCAAGTCTCTGCATAAATCATTTTTTAGCCCAAGAAAACAAGGGCGGAAGCAATAAATCCCAAAACACAGTAACAAGTCCGCTCAAAACTCAAGCCGTTAACCGTCACTCACTTGTATTTGTAAAAACGTCAGAGCAAGTACTCGAAAAACGCATTGGACGGGGAAACGAAAATTAAGCTACATAATGAAAGCATCAAAAGTGTCCAAGCACTCGCCGGGGCCATAATTCACGGAGCTCGAGAAGGCAAGTATGGGTAACAGATCCTCGGCTGCTCTACAAAATGCAATAAATTAACTCGCCGGCGTAACAAAGGCCGGTGGACCACCGAAGCCAACCGTCACCGTTCACTGGCCAAAAAGAGCCTTTAATGGCGCCGGGGTAAAATATTATATATGCAGAAATGGCAGTAGCTATTTTAATTACTGGTGCAGCGTCAATGGAACTGTCAAGTGTTGGTTATTGAAAATTGCGCAAAATTGCAAGGAAGACGATGGACTGCGAATCAACACTGAATCTATTTAATTAGCGGCACGCGGAGTAAAACACGTCCGGAAAATTATAGTATTCGCACCGGAAACAACAACAGCAAATAACTAGCTTAACTAATCTTGTTTAGTATCAAAATTCGTGTTTTTCGGCCAGGAAGCCAAACCTGGAAAAATCAACCCGCTAATTAGACTCGCCAGGAAATTAGCATTATACGCATTGCACAATCGAATAAATGAGCGCCCCCAGAAATGTGTCTTCGCGCCATGGGCCAATAAGCATCGAGGGAGCGGAGCACAAAGGAGCTGGCCCCTTTAAATAGAGAAACCCAGGCCAGAAGAAATCACTCTGCCTCGGTCGAACAAGCAGCCAGGATCATCAGCCGTAATCTCCAGGAGTCCAACCAACCTAGAAGGAAGTCCCCTAGTCTGGACTCTATCTATTCGGGGAAAGCTGCCCTTCTGGCCATTCACCGAGCTGCCGCTTTGCTGGACTTGGAGCTTATCACCCTCGCTGGACTTAGAGCATATCGCCTTCGTTGGACTCTGCCGCCGACCGTCTTCGTGGAACGTGGACGTCGAGCCACTTCCGCCGCCGCCCCCGAGAGGACGATCATCGCCCGCACCTGCCGCCTACGCGTTCCCAGGACGTCGAGCCACTTCAGCCGCCGCCCCCAAGAGGACGATCTACGCCCTTCCTGCCGCCTACGCCGTTTCTAGGACGTCGAGCCACTTCAGCCGCCGCCCCCGAGAGGACGATCAACGCCCGCCCTGCCGCCTACGCCGTTCCCAGGACGTCGAGCCACTTCCGCCGCCGCCCCCGAGAGGACGATCATCGCACGCACCTACCGCCTACGCCGTCTCCAGAACGTCGAGCCACTTCAGCCGCCGCTCCCGAGAGGACGACAAGCGCCGGCTCCTGCAGCCCCGGCCGCTTCTAGGACGCTGCGCCTTTCAGCCGCCGCCTCCGAAGGATCCCAACAGCATCCGACTACGAACGCTAATCCGCCATCTTCTTTCTCTTGGCTATATCAGAGGGTAACGCCTCCTCCCCTCCTTCGACTGCCGCCATTTTTACAACCGCCACCGTTGAGCTAGTTGGAGGTGTGTTAAATTGTTAAACGCAAGAAAGACCTAAGTGAGACGGCAAAGCCACAAAACTTAAGTAGATTACGGAAGTAAAGAAAAACGCCACTAAAATAAAAATGTCTCAAAAAAGAAAACTTACACAAGACACACAAAAACTGATTAGGAACAGAAAAGTAGGAGGGAGATCCATCATGCCTATAGCAGAGATGCCTTAATATGAAGCAATAAAACCCTCTAGTCTTCTCCACGAATATTATTAGGGTGTTGTACGTAGCGACATGTTTCGAAACCAGATTGGTTTCATCGTTACGCAATAACAATCATGTACAGAGGTATAATATTGCCATCATAACAAACTGGCAGCCCAACGTGGTGTCATGTTTGGTTTATCATAAAGGCGTTTTTATTCCGTTACACATGTCAAAATGGGGAAAATTTTACGGAAGTAGGCAAAAATGTAACAGGGTGTTAAAAAATTTTCGGATACTTTATCCAATTGTAGATCTCATCAATACAAACAAATAAGTCCTAATAAAGATGGGTCTTGAAACGCATCATTTCCGAGATAAAGAAATAAAAAAAAATTGTTTTATCATTTAAAAAACACCTTGGGCGATTTTAATGAAATTTATAGTTTGTTTATAACTTTATGAGGCATCTTTTGGACCTATTCCACTTGATCCAGTAATTCCAGGAGCGTGCCCTATGGAGCATGTCGATTAAGTTTTTTCACAAAAAAATAACGTCCAGCAATTTTTTGCAATTTTCATATTTTTCGTTAATAAAGCAACTAAAAATGCAACTTTGTTGTCTCCAGAGTTTTTTTGTATCTTGCTTTGTTTAAAAAAAAATAAAGCCCATATTTTTGTACGTCTCTGAACTTGTTAAGACAAAAACTAAAATGCTTCAATATCGCAAATACCCCTTAAGGAGATTTTAGCAAAACTTTGACAGTTCATTGATGCTGTTAAGCATCATGTGTTGCCGCACTTAGATTTAAATTACTTATTTAAGGAGCAACGGGGATTTTTAAAAAAATTAACACCCTGTATTTCGGAAACGAAGCGTTTCCGGACCCATGTTTATTACTGGATCAACTGTGATAGATAGGTCTAAAAGATACTCATAAAATTATAAACAAACTGTAAAAATTTTATTAAAATAGCCAAAAGCGTTTTATAGATAACAATAAAAACGGATTTTTTAAAACTTTAACACCCTGTATCTCGGAAACGAAGCGTTTCCGGACCCATGTTTATTAAGACTTTTTTGTTTGTATTGATGAGATCTATAAGTGGGTGAAATATCAGACATTTTTTAACACCCTGTACTGGTTACATAACCCAATTTTGTTATGTCTACTTATTTTGCATACGTACCAACATAAATGTCACTCTAACATAGCTTGTTCCACGGAGGAAATATTGTGTATGAATTATACCTACACCTGCTACCTTAACATGGCCAACTTATTAATCAAAAAAGGAGAACGATTTCATTTCGCATTTCATATGGTAATGAACTATAAAGTGATCGAAAAAATGTCTCAAGTGATCTGTGATTTTTGTAAAACGTCAAATACTTCAAAATGCTTTCAATAATATTGTCAAGCTTCGATCAAGAATACACTTTGAGGTTATAATGTGAAATGAAGGAAGATACACTTTCAAATTCCAAAGCATACAGCAAAACAATTTTTTTTTCCCGTGTATCGTTGTGTTCAAATTTCGGGAGTGTAAACTAGGTTCAATTCTGAGAGTAAAAAACACAAAAGTGGTAGGTCGATTTTCATTTGTTTTGGAGTAAAATTTGTTTCCGTGAACGTTTGGGCTGCCTTAATCGATGATTTGTTGGTTGGACGTTACGTTCTTCCTGCAAGATTTAATGCGGAAAATTACCTGGAGTTTCTCATTGAAGAACTCTCACTACTTCTGGAAGATGCACATAAATCTAGTACAAGCAATTTAGATCTAGTTACACAATTATCTAAATTTGTTTGTTGTACAACTGACTTTTCATCAAGTACAAAATAAACAAAATAAACGCAACTAATATTTTATTGCTCCACTATTTGCGTCAATTATAGCCCTTAATCTCCTCTACAGCACAAATATGTTTGTACTAGATTTATGTAAGCATGACTGTACCGCTATTGATACGAAGAAACATGGTTTCAAATGGATGATGCACCACCAGATTTCGAAATTGTCGTCCGGAATTCCGTAAATATCAATTATGCAAGGTGGATTGGTCGTGGTAGCCCAGTTCCATGGCCAGCTAGATCCCGGATCATAATCCCCCCCTTTTTATTTCAGGGGTTACATGAAAGACAGCCGAGAAGAATTATTGCAGCGCATTCAGCAGGCTGCCCAAGACATACGCGAAAACAAGTGCAAAATAAGAGGCGTCACTCCATCTGTCGGTATATGAGCACAAATATGACTAACTGAACATTTATAAGTTATCGAGTCTATGAATTTTATTTGAATGAAAAAATGTCATGAGACTTGTATCTCCGAAACAAATGAAAATCGACTTACCACTTTTGTTTTTTACCGTTAGAACTGAACCTAGTTTACACTCTCGAAATTTGAATATAATGATACGTGACGCCTTGTATATTTCTACAATCAAAATCATTTAGTAAAGTGGTACTTTAAAACACAGCAACGTTTTCTAACATGGTAATAACTTATTTTTAATCGGTATAAATATTACAAACACAATTACTTAAATTTTAGAAAATAACACCACTTGATTGAACATCAACTGGAGCTGCTTACTGCACTTCAGTACAGAAAAACAAGTGCTACTCAGCTTGGTTATATCTTGACATTTAATGTAACTTTTATATAAAAATTTAATATTTTATATTTATACATGAGACGTGGAAAAATCGCATACGGAACTAGTTTCTTAAGGCAGGTACTATTGTGCAATTACAGAGTGCTGATATTCAACGTGGTACATCAAATTTACCTTTTTTATAGTCAATATTCTATATACTTTTTATGTTAGGTTAGTTCCTCGGAAGTTGATGAAACACATGTTCTAACCTCTATATTATAGAGGTTATGGATTTGTCAACCTAAAAACGTGTACTATACTTGTCGCACACAATAAATATGAGTAGAATATGCAACCCAAATTACCAATAACAATGCTGCCTGGGTTAGTGCGTACTTTAATAATAATTAACATAAAAATCGGAGATACCAGTAATTCTGCCATTTTCCCGTGTACTTATGCTTGATAGTTTGTGATTTGAACATTTCAGTTGGCAAGCTTTTTGGGTTGCTTGAAGTTGCTGTGTGCATCATAACCTCAAAAATTATTAATGTCGCCTCCTTCCACATGGGAGTCAACTATGAAAACATGACCTTTTGTATGGAGATTGAAATGCCAAACCAGCATGTCTGCTAGTATCGTCGATACAGCACATTTGAGGCCTTCCCCTCTTTGTTTTATCTAGCAACGGGTGCCAGTCTTGTATTACTGCATTCCACTTGTCCTTTAGCCGTGTATTGCGTCCCACCAATTTCCATTTTAGCGTTGCCACTCGACGTCCCACCAATTTCCATTTTAGCGTTGCCACTCGTTTTCGTATCGTTTTAATCCATCTATTTGTTTTTTTATTTTTCAATGAAATGTTAAGCATTATAAGGATTATATTATTGCCATATTTACGGTAGTTTAAATACCTTCCATTAATATTTATACCTTTTTGTTCCCAATTTAGGTTCGGAAAGATGTCTTCCAAGACGGCAGTCAACAGTTTCAGTGACCACTCTTGACTGGCTTGTCCGATTGTGGTATATATTATGCAGTTCTGTCATGTATATTCCGTTCACGTTGTTTTGGCATGATAGGAGGCCATAATTTATTTTTTTAATGTTGGACACGCTGTTCCACATGACGCAATTTTGCGTCACTGAAGTGCCTGACATGCGAACATATTTACCGTGTTGCTGAATTTCCCGCGACTTTAAAACGAGATGATTATCAAAATTGGGTGATTCATCGGGTTATTCCTGCTTTGGGTAAGGTTTGTGTTAAATTAGATTAAAAATGTGTGATGTAGCGCCCTCTATTGACCATTGGCGCAATTATCTGTACTTAAGAAATTTGCACATGACGCACTTAAGGGATAAACATTCGCCCCAGTTCGCGTCTGACAGTCCTACGGGTGCGGTCGTGTTTTCCTCCGCTCGTAAGTGCTTATCTGTTGCGAGTTCCCCTATGTGCGTGCTTTTTTTCCTGTGAACTATGACTTGGACCGCGTGTGAACCCGCCTTAGCGACTCAACTCGGACCTTCTCACACATATGTAGATCGAACCACACACGAGGTAGGCTACAGTAACGATTTTTCTATTACAAACTAGTAAAATTGACAACAATGCACTAGACATTGATGCTATGTATAACCTCAAACTTGGAAAAACATAACCTAATTAAACAGACGGCTTTATGACAACTTAAATGCCAAATTTCCATTGCCTCATATTATGTCAAAACAAAACGTGAACGGTGAATGTTCCACAAAGCTTCCCCAACTGCCCAAGTTTCAATTGTGTCAAAGGCCTTTTCATAATTGACAAACGCCATAAATAGTGGTAGGTGCTATTCAATTGCCTTTTCTAATCAAGGCTTTACAGCCAGCAAATGCTGTACACCTCTCTGAAACTGGCGTGCTCGCATGATCGGTATATTTCTAATCATTTAGCAATCCCTTTCACGATTATTCTAGTCAGAAGCTTGTAGATCTGTGAAAGGAGCGTTGGTAGTTACTAGGGCATCCAATACCGAACTGAATTTTCAATCCCGGGATTTCGGTATTGAAGAAATTCTATCTGGATTCCGGTATTCAATACCGGGATTTCCGGTGTTTAAACCGGGATTCCCTGTTTTCAGTACCGGTATTTCCAGTATTCAATACCGGGATTTCCGGGGTTCAATACCGGGATTCCCTGTTTCCAGAACAGGTATTTCTAGTATTATAGGTGTATAGTAGGTAACTAAATATGCAAGCAACAGTGACAACACAACTGCACATAGTTTACGCCGTTTACGGACGCATCCGCTAACTACTACTACCCCGAACCCTACTAATTATTATCTATCAACATGTTGCTACATGCCTGGCGCCGGCCGGGCCTGCGAAGGAGACTCGCAGACTCTGCGACCTGCAACGCGACGCAGACAAAAGCAATCCCGAAAATATAGAAAATTCCGGTATTGTCCTGTACTGGAGAAAAATACCGGGATTGAAATACCGGATAAAAAAATCCGGGATCCCGGGATACCGACATTTCGGGATCCCGGGATTGGATGCCTTAGTAGTTACACAGAAAATTGTAGCATTTCTCTATGATTCAGGTATTTTTCCTTCTCTTACATAAAGTGAGTAAAAAAAAACGTTATCAAGTGGCCTTGTGTCAAACAGTAATTTTTGAAAAATCATGTCGTAACTTATTTTATGGATTGCGTATGCACATAACCTCACTTTTACAACTTTATTTATGTTTATTATCTTTTTTGCTAGCTTTATTTCTGTTGTTTTGGGTTACTTCAGTCTTCGAGTCTTATATTCTTGTAAAATTTATTTATCCTATTACCTATTTCTCCATTTCCTCCAATTTACTCTCATTCTAACTATTATTTTAGTGTTACCCAGCGTTGACCGTAAAACCTTCATGGTTTTTGTGTCTAATTTCCTGTATTTTCTTTTCTTTGTTTTTCCTTATATTCTCTAATAGATTTTCTAAGAACTTTATTTAGTTCCTGTATTAGCTTTTGCATCGTTTTAAGAATTTCTTTAATGACTGGTCTTTTTTGTCTTGATTTTTCATTTCAATATTTTTTGCAGCCGTTTTAATAGTTTGTTATTTGTCGATATTTTTATTTTTATAATAACTTTTAAGTTGTAATTTCTCTTCGATCTTTCTCTGGTATTTAATTTTGTTTTTGTCGCATGTCTTCGGTTTGTAGATTTTTTTTCGTTAAATCTATTTCTGCTCGCACGATTTTGTGATCGCTTCCTACAGAAAAGCTTCATATAACACACGTCTATTAATACTAATCCATGCCAATTTTCCGTGAGGCTTCTTTTTGAAGAACGTGTTCATGGCGTGCAAGTGCTGTTGTTCCAGGAAATTTTTAGTCTACATGATACAATTGAGTTTCTTTTGACAGAATTTATCCATATTTTTGAGGTTATGTTTGGTACTACTGTATTTTTCTCTCCACAACTCTCCACAACTATTGGCAACATAATTCTAATTACCTACTTGGTGTGCTGGTAATGCAAATATTGTTTTTTTTTACATTTTGAAGAAGATACTTTACAGTGCTGAACCCCCCCCCCCCAAATCGAGTTGTGGAGAAACTAAGTTCTGAAAAATCAATACTTTGGGGTTGAAATGGAACAGTTCGAAGAAGGGAGCCTCTCGTAGTTGTCTAGCCCATATTTTCTTGACATCCAAACTCAAAAAGGAAATTGATTTTTCTGCTGGAAGATTACAGAATTGTTAAATGTTTCCATTTAAACTTTGTTCATCCCCCGTAACTCTAGACGGGAGTGTAGTCCACCGTCGCATTTAATTCTGCTTTTCTATAATTTGTGACAACAGTCATGTGAAATAACATAGTATAAGGTATTCACACGCATTTCAAATAGAGCTTGGTCACTGTAATGACTATTTTACACAGGATGAGTCAAAATTCACTCCCAAGCAGTTGGATGTGTATTATATGAAAACAAAATTTTCCGATAAATTCAAAATAAAATTATATTTTCTGCTTTTAATATTATAGAGCAGCAGTGGTTTACAAATTCTTGATGAAAAAAATTAATAGGACATACTGCTGATTTATATACAGTATCTTTAACTTGCAATGAATGCATCTAGGTATATATCTTCAATATTCTTAATGATTTGGAATTTTGATAGTTATTACAGACCCTTAAGATAACTTTAGCTATTTGAATTATTTCTGCCTCTGCATTTCAGCATACTATAAACGATTAAAATTGCGAAATCAAGAGAGAATTTAATTTCAAAATATTTTTTAGCATCTCCAAAAATCCTCAGATACAAATTATTTTATTTTAGAGGCAATAATAATCGCACTGTGGTCAAAATATAAAATAACAAAGACAACATAAATTTTTGAAGTACAGAAGTACTCTAATTTGCTTTGTTATTACTCCAGATAATTGTAAATTTGGTTTTGTTATTTTATGTTTTATTATATTTTTTTTTCTTGCAGCAAAAATTCTCATCTGACGGGTTTTTGAAGATGCTAAAAAAGACTACCTTTATCCTTAGTTGCTAATAATCCAAATAGGTACGAGGAGAGATTTTTATGTAATCTACCTGTCCATAAAAAGAAAGACAAATGAGCGTTATAAAATGACTGGCCCGAAAATTATCCACAAACGAATAATTGCTGTGTATGATGAGAATGCCCCAACATATTACCAAGTAAAATTCTAGTCGAAACAGTTTTGCTGGGGTTGACAATATGTTGAAAATGATCCAAGACCTGGTAGACCTCTTGAGGCAAGGACACAAGAAACTGTAGCGTACCAAGATAATTGACTTAGAACGCCTGTCGTGCAAAGGGACGGTCATAAACTCAAACTTGACACTAAGTGCAGTAAATGTGTAAATGTCAGTGCTACATATACGAACAAAAGTGTTCGCGAGGTGCAGTCTAGAAAGTGTGATTTGTGTCGTCATACAAACAATGCAGACTAACTTGTCGAAAGTGTCAAAGTATAAATTCGAAAAACAGCAGGACGGATGTCACAATCGGGAGGTACCCGACGACAAAAGGAAGGGTTACGTAAATATCCTTGTGACCCAAATGTCCAGGCAGACAGCACTGACCAACCCTGGTCACAATGCAGTCATAAATTCTGAAATGTGAAAGAAGCACATGCAATTTTACTATCGGAAGTCATCCCAAACTTGCCTGTCACAATAGGGCGAAGGATCGGCTGGACAATGCTATTGTATCCGAAAGAACAGCCGGCGCTTCTTCCATTCAAACAGTTGTTACATAAACTTGAGTAGCCTAGTTTTCGAGATCAGTTTTGTCCTAGATCAGTCTTGATTACATCATTTGCGCTTGTACGACTCAGACGCATTTTTGCTGAGTTAGTAACGAAAACGGGGCTACTTACAATTTGTATTCGTAATTTTTCGGATGTGTACATACATGTATTTGTTTATTTGTTTAGATAAAAATAAAGGAAGGTTATTGTTTTCCACAAACGTGTGTATTTTACTGAACTAAATTGGCAAATAGTAACAAAAAAACAATCCAGCAAATTGAAAGTTTGGTGTTGACAGATCGAAGAATAAGTGTGCTAGGGAAGTGCAAGTATCAGAGAAAACAGTTTTGAAAATTTTATACGAAGATTCAGGGATGAGCAAAATTTGAATGCACTACAATTACCGGTGATGTTTATAAAGAGACCATTAAAAATCTTAAAGCTGCCATCCAAATGCAAAGACTTCAAAATTTTGCTACGGTGGTCATACCATCAAACTTGCTGTATGCAACTGTTTGAATTAGTGAGGTTATGATGTGCTTTCAAGACGAGAGTTAATTGTTAATGAGTAAATAATTTTTGTTAAAAAATGGAAGAAGTCATGAATCCCTTCGTTAGTAGGTTTAGGTCTGGTATAAACAGCAAAACTCTACATAAGTGTAGGCCCGCAAATGGTTATAACGATGTGATTAAGGAGCGATGATATCAATGGCAGACAAAGAATTGAAATTTGAAGATGGCGGTAGCTTTAAAAATTTTAATTTGGATGCAGGAGTGTTTATACAACAAACACAATTTCAAAGACAGACACAGTGCAGATTGAGTCAAACAATTGCATGAAAATTACAGCTCGTCCTATTTTTAGAGATGTTTGACGAACACGATTGGTGATAAATACGTTATTATGAATGTATGACAAACAAATTTGATGCAACAAAATGATCGTGTGAGTTATGTTAAGTACATAAGTAGCGTCAAACATTATGATCACAGAATAAAAACCTAACGGACTCAGAAGCGACACTCGTGGCGGTGCCTAGTGTCCGATTTCAGCTATGGCGGCCATATTGAAAGAGAGTAGATTGAGAACAATATGTTGGTGGCACTGTAGGTCTGTCAAATTCGAGGTTAGCAGGTTATGTTTTGCGTCAGTTTTGACACAGACCGACGCAAAACCTAACCTGCTAACCTCGAACTTGACATAGACTTACAGTGCCATCAACATATTATTCTTGAACTACTCTCTTTCAATATGGCCGCCATAGCTGAAATCGGCTACTCGAACATCAAAGGTGCCGCCAAGAGTCTCGCTTCTGAGTCCGTTAGGTGTTAATTCTGTGCTATGATAGTTGATTAAAGAGAATTAAATATGACATTTCTACCTTTTTTTGACAATTTTTCTGGAAAATAAACCATTTTTCGAGATTCATCGAATACATATCCAATTGCTGGTGAGCGAATTTCGACTCACCCTGTATATGTGAAGTGGGTCTCCTTCGGTGGGGATCCAACTTTTTAATAAAGGTTATATATCTTTATTTTGAGGTTATGAATTACCGCTAAACCTATGTTGCACGTGTTGAATAACCAAATATAAGATATAACCTTGGAAACATTTTCAATATGACAAAACTAAGTCTTGCAAACAAAATTACTAATTAAAAAAAAACAGTAACATGGCCAACTTCTATCCAAAATAAATGTGAAAGGTTTATGTATTTAATACCCACTTATAGCAATGCCGTCTGAAAAACAAGGCCTCAGCTCTCTGACCTGTCGGCATAAGAAGGCTGAATTGGCCAATGATTACATTTGCTCCGCCCAGAGCCTCAAAATGAGAGGCTCGCATTGGCCAATTGGTTGTGTTGACATCTGGCCAGAGAGCTGAGGCCTTGTTTTCTAGGTGGTATTGTTTATACCACAGTAACTCTGAGCAGGCCTTGAATATGAATATATTTACCACGTGTACCAAATATTTACTTAAAAATGTTACTAAATCGTCAAAACAACATTTAACATTTTATAACTTGTCAAAAGTCGATACTTCGGTCATTAAAAAAACCCATTCCTGGCATCTTACTGGACTGGAGGGATCAGTAATATTATTTCCAACAACTCTAACACCCCTATGCATAGTCTTTCGCCAGCGGCTCGCCCGAGTTTCGTTATGAATAGTATGTTGGCGGCACTGTATGTCTATGTCAAATTCGAGGTTATCAGGTTAGGTTAGGACACAAAATCTAACCTGCTAACCTCAAATTTGACATAGACGTACGTACAGTGCCGCCAAGTTAGGTTTTCCGCCAGTTTTGACACACTGTTAAAAAGTGAACATGCAAATCTACTGAATTGGTTGTTTTACTTACTCTCACTACTAGAGTTCCTACTATAATATTTATCAAAGATTATAAATATAGGAATTCCTCTCACTACAAAAGTGAATCATAATCGGACACGAAAACATATATTTACGACGAAAACAACAACCTTACCTGAAATTCTCTTAAATCGTACACCATTAAGTGAAAGGCGGGGTAGTTTGCAAACTTCAATCTCCCACTGCACGAGGCTGTCGGTGTTGGGGTCGCCATGGACGCAGAGGAGCAGGAAGCGCTCGCGCTGCTCGTAGTCGCAGTTGTTGGCGTCGAGTACCTTGCGGATCTCCGCCATGATCTCCGAGGGGTCTCTGCTGGACGTGGTCTTCATAGACCACGTGAAACGCAGAGACCGGGGCTTGACGTGCTCGTCGTTCTGCGTGCCGGGGACCCTAAAAAGAGTACCCTAGATAGAAATTCGCAAGCGCTGCGCGAAGGGGTGCGATGTTACAGTGACAACATGGCTCCGACCCACACCTTTCGGGGGTAAGACGGGCGTCAAGCTGTTTGGAAAGCGCTCAAACTACTGAATTTTGGTAAGGTACGCCCTGCGCATCAGTCAACTTACCCTACGACAGGTGAGGTGCCATGTTTACTAGCGGTCTGACCAGGTTCTAACCCTCTGAAAATAACAAAATGGTTGTTGGTAAAATGAAATGAAAATACTTGGACAAAATGAAAGCGAAAAAAAAGGCAGCTTCAAAACAAACTCATATATTTGTCTGACAATAGGCACATATAATGATAGCAAGAGTCGTATCTCTACTACTTACAATTACTATTGATAAAATAGAAGGTAAATTAGTACTAGATTGACTATTACGGCTGACTTAACGGGTTTTTGCTCACAAAATTAATCAAACGTATCTAACGCTATTCTGTCAATTACGGAAGTTCAAACTATAGTTAGGCGAAATTGCAAACATTTAAGCTATTAAAACGATACAGTTATCACTACTACGTGGATACAATAACAGTGAATCTGCATGAGTACTGAGTTGATGGTAAAGTTTTGCTTAAAGTGACCGCGGATCTGTAACGTTATTTCTAGGTTAAACGTTCAGTTCCTGTTCTAGGTTATAAAAAACACTCCATATGTCAGCGCACAGAATAAACAATATTTGTGCTTAATGAAAATTCCATTTGGAAGCTGAAGACGCGTTTGTTGACAAAAAAGTGCGTTAGAAATGGCAGTTAAACGGATTGACTAGTTTTTGCAATTTACTGTTAATGTAAAAACATACGAAAACTAATTTTTTAAACCAATTATAGCAACTGCTTTTCAAAGAATCATCAAACAGCTTTTAATAATGTAAGTACAGTATAACTTGTTTATTACAGACATGGGTATGGCATAATTTAATGTTATTTAAATTTTTTAAAGTGCAACTACACCGCACTTTTCTCCGATTCTACCAATTGTAATGTAGTAAAGGTGACTTAAGAGTATATGTTACAGTAAAAGCATGTTATCAATAACTATATCCACTTACTACTTGCTTTATACATATATTAACTTACCCGTAAAAGCGGTATTGCCATATAATGATGTACACAAACATAACCTCAATTTTTCTTATTTATCAAACTTTCATATCACCACAACATGTTAACATATAATGATATCGAGCAGATACTGTAGTAATGTTAGAAAAGTATGGTTAGTATATTCGTTTTTCCCAATTTACACCAAACATAAAAAAGTTAGGTTATGAACAGAAAATGCAAATGCCGGTAAGTGTGATAGGGCCTTTTGTAACTAACATTAAATACTATAATAATATAAATGCATTTATAATATATTTGTCAACAAACTGCACAGAGTTTATATCGATTACTATGCTTTTACTGTAAACTGTTGTTGCACTACTTAAAGTTTCTATATCTGTTATACTGTACTTCCTTTAACGTACTACTATTTTAAATTTTGACGAATAAGTTACAAACAAGTTATATTGTCTTTGTAAATGTTGGAAAGCAGCAATTCTTAAAAAAAAATGCAAAATAGTTTATTAGTGCATCGCTACATCAGAGATAATAAATTAAGAGCAGCGCTAATTTATTGTCTTTTCAACGCTTTTATGTAGTTATTTTAGATTGTGACATTTCGAAAATCTGTGGCTATGTTATGGTCCCAATCAGGATATGGAATAATGTAATACTTTTTGAATATCTCATATCAACCCTGCAATTATTGTTTCATTGTAGAATAGTATAGTTGTTAGTATCTTATTTTAACTACAATTTGCTGCAACATTTGATACATTTAACCGTAGCTGCTTAAAATTACCACTTCACATGTCCGTGCTTTACAGTGCCAAATCCTCAAATTTTGGAAGTACATACTAAAATTCGTATAGGGCTTTTGTACAATATTTTGCTGTATTTATTAACTTCTCAAATCTATATACAGTACCTGAGTCGCAATTACCCGAGTTCCGTATTAACCGAGTCAAATTCATAGAAATTTGGGATTATTCGAGGTTGGTTCGAAATTAATCCGCTTTATCTGAGCTTCAAGTCAGGATACCCCTGTTTATGTGGCAAACAATTACAAACATCACGTCATCAGTTAAACCTAGTTGTTTATATTTCTTGCGTACATTCAGTAATATGCATATAATCGCGTTGGCAGACAAAATGGAAAATAATTGCATAAAATGTGCAAAAGGTACCTGAAAAACATGGGCGCAACTTTTCCATGAAGGAGTGAAGATGGACACTCAATTGATTAGAATCACAAACTTGAAATATCTGTAAATGACGCTGCGCGGTATCTTTTTCATCAAAAATACATGCATAAATATGGCCCCATACAAATTTTCATCCTGATTTTTGTATGTGATAGTTCAGGTAAACCGCCTTCTTTGTTAAAGGTATAGAAAAATATTAGTTCCAAATGTGAAAATATGAAATTTGTATCGATATGAAAAAAAATATTTGTGGTTCAGGTAAACTGCCTTGAGGAAAGTTATTTAAAATGCACAAATACGGGCTTATACGAATTTTCAGCCTGTGCAGGCTACTTTGATAAAATCATAATTTTTTAGGTAAAGAAAAAAAGTTGTGGTTCAGGTAAATTGTCCTCTACGTCGAAGTTAAGAAAAAAATTTATTAAAAAAAGTCATTTACATTGCACAAATACGAACCTATATGAATTTTCAGCCTGTTCAGGCAACTTTGATAAAATCATAATTTTTTAGGTAAAGGAAAAAATTTGTGCTTCAGGTAAATTGTCCTCTACGTCAAAGTTAAGAAAAAAATTTATTAAAAAAAGTCATTTAAATTGCACAAATACGAACCTATATGAATTTTCAGCCTGTTCAGGCAACTTTGATAAAATCATAATTTTTTAGGTAAAGGAAAAAATTTGTGCTTCAGGTAAATTGTCCTCTACATCGAAGTTAAGAAAAAAATGTATTAAAAAAAGTCATTTAAATTGCACAAATACGAACCTATATGAATTTTCAGCCTGTTCAGGCAACTTTGATAAAATCATAATTTTTTAGGTAAAGGAAAAAAGTTGTGGTTCAGGTAAATTGTCTTCTACGTCGGAGTTAAGAAAAAAATTTATTAAAAAAAGTCATTTCAATTGCACAAATACGAACCTATATGAATTTTCAGCCTGTTCAGGCAACTTTGATAAAATCATAATTTTTTAGGTAAAGGAAAAAATGTGTGCTTCAGGTAAATTGTCCTCTACGCCAAAGTTAAGAAAAAAAAATATTAAGAAAAGTTACTTAAAATGCAAAAATACAGGCCTATACGAATTTTCAGCCTGTTCAGGCAACTTTGATAAAATCATAATTTTTTAGGTACGTCAAGGAAAAAGTTTGTGAATCGTCGAAGTTAAGCAAAAAATTTATTAAAAAAAAGGTGTTTAAAATGCACAAACATGCCCCTATACGAATTTTCAGCCTGTTCAAGTTACTTTAATAAAATCATATTTTTTTACATGAAAGAAAAAATTTACAGTCCATGTAAACTGCCTTCCTCATTGAAGATATGGAAAAATTTTACCAACAAAAATTGTTTCAAATGCATAAATATAGTCATGCAAATTTTCATCTTGACCGGATTACTTTGATAAAATTACAATTTATTTACTTGAAAGAAAACAATTTATAGCTCAGGTACTGCCTCCTTCGTCGAAGATAAGAAAAATATTAATTAAAAAATATGGCCCTATACGAATTTTCAGTGCGTTCATTCAAGGTAATTGGATAAAAATGTAATTATTTCAGGGCAAAAATTTCAAGCAAACGGCACAGAAATACGTCAGCATGTCACTGCCATTTCATTATGCAAGTGACATGTAAAGTGAGGTTAGGTATTTACGGTGCTGCTGTTGTGCGTTTCCAAAATAATTATCGCCCTTTTTTAAAATTGTGCCGTTTTTCTGATGGGGCCTTGCATTATTGCAAACTTGTTGGAATATTTTGCGTCAGTTGAACAGTCGGCCAAACAAAGACGCACACAGATTAATACAACGCCAAAGGAAGCCCTAGCCTTCTCGACGTGAGCAGTAGCAGTTTGGCAGTTTCTGAGGCTCCACACTCTCGGCCACAGTGTTTATGATTGTCAATTTTTGTGATAATGCACAAATTAATCTATGAATACTTAAAATCACTAAGAACTAGGTTGGTTAAAACTTAAAATAGGTAGCTACATAAAATGGAGGAATATATACAGGGCATTTTCGTTTTAGCAATTTTTTTTTTGAATGACTACAAACAAAATTAAAATATAAAATATATTTTATTGGCAGTAACTTACAAAGGATTAGTGTACAAGAGCGCATTACAAGCAATATGGAAAAATTAACAGAAACTACATCTTATACTAACACGCCTAGTAAGAACACTTTACCTAACAAAACAGATTTAGTAATATAGGAAGGACACCCTGTATATATTCACTTGATACAATTTGATATATTAAAATTCAACTAAATGTCTCAGTCTTTTGAAGAACATCTAAGAATACTAGTTTACAATTAATTGCACAAGTCGTTTGCACATTCATATAGAGTTCGGCTGCCTAAGAATAAATGCACCATGTAGAGCTCAACTTGGATTACATACAATTGACTATCTTAAAGCTCGATTTGATCTGATCAAATCTTACGTAACAGCACTTCACTCGTCTAGGTCCGTTACCATCCTGAGTCACTTTTAACAACTTAAGTCTTTGCGGCATTCTATTGCAACGTCCGTCGCGGCGGCGCACAGCAGCTGGAGCGGGCTCGTGTGGCGTGGTACGTCCTCCCGGCCTCAGTGGTCGGCCCTGAACCAGAAATAATCTTGAGCAAATAGCATGGCCGGTTGGGACGTACCACGCACACACACAAACCCCATACATTTGCAAAACCGCAGGCCCCTTGCTTGCGACAGATCGCGGCAGGCCTTTACACCCATAGCAAGAGGACTGCGCTTTTGCACGGCACTACTCCAGTAGTCAACTTTTAAAAATGCAATTCAAAAAAGTCAACTAGTGAAGTATTGCTTTCGCAATGCGGAATAGGTACAAATTAAGCATTTCCCATAACATGGTGCCCCGCATTTAAAAATAAATGGATACATTTGACATGTTTTATATACAGCGTGTCCTCTAGGTAATAATCAATTTTGTGCCGCTACGTTCTGTAATGTTATCTAATTATAATATACAACTCCTTGTAGAGGTACTTTCTTTTGGTTTGTTTCGAAATGAGGCATTTAGATACACTAAAGTCATATATAGAGTTCTACAGGTTTAATTGATTTAACTATTACATTTTCTCGTTAGTGATAGGCTACATATTGGAGACACTCCGTACTATAGCAATTGACAGATAAAGAAGAAATACATCTTTGCATTATAAATAAACAAAAAAATCTTACTAGTTATTTATGCACCAAGGGAGTAAACTATGATCTTAATCCGGAGGCTGCAAGTAATGAATGAGGAAAACGAATGAAGGGAGCTGAGGGTATTTTTAGCCGAGGAATTAACAAAGTTTTTCTCCCAACCATAAATCTGTATGTTATGATTTTCAATTCAAGATAAATTAATAATTATCTAATATCTAGTAGTTAACTGATTTATATAAAATGCCACTTTATTTCTGGGGAAATAACGAAGTCCACTATGTATCTAGTCCGATAGATAAACTTAATGTTATTCCCTGTTTGGAGAAACTAATATGTATGCAACAAGGGAGTAAACTAAGATTTTAATCCTGAGACTATAAGTAATGAATGATGCAGGCAAATGAAGGGAGCTGAGGGTATTTTCAGTTGAGGGATTAACAAAGTTTCTCTCCCAACTGTAAATCTAAATGTCATGATTTTCAGTTCAAGATAAATTAATAATTATCTAATATCTAGTAGTTAACTGATCTATTGTCACAGAAACAAGTTTGTTTGTTATGAAGAAATAATAACTATAACAGGCTGTGAGGGAATCAAGTACCACTTTATTCCCGAGGAGGTAAAGTGCCACTTTATTCCATGGGGGGAATAACAAAGTCTATTATGTATAAGGTGAGATAGATAAACTTAATTTTATTCCTGGTTTGGAGAAGCAAAGGTGAGGGAATGAAGTACCAATTCTCGAGGGAATAAAATGCCACTTTATTTCTGGGGAAATAACAAAGTCCACTATGTATCAAGTCCGATAGATAAACTTAATGTTATTCCCTGTTTGGAGAAACTAATATTTATGCAACAAGGGAGTAAACTAAGATTTTAATCCTGAGACTATAAGTAATGAATGAGGCAGGCAAATGAAGGGAGCTGAGGGTATTTTCAGTCGAGGGATTAACAAAGTTTTTCTCCCAACTGTAAATCTAAATGTCATAATTTTCTGTTCAAGATAAATTAATAATTATCTAATATCTAGTAGTTAACTGATTTATTGTCACAGAAACAAGTTTGTTTGTTATTAATAAATAATAAAGCAGGCTGTGAGGGAATAAAGTACCACTTTATTCCTGAGGAGGTAAAGTGCCACTTTATTCCATGGGGGGAATAACGAAGTCTATTATGTATAAGGTGAGATAGATAAAACTTAATTTTATTCCTGGTTTGGAGAAGCAAAGGTGAGGGAATGAAGTACCAATTCTCGAGGGAATAAAATGCCACTTTATTGCTGGGGAAATAACAAAGTCCACTATGTATCAAGTCCGATAGATAAACATAGGGCCGGTTCCAGAAAGCAATGTTAAGTCTGGTGTTAGCTAACGTCGCGTCAAAGTGAACAAAATCGCATCAAATTTTGTTTACTAATGTATTAGTTACCATAAGCATTTGAGATTTGATTCGTTTTTGTTCACTTTGATGTCGCGTTAGCTAACACCAGACTTAACATTGCTTTCTGCAACCGGCCCTTAATGTTATTCCCTGTTTGGAGAAACTAATATTTATGCAACAAGGGAGTAAACTAAGATTTTAATCCTGAGACTGCAAGTAATGAATGAGGCAGGCAAATGAAGGGAGCTGAGGGTATTTTCAGTTGAGGGATTAACAAAGTTTTTCTCCCAACTGTAAATTTAAATGTCATGATTTTCAGTTCAAGATAAATTAATAATTATCTAATATCTAGTAGTTAACTGATCTATTGTCACAGAAACAAGTTTGTTTGTTATGAATAAATAATAACTATAACAGGCTGTGAGGGAATCAAGTACCACTTTATTCCAGAGGAGATAAAGTGCTACTTTATTCCATGGGGGGGGGATAACGAAGTCTATTATGTATAAGGTGAGATAGATAAACTTAATTTTATTCCTGGTTTGGAGAAGCAAAGGTGAGGGAATGAAGTACCAATTCTCGAGAGAATAAAATGCCACTTTATTTCTGGGGAAATAACGAAGTCCACTATGTATCAAGTCCGATAGATAAACTTAATGTTATTCCCTGTTTGGAGAAACTAATATTTATGCAACAAGGGAGTAAACTAAGATTTTAATCCTGAGACTATAAGTAGTGAATGAGGCAGGCAAATGAAGGCAGGTGAGGGTATTTGCAGTCGAGGGATTAACAAAGTTTTTCTCCCAACTGTAAATCTAAATGTCATAATTTTCTGTTCAAGATAAATTAATAATTATCTAATATCTAGTAGTTAACTGATTTATTGTCACAGAAACAAGTTTGTTTGTTATTAATAAATAATAAAGCAGGCTGTGAGGGAATAAAGTACCACTTTATTCCTGAGGAGGTAAAGTGCCACTTTATTCCATGGGGGGAATAACAAAGTCTATTATGTATAAGGTGAGATAGATAAAACTTAATTTTATTCCTGGTTTGGAGAAGCAAAGGTGAGGGAATGAAGTACCAATTCTCGAGGGAATAAAATGCCACTTTATTGCTGGGGAAATAACAAAGTCCACTATGTATCAAGTCCGATAGATAAACCTAATGTTATTCCCTGTTTGGAGAAACTAATATTTATGCAACAAGGGAGTAAACTAAGATTTTAATCCTGAGACTATAAGTAATGAATGAGGCAGGCAAATGAAGGGAGCTGAGGATATTTTCAGTCGAGGGATTAACAAAGTTTTTCTCCCAACTGTAAATCTAAACGTCATAATTTTCTGTTCAAGATAAATTAATAATTATCTAATATCTAGTAGTTAACTGATTTATTGTCACAGAAACAAGTTTGTTTGTTATGAATAAATAATAAAGCAGGCTGTGAGGGAATAAAGTACCACTTTATTCCTGAGGAGGTAAAGTGCCACTTTATTCCATGGGGGGAAAAACGAAGTCTATTATGTATAAGGTGAGATTGATAAACTTAATTTTATTCCTGGTTTGGAGAAGGAAAGGTGAGGGAACGAAGTACCAATTCTCGAGGGAATAAAATGCCACTTTATTTCTGGGGAAATAACAAAGTCCACTATGTATCAAGTCCGATAGATAAACTTAATGTTATTCCCTGTTTGGAGAAACTAATATTTATGCAACAAGGGAGTAAACTAAGATTTGAATCCTGAGACTACAAGTAATGAATGAGGCAGGCAAATGAAGGGAGCTGAGGGTATTTTCAGTCGAGGGATTAACAAAGTTTTTCTCCCAACTGTAAATCTAAGTGTCATGATTTTCAGTTCAAGATAAATTAATAATTATCTAATATCTAGTAGTTAACTGATCTATTGTCACAGAAACAAGTTTGTTTGTTATGAATAAATAATAACTATAACACGCTGTGAGGGAATCAAGTACCACTTTATTCCCGAGGAGGTAAAGTGCCACTTTATTCCATGGGGAGAATAACGAAGTCTATTATGTATAAGGTGAGATAGATAAACTTAATTTTATTCCTGGTTTGGAGAAGCAAGGGTGAGGGAATGAAGTACCAATTCTCGAGGGAATAAAATGCCACTTTATTTCAGGGGAAATAACAAAGTCCACTATGTATCAAGTCCGATAGATAAACATAGGGCCGGTTGCAGAAAGCAATGTTAAGTCTGGTGTTAGCTAACGTTGCGTCAAAGTGAACAAAATCGCATCAAATTTTGTTTACTAATGTATTAGTTACCATAAGCATTTGAGATTTGATTCGTTTTTGTTCACTTTGATGTCGCGTTAGCTAACACCAGACTTAACATTGCTTTCTGCAACCGGCCCTTAATGTTATTCCCTGTTTGGAGAAACTAATATTTATGCAACAAGGGAGTAAACTAAGATTTTAATCCTGAGACTGCAAGTAATGAATGAGGCAGGCAAATGAAGGGAGCTGAGGGTATTTTCAGTTGAGGGATTAACAAAGTTTTTCTCCCAACTGTAAATCTAAATGTTATAATTTTCTGTTCAAGGTAAATTAATAATTATCTAATATCTAGTAGTTAACTGATCCTATTGTCACAGAAACAAGTTTCTTTGTTATGAATAAATAATAACTATAACAGGCTGTGAGGGAATAAAGTACCACTTTATTCCCGAGGAGGTAAAGTGCCACTTTATTCCATGGGGGGAATAACGAAGTCTATTATGTATAAGGTGAGATAGATAAACTTAATTTTATTCCTGGTTTGGAGAAGCAAAGGTGAGGGAATGAAGTACCAATTCTAGAGGAAATAAAATGCCACTTTATTTCTGGGGAAATAACGAAGTCCACTATGTATCAAGTCCGATAGATAAACTTAATGTTATTCCCTGTTTGGAGGAACTAATATTTATGCAACATGGGAGTAAACTAAGATTTTAATCCTGAGACTATAAGTAGTGAATGAGGCAGGCAAAGGAAGGCAGGTGAGGGTATTTGCAGTCGAGGGATTAACAAAGTTTTTCTCCCAACTGTAAATCTAAATGTCATAATTTTTCTGTTCAAGGTAAATTAATAATTTTCTAATATCTAGTAGTTAACTGATCTATTGTCACAAAAATAAGTTTGTTTGTTATGAATAAATAATAACTATAAGAGGCTGTGAGGGAATCAAGTACCACTTTATTTCCGAGGAGATAAAGTGCTACTTTATTCCATGGGAGAATAATGAAATCTATTATGTATTAACTCAGGTTAATAAACTTAATGTTATTCCCTGTTTGGAGAAACTAACATTTATGCAACAAGGGAGTAAACCGCGATTTTCATCCTGAAACTGTAACTAATGAATGAGGCAGGCGAATGAAGGATGGTGAAGGCATTTTCAGTTGAGGGATTAAAGATATTTACTCCAAAGGTAGATACAAAGTTTTCCCCAATCATAAATCTAAATTTTTTTTAAATCTGAATGCAAGATAATTCAATTATATGTTGTTAGGGAAACCAGTTTGTTTATGTCAGGAAAAAATAATAAATATGGCAAGCTGTGTGGGAGTCAAGTGCCACTTTATTCCATGGGGGAATAACAAACTCCATTATGTATAAAAAGTGAGGTACATATAAATTTAATTTTAAATGATCGAGGCAGGCAGAATGAAAGGAGCTGAGGGTATCTTCAGTAGAAGGATAAAACAAATTTACTCCAGAGGTAGATCCGTAAATCCAAATTGCTTAAATTTGGATGCAAAATAATTTAATAATTACATAATATCTAGAAGCTAAATGATCTACTGTCAGGGAAACCAGTTTGTTTATGTCACGAATAAATAGTTAACGTGGTAGGCTGCGTAAAGTGGCACTTTATTCCCTGGAGGAATAAAGTCCATTATGTATCAAGCCAGGTAGACAAACTTAATTTTATTCCTGGCTTCGAGAAGTGGTTATTCATGCAGCAAGGGAGTAAACTACGATTTTAATCTTGGCATTGACTAAAACTTATATAAAATTCCAACATTTCAAATATTAAAAACTCAAAATCACTATACCAAATGACAAAATATGCAAACGACGTCCATCCTCTGGTAAATATTCATTCTATTGACATTTGGGCATTCTAACAGTTGTTATAAGGGTAATAATGAGACTGTGCCAGTATTTAGGTATGAGTCACAATGACGCAGATAGTTCTCCTTATTTTAGATTTCAGCTTTATTCAGGAAAATGCACTCACGCGCAAATCAGGTGCTAAAACTTGTCCGGATTTAGTTTGACGATTCTAGTATCAAAATTGACTTTAATTTACGTTCTGCAAGTGCTTAGAAGTCGGTTTAGTACAAAAAAGCGACAGTATTGGAAATTAAAATTGATCTGCCTGAACACATAAACACACATTTAGAGCAGTACAGCTGGCGCATTAAATAACTGAAGATTATTTTTTTAAAAATTGAAAGCCGAAAATTTGTAAAAAGCGAATTGGCAGCAAGAACTACATGTATAATATAGAGCAACTTACAGTAACATTAATTTCTTGCTTATTTTAAAAAAGTATATTATGAGACTCGCAAGTTCAAATGTTCAACTGAACAGATCTTAACCTATTTAGCAAAAAGCAAGCCAACAGCCGTTCCGTAAGTCTGCTGCATGAAAACAAGCTAGACTAAGGCGACATTAACAGAAATTTACGTAACATAACTACAAAATTACTTTAAATCCGCGAATATTCTTTAGTAGCTACACAACCCGGTCCATCAAAATCTGAAACAGAACCACAATCTTCGATAACACCCTTTCGAAACGTTAGTTCAGTTACTAATTAGGTCAATGAACGCTTTAGCTTGTTACGTCTAGTACGCCCCAGTTTGACAACCTATGAGATATTTAGTGATGTGCCCTATCGAGAAATAACAGAACGTTAATTGCAGCTCGATGGACACGCCGTATATTTAGGCACAATGTGACAAATGTTTGATTAGTCAATATGAGAAAGCACACAAATGAGTAATTATTTTCGCCGATTAAAACAAAAATTGGCATGGTGGTTAGTCATGTTTCATGAGCATCTTTGTTCCATGATTTGTTATCGCTAGTATTATGGCACAATCACAGCAGACATGCACATCGATCATAAATGCTGAAGTGAAGATAAAAATGCAACCTGATATTGATTATTATCGCGTTGATAAAACCAGTCATTGAGTGATAAAAGTGTATCCAAGTAACGCAATCTACTGCCTTAATGTGAAAAATATATGAAATCAGTGTACAGAATATTAGCTTCATTCCTATTCATTTCCAACTGATGCAACAAATAAAATAAAAAAATTAGGACTAAATTTATGTTTGCTTCAGAAAGCTCCCGGTGAACATTTTGATCGTTTGTTATGAATCCTTTTTTACTTCCTTTTACAATAAAGGAAGTATTGGATTCACCCCAAAAATTCGAAATTGAGTTTTCAACAGATCTTCACGTTTTAGAGTCCCCTGAACCCAAAAAACATATTTTTTTTCATTGGTCTGTGTGTCTGTGTGTCTGTGTGTCTGTCTGTCTGTCTGTCTGTCTGTCTGTGAACAGAATATCTCAAAAACGAAAAGAGGTATGGCGTTGAAACTTTATATTTAAGTTTTGTGTACTATGTAGATGCGACAGCAAGCTTTTGAAGAAAATTGCATAACCGGAAGTAGGTGTTTACTCTTGCGATTTTTCAGTTTTTTTAGATTTTTTCAAAAACGGCTCTAACGATTTCCTTCAAACTTTTTATTTTTATTACATTTTTAATGTGTATTGACGTGAGATAAGTGATTTTCCAGTTGAATACCTCTAAAATGGGTTTCTTTTGTTTTTTTTTCTATTTTTTGTATTAACTTCTATTTTAAGTACAACATCTGGTATATTATTACATTTTTGAATTCAGCTTAAAATTCTAGAGAAAATTTGTTTCTTGATCTAATGCTCTATTTTGTACGGTTTTTGTACCATTTGCAATTTTTTAAAATTTTTGACAAATGCTGAAAAATACAAAATCAAATTTTTACCTAATTATAAAATCACTGTAAAAGGAAGTTGTGTGAGTGTATCACACCAGATTTTTATAGCAATAAATTACAGTTAAGTTATTACCATTTAATAAAAATGTAGTGTTTTAAAGTTGGTTTTAAACGTTTGCATTTGATTGCTTTGTTGTTGTTAAATATGTTTATAAAAGTAGGGTTAGGTACGTTTGTGATATGTTCACAATTAACTCTTCAGCGCCGCCCAGGACAAAGACTTTGAACTACTATGTACGTTGATCTACTAAAAGTTCCCGTCATTCTAATATGAACATTCCTCTACGTTTTCGGCTAAGTTATCTTCAATGTAACTAGAATTGAAGATCTTTTTTAATTGAAACAGCATTTTGTATATTGGTTATTCTGATAAAACTAAAAATTAGATTTTTAAACTGACTTTATACTTGTTCATTATTCGTGTTTGGTTTTGCTCCTAACTAAATACCAAAAGGAAAAATGGGAACCTATAAAAAAACTATATACTGGGTTTAGTCATTTTTAAAATTAAGAGCGGAGTGAATCTTTGCAATGTGTTGTATGTTCATAATTCTTTCTTTCTATCTAGTTGCAGAGTAGAATTTTTGAGCTGCTAAAGTCAAGAAGTTACTTAAATATGACAATAACAGTTGTAATATCCAATAATCAGGTACCGATTGTTAGTGTAAAAGCCTTGAAATAGAATGTACGATTCACATAAGACACAAAACAAGATGATGTAAGTGAAATAAAGCAAAATAGGTTAGTATTGCGTCAGATTATACATATAGTGTGTCCAAGGTAAGAACGCACAGCATGAGAATATCGTAAAACATACGAGGTAGACATTCGGTCAAAAGACTTCCGGCGAATCAAATTATGTCTTGCAGAAGACCAGCATAATTTTCGAAGATCTTAAGGTGCTGCACCGAATCCCCATTTTACCATTTATGAGATCCATATGCTGTGCGTTCGTATTTTAGAACTTGAACACACTGTATATAGTTTTTGTGTATAAATTTGAATGTCTTACGCAAAACAAGCCACCAATTAAATATTTTTAAATTGTATAATTCTACATTTTCATTGCTAAAAATTGGCTTGTTTCACATAACCATTAAAGAAGTCATCAATTTTAGTCACGTTAAAGAGCAAACAATACAGCAATCGCAGTAACATTAACAAAAAAAGCCGTTAATCATTGTTAATCCCGCAAACGTCACAATTTAGCTTAAACGATAAAACAGTTATTACAACAACATTACTCAATTCAAAAGATCGAGTAATTTAATCCAGCAATAAATATCGTGGTTAGACATACCTTTTTGAGAACTTGGAGCTAATTTTCGAAAAGAAGGATGTTCTAGCCGAGTGAGGTGAGTCTCCGGGGGAGCCTTGGGCGTACGTCGCTCTGGGCCGCGTCTGCCCAGAATGGAACGTGCTACGGGAAGATGTATTGCGGGGGAATGCAGGCTGCCTGGTTGGGGCCGGCGACGCACTCGTTCTACTGCTGCATAGACAAACAATCAAGTTAACATTGTAAAATGATTAAAACAGTTGGATGTTTTGGTATGAAGCCAACAGGCTGTTAGTTGCAGTATAACCAAACCAGAAATTAATATCACAACAAATTGCAGATAAATAAATTTCCTGACATCTTGAAATCAAACATTCTCGGCTCTTAGAAATGTTAACGTTGACAAATTTGGATAAATTGGGAAAAAATTGCAATTTTATGAACTGCAATAGATCTGATTTTATATTAATAAAATGTTCTTACTATTACAAAACATTTTTCCAATTTAAACAACTTTACAACTGTTACTAATTCTAAAAGATGATAGCATCGAGGTGAAAAGCGCTTCACCATGTAAAATTTGTTAATTGTACAATAAACTCAAAACTCTTTAATCACAGGACTGCACAATCAAAACCAAAGATTAATAAATAGTAAAAATCAAAAAACTCAGTGTCAGAGGAAGTTTGCCAGTTACTAAAAAGCCACCCGATGTGCAATCGGATCACATACCTAGAACGCAGTGGATCAGCAGTAGGTTCACCAGCACTACTGCTGACTGAAGCAGACTTGACGTGGCCCTTGTTGGGCCGCAGGGTGTCCCCTGTGCCCCCCATCACCCCCCTGCAGCACATGCCGTTAGTAGATGAGAATATTAATTTAGAAGGAAGGCATGAGATTGCTACTTGCTTAGGAAGAAAGTGTGGTGCGTGTTTGTCTCACAATTCTTTCTGGCTAAAATGGCACAAGTAGATAATTTTTTTTAAAAATCTATAATCATTCAGTAAACATTAACAGTTTCAGAAAGTTGCTGGCCACCACGTTTAACTGTACTATCAAGCAGCTTTTTACTGATAGAAAACTATTTTTTATTGATTTAGAGTTGTGTTCCTAGAATGTATTAACTGCTCGAGTCATTCGACAGCTATTTGATCATGCACTATTTAACGCTTTTAGGTAAAACACCATCAGCAGAAACTACGCAGCTGAAATACACCGTAAGTGGAAACCACATGTAAAACGTCCTGTAAATAGAAGACCCTACAAGTGTAAAAATGCCAACTGTAATAATGCTAAACTTTACAAATAAAGATGCAGTAAGTAGAAATGTCATCCACAAAAAACTGTGGTTAGAAACTCCCCGTTTAAAAGATATGAGAAGAAATTACGCATAAAAAACGTCCAGTGTATTTAAAATATGTTGAGAGTAGACATTTTTCCGGTAGAAGCAACAGTGTGTAGAAATTGTTGTCTATAAAACAGAGGTTGATTAGCAACTCCCTATTTAAAAGATGCAATGAGTAGAAATATTGCAAATATTGTAAAAACCCTCCTGGGTAGAACTTTGCATGTAAAACAAGCCGTGAGTATAAACTTGCAAAACTAAAATACTTTGCGAGTAAAAATGTTGGATGTCAAGGAAGTACTGAGTAAAACTCTTGTGTAAGACACTGTATGTATAAAAAATGCCATGTGTAAAAAGTAGTATGTAGAAGGTCCGTATTAATGTAAATCTGTATAACATATAATACAAAAATGTTGTGAGAAAAAGTGCAGAAATCCCTGTGAATAAAAACTTGGCATATAAACATGTTGCGAGTAAAAATGCTGCATTTAAAAAACGGTCCTGGGTAGAAACTGGCCATTTAAAATACGTTGAATATAAATTTTTCTTGTAGAAGTAGCAATGTGTAGAACTTGTTCTCTATAAAAAAGAGCCTGGTTAGAAACTCCCCATTTAAAAGACGCAATGAGTAGAAATATTGCACATAAAAACCCTCCTGGGTAGAACTTCGCATGTAAAACTAGTGAGTAAACATAATTGGTGTGTAAAACAAACCGTGAGTATAAACTTGCAGAAGTAAAATACCTTGCAAGTAAAAATGTTGTATGTAAAGAAAGTAGTGAGTAAAATTGTTGTGTAAGACAGTGTATGTATAAAAAATGCCATGTGTAAAAAGTAGTATGTAGAAGGTCCGTGTGAATGTAAATCGGTATAACACATAATACAAAAACGTTGTGAGAAAAAGTGCAGAAATCCCTGTGAATAAAAACTTGGTATATAACCATGTTGCGAGTAAAAATGCTACACATAAAAAACGTCCTGGATACAAACTGTGCATTTAAAATATGTTGAGAGTAGAAATTTTTCCTGCATAAGTAGCAGTGCGTAGAAATTGTCATCTATAAAAGTCTGGTTAGAAATACCCCATTTAAAAGATGAAATGAGTAGAAAACCTGCACGTAAAAACTCTCATGGGTAGAATTTGCATATAAAACATGTGTGAGTAAACATAATTGGTGTGTAAAACAAGCTGTGAGTATAAACTTGCGGGAGTAAAATACCTTGCAAATACAAATGTTGCATGTAAAGGATGTAGTGAGTAGAATTCTTGTGTAAGATACTGTACGTATAAAAAATGCCATGTGTAAAAAGTAGTATGTAGAAAGTCCGTATTAATATAAATCGGTATAACACATATACAAAAATATTGTCAGAAAAAGTGCACAACTCCCTGTGAATAAAAACTTGGTATATAAAGATGTCGCCAGTAAAAATACTGCACATAAAAAAATTTCCTGGGTAGAAACTGTGCATTTAATATATGTTGAGAGTAGAAATTTTTCCTGTATAAGTAGCAGTGTGTAGAAACTGGTGTCTATAAAAAGGATTTTGGTTAGAAACTCCCCATTAAAAAGATGCAATGAGTAGAAATACTGTACATAAAAACTCTCGCGGGTAGAATTTGCATATAAAACATGTGTGAGTAAACATAATTGGTGTGTAAAACAAGTAGTGAGTATAAACCTGCAGAAGAAAAATACCTTGCGAGTACAAATGTTGCATGTAAAGGAAGTAGTGAGTAGAATACTAGTGTAAGACACTGTATGTATAAAAAATGCCATGTGTAAAAAGTAGGAAGTAGAAGGTTCGTATTAATGTAAATCTGTATAACATATATACAAAAATGTCAGAAAAAGTGCAGAATTCCCTTGTGAATAAAAACTTGGTATATAAAGATGTATATAGACGTGTATATACAAATGCCAAGTGTAAAAAATGTAATACGTAGAAATGCCAGGTGTCCTGTTAACAGGAACAGGCTCTTCTGTGTAAAACATATGAGTAGAAGCCTCACTATTGTGAAATTTTAGTAAGTAAAAATGTCACATACAAAAAATAAAGTGAGTAAAAAGTGCAAAAAAAATGCTGTAAGTAAAATTTTTCTGTAAAATATCTATGTATATAGAGATACCACGTGTAAAAGGTGTAGTAAGTAGAAATATCGTATAAAAACACTATGAGTAGACTCCGCATGTAAAAGATCTTGTCAATAAAAGCTCCGTATTAAAGTAGTAGTAAGTAGAAATGTCGCGAGTCAAAAGTACAGAACTCGCTGTGGGTTAGGCCTCTTTCACACGCGGATAACGTATGCGAGATACAGTAAGCGGGATACAGAATCGTGGTGGAAGAGGCCCCTTTCAGACTCTATTGGATTTGCAGAGTCTTCGGTCACCGACGAGAACAGTCCAGTGCAGTGCAGTTATGTTTTTTATTTCTGTGCAAATATGCGGCTTTACTACTGATAAATTTTACGCGGTCATATTTGTATGTTCCAAGATCGCACTGACTATAACTATAGTAACAAATGCACTTTTTCACACTACTCATTCGATTTAAATAGAAATTGGAAAAAAATCTGCTACAACTATGATACGATATCGTGTGTTCTGGCTTGCAAACGTATGCGTGTGTGAAAGGCTCCATATGGTCTAATGGTAAATCAGTATCCCAGATACAGAATTTGTTGCAGACGACCGAATGGGACAAATACCAAAATTCAACATCGCGATACTGTATGCACGACGTCGTGCGAAAACCTCCATTTGAATGTGTGTATTTTCTATATCTGAGATACCGGTATTTCGCATACAGTATCCACGTGTGAAAGCGGCCTAAAGGTGTAACATATAAACAATCCGTGAATAAAAACTCCACATGTAAAACTCACTTGTGAATAAATATTTTGCATGTAAAAGATACAATGTAAAAGGCGCTGTGAGCAAACATTTTGTATGTCAAAGATGCGGGTAGAAATTTTGCTTGAAAAAAAGACTGTCGGCAAAAAAATTTGTATGGAAAAGATGCTGTGTGTAGCGATTTCAAATGTAAAGGACACCATAAATAGAAATTTGTGTGTCAAAGATGCAGCAAGTAGAATTTTGTGTTTGAAGATGTGTTTGTGTATGGAAATGATACACAAAAACGCCATAAGAAAAAAAATCGCTGTAAAAAAACTGGGTAGAATTCTGTAAAAGACGCAATGTATAATATATATACAAGTGTAAAATGTGTAATACGTATAACAGTCACCAGGAGCAGATTCTGTGTGTAGACAACAAGAGTAGTGAAAGTGTATAAGTAGAAATATCACATACAAAAAATGACATGAGGAAAAAGTACAAAACTTGCAGTGAGTAAAAGCTGCAAAAAAGATGCTGTGAGTAAAATTTTCTGTGTAAAAAAGCTTAATGCCATGTGTAAGAAGTGTAGTAAGTAGAAATGTCATATATTCAGCAATAAAACCCTTTAGTCTTCTCCACGACGATTTTATTACAATCTTGTGCGTAGTGACATGTTTTGAAACCAATGATATAAAACTATCAAATTTTTTGAAGTTTAAAATTAATTTTCGACGTCTTGCTTAATTTATTCATTTATTATGTTAATGTTATCTATGAATTTAAGATAAATTTGGCTTAAATTACGTATTTCTGTCGCTTATTTGACCGTGTTAAAGTCACATGAACTAATAATACAGTTAATTGTAGTTCAAATGTAGTTCTATAAACTGTAGTGCAGACGGTGTTGCTCCTACGATCAATTTTATTTTTGATCGCTCTGTAGTATATGCAGCAGATAATGAGGTAACAATTTGAAAAGTTGCACAAAAGTAAATAAAAAAAGCTTAAAAACACCAAGTGTAGAACCTTTGCCTAACGTCGGGCATTTCAGTTCGACACAGAAAACAAGTTACACTGATTAAACGCTCGACTTGAGAAATTCAAGACTTCAGTAGCTCAAAATATGTCTATTTACAATTTAGTTGTCTCGGGAGTGGTCTGCTCGCTACCGATGTCAGTTAAGATCTGCCTTCACCAAAATTTACGCTTTTACAGGAAAGCTTGCAGGAGGATATTTAGGTCATGGAAACCTGAGGACAGAATCGGTCCCACGCATAATGGCACGTACAAGTCACGTTTACTATACAGTTCCGGCCCTTTTTGGCCTGCAAAATTCCTTTCACCCGTCCGGCACGTACTTCCAAGGAGAGATAATTTGCTAAACTCGCCCTTACATAATTACATTTTATTTTAGACACTAAGCTATGATTAAATAATATTAATTACTAATGTCCATTCTCCATATCGTCTAGTGTTTATTATGTTACAGTTAGGATTATAAAAATCGTGTTTTCACTAGCGATACAAAAGGGTTTAAAAAAATTACATAACTGTTATCTATGGGGCTTGCTTTTTCCTGTTGATAACGTACTTCAAGCGTTATCTCAATTTTTAAATTATTCTAATATCTTTAACGAGTGTATGATTAATTGAATGTTTCACAGTCACACCTGCAAGCTTTCCTGTAAAAGCGGAAATTTTGGTGAAGGCAAATTTTAACTGAAATCAGTAGTGAGCACACCACTCCCGAGACAAGTAAATTGTAAATAAACATATTTTAAGCTACTGAAGTCTTGAATTTCTCAAGTCGAGCCTTTAATCAATGTAATTTGTTTTCTGTGACGAGCTGAAATGCCCGGACATTAGGCGTATCGCGACACAGGTTCTACACTTGGCGTTTTTAAGCTTTTTTATTCACTTTTTAGCAACTTTTCAAATTGTTACCTCACCATGTGCTGCATATACTACAGAGCGATCAAAAATAAAATCGATCGTAAGTGCCCATGAAAAAAACACTACGACTGTCTGCACTACACTTGATAGAACTACATTTGAACTACAATTAACTGTATTATTAGTTCATGTGGCTTTAACACGGTCAAATAAGCGACGCAAAGCCAAATTTATTGAGCAATAACGCTTGGGCTATATAGCCTACAATCCATTGATGTGTAAAACTATGACTCTTTGTTAAAATGTGCACCACACTTTCTATTAATACCAAATAACCAATTTCGATAAAAAATAGAATATTTACAGTCCAAGATAACTACTGCTTCATGCACTAGAAACTAAACCTACGAGAGTAACAAAAGTATGCTCACCCAGGGATATCTGCCACCATATTCGTCTTCTCATTGCTAGCCGTTTTGGCTTCGTAACTAATGGTAGAGCGTCGCCCAACAGAGCCCCCTGAAGTCAGAGGCTGTTTCGTCGTAACCGTATTACTTTTAGTTACGGTACGAGGCTTACCTGGGCTCTGCACACCTGCAAAAAAATGCTCGTTACACGCACTTGCACGAAAACAACGATCACTCACTGTTCTCGGTAGCAGGCTTGGGCTGCGCGCTCGCAGGCCGAGCATTGAGCCGGGCGCTGTTCTCCTTGATAGTCGCGCTATCTACAGTGTTCTGGCGCTTGAAGCCCGACTGGTGGTTGTTAGTTTGCGGTACTGGAACTTGAGGTTGGGGACCTTGTCGAAGGGTTTCGCCTGGAATAGAATATCCGTCAAAATTTAAAAAGATCCTTTAAACCAGGGCATTTTCACAGCGAATCACATGTGCGTACGGTTTTTAGGAACTGACATACCTCCACTCGAGGCCCTTCTGTTAGGCTTGGCGTTGGTTGCCGATATGGATCTATGCACGCCGCGGTGCGAGGGGCTCTGTGCCGTCGGCTGTGGCGCCCCCACGGCCTGCTGCCCCGAGATGTTCCGCAAGGACAGACTGCTCCCACTGCGACTTCCATCACTTTCCGGCTGCAAGGAAATGGCTTGAACTATCCGAATAGAGTGTGGGGAAGACACTTACATCCGTGCTTTTTCGACCTAAAAGCAAATAGGTGGCGAAGACGTCGTCGTATTTCGCCGAGTCGAGAGAGTTTTCTATGTCCGTCCTGTGGTAGCCCAAGCACACCAGTGCTTCGATCCGTTTGTGGTCGTTCATGTCTGGCTCGGGCTCTACGTAGGGTTTTAACTCATCGTTTTCATATCTACAAAAGGTTTTTGGTTATTATGGGTATCAATTTAATATATCGTGGAGTTATGCGTCATGTTGGATATCAGTGTATAAAAATATTATGGTATTTGGTGTGATTATAGATAGCAATGTATTATATTATAGTGCTTGGGTTATTCTGCATATCATATTATACTATAGTGTTTTGAATCATTACGGATGTCAATGTAATATAGTGTTTTGCGACATTTTTTTTTTAGGGTATCAGTGTTTGTTTATATTATTATAAAGTGATTAAATAGTAATTATTCATGCACTACACATGTAAGATCTACTTCTAAACACAAAAACAGTTCCTTGAAACATGTTAAATAGATTTGAATTTGGTCTAAGAAGTGAATTAGTTCATTTGTAATGGTTGAAAATTCCTAAATAGTCATAAATGCATACAAAATGCTTTATTTTCACATTTAAACAGAACTCGGAGATATCTTAATCATATAATCATGCTTTATGACTGATAGTTTATAGCAACTTCAAATAGAATATCAAACTAAAGATGGTTCTGAAGCACCCGGCTCCTGATTTTAAATAAATTATTTTTGAACCAGCCATTAAAACAAGTACAAAAAATCTACTACGCTTCAGCTTTAGTGATAACGATCACATTTCTATTTTAAATTTCCAGTTTAACACACCGCGACCCTTCAGAACCATCGTACAAACCAAATACTCTAGGACAGAACAACACCAAATATACAACATCGATGACGAACAACAACAATAGTAGGAAAAATAGCGAACTGACCCCACATACCCCATATTCATCCATTTATCTTTCATTATCGTTTCTAGGCTTGCCCTCTTGGCAGGGTTTAGCACAAGGAACTTCTTAAGTAAATTTTCACAGTCCGTGCTCATATAGAAAGGGATGCGGTATTTTCCACGCAACACTCTCTCCCTCAGCTCTCTCAGTGTTGACCCATCGAACGGTAAACTACCTGATACTAATGTGTATAAAATTACTCCTAACGACCACACGTCTACTTCTGGACCATCGTATTTTTTGCCCTGCAAAATTCGCTGGATGCAAAACAGTTCAATGCGAACATTTAAAAATGCATACCTGAAAGAGCTCTGGTGCAGCGTAGGGTGGACTACCACAAAACGTGTCTAATTTGTTTCCTGGTGTAAATTCATTTGAAAATCCAAAGTCGGCAATTTTTATGTTCATTTCACTGTCCAGTAGTAAGTTTTCAGCCTTTAAATCTCTGCGGGGAAACGGGGATTAGTTCAAAGGTTGCTATGCATCGCCATAGGAGCGCTTACCTGTGTATAATTTTCTTTTGATGGCAGTACTGCACTGCAGAGACGATTTGTCGAAACTTGGCCCGTGCTTCTTTCTCCTTCATTCGGCCGTGAAGTACGAGGTAGTCAAACACTTCGCCTCCTGACGCATACTCCATAACCAGGTACAATGTTTTGT
The DNA here is from genome assembly GCA_940337035.1 of Agriotes lineatus. Lineage (NCBI taxonomy): Eukaryota > Metazoa > Arthropoda > Insecta > Coleoptera > Elateridae > Agriotes > Agriotes lineatus. The sequence goes on from OW679201.1 coordinate 88,883,203, forward strand.
CTGTTTCGATTACTTGAAATAGCTTAACTATGTTTGGATGGTCTAACATTTTCATTATTCTTACCTGCAACACAACAATGACATATAATTCCGTTTAATTGAGTAGGCAATTTGAAGCCACAGATAGTCCTGTGTGAAAGACGCCATGACTAGAATTTTTATTCAAAAGATGCTATGTATGTAGACACGCCATGTAAAAGATGCAAGTAGAAATGTCACGTATAAAAAAAGGCCACGACTAGATTCTGTGCATATAAAAGATATTACGAAGAAAAATTTCATCTACAGTAGAGCGTCAATAATTCTACTATATAAAAAACGCTTGGGTAGACATTTCGTGTATCAAAAATTCCAGGGGTAGAAATTTTGCGTGATTAAGACGATAAAAGTGGTGAGTAAAAGCTGTTCGTATAAAAACCATTGTGAGCAACAACATGGAATCGATCTCATGAGAAGAAACTTCACACACAAAAGTCGCAGCGAGTAGAAATTTTGTGTGTATAAAACACTAAAAGCAGTGAGTGAATGTTATAGTGATTTAAAAAAAAAAAACTGAATTGCAGCAGGCCCTGGAGAGCCTGAATCAGTTGTCAGTACTGAAGTGCATTGTCAGTCCATATCAAATTCGAAGTTAGTAGGTTAGGTTTTGTTCGTGGCCTTTCCATTTGCCGGATTTCGACTAGCCGGAATTCGTTTCGCCAGATAATTATTTCACCGGAAAGCTATTCGCAGGATTGTAAGGTGCGTGTCATTTAACGAAATACGGCAAAGTACTGTGTCTCGTTCTAGCCTGTTTAGGTTAGTTGCAGTCTTTGACAATTTTTTTTTCAGTGTTGTCCCCACGATCAGCATAGGGTCCTCGACCTTGATATCCGGCGAATTGAATTCCAACGAAAAGAATTCGGCGAATGGAAACTGAGCAGTCTTGTTCGTCATTTGACACACACTGACGCAAAACTTAACCTGCAAATCTCAAATTTCACATAGACTGACAATACACTTCAGTACTGCCAACTGATTCAGGCTATCTAGAACCTGCTGCAATTCAGCTTTTAAAAAATCACTGTGAGAAAAAACGTTACATGTGAAAGATATCATGAGAATATGTTTTACATATAAAAGATGCTCTGAGTAAAAAGTTTGTGTACAAAAGATGTCATAAAAACAGATTTTGTGTATAAAAGATGTCATAAAAACAGATTTTGTGTATAAAAGATGCCATGAGTAGAAATTTCGTGTGTATAAGAGTTTAAAAGAGGCGAATAAAAGCTGTACGCTTGTAAAACATATCATGAGAATACATTTCACATATAAAAAATGCTTGTAAAAGATGTCATGAGTAGATATAAGATGTTAAAAGCAGTGGGTAAAAGCTACACGCCTGTAAAAGATATTGTCAGAATACATTTTACATGTAAATGACATTGCGAGGAGAAATTTTATATACAAAAGATTCTGTAAGTAGAAATTTGGTGTGTCAAAGCTACACGAGTGTAAAAGATATTGTCAGAATACATTTTACATGTAAATGACATTGCGAGGAGAAATTTTACATACAAAAGATTCTGTAAGTAGAAATTTGGTGTGTAAAAGATGCCATAAGTAGATATAAGACGTTAAAAGCAGTGGGTAAAAGCTACACGCCTGTAAAAGATATTGTCAGAATACATTTTACATGTAAATGACATTGCGAGGAGAAATTTTATATACAAAAGATTCTGTAAGTAGAAATTGGTGTGTCAAAGCTACACGAGTGTAAAAGATATTGTCAGAATACATTTTACATGTAAATGACATTGCGAGGAGAAATTTTACATTCAAAAGATTCTGTGAGTAGAAATTTGGTGTGTAAAAGATGCCATAAGTAGATATAAGACGTTAAAAGCAGTGGGTAAAAGCTACACGTGTGTAAAAGATATTGTCAGAATACATTTTACATGTAAATGACATTGCGATGAGAAATTTTACATACAAAAGATTCTGTGAGTAGAAATTTGGTGTGTAAAAGATGCCATAAGTAGATATAAGACGTTAAAAACAGTGGGTAAAAGCTACACGTGTGTAAAAGATATTGTCAAAATTCATTTTACATGTAAATGATATTGTGAAGAGAAATTTTACACACAAAGATTTTGTGAGTAGAAATTTGGTGTGTAAAAGATGCCATAGGTAGAAATTTGGTGTGTAAAAGATGCCATGAGTAGAAATTTCGTGTGTATAAGAGTTTAAAAGAGGTAAATACAAGCTATATGCATGTAAAACATATCATGAGAATACATTTTACATATAAAAAATGCTTGTAAAAGATTGTCAGAATACATTTTACATGTAAATGATATTGCAAGGAAAAATTTTACATACGAAAGATTCTGTGAGTAGAAATTTGGTGTGTAAAAGATGCCATAGGTAGAAATTTCGTGTGTATAAGAGTTTAAAAGAGGTAAATAAAAGCTATATGCATGTAAACATATGAGAATACATTTTACATATAAAAAATGCTTGTAAAGATGTCATGAGTAGATATAAGACGTTAAAAGCAGTGGGTAAAAACTACACGCGTGTAAGATATTTTCATAATACATTTTATATGTAAATGATATTGCGAGGAGAAATTTTACATACGAAAGATTCTGCGAGTAGAAATTTAGCGTGTAAAAGATGCCATGAGTAGATATAAGACGTTAAAAGCAGTGGGTAAAAACTACACGTGTGTAAAAGATATTGTCAGAATACATTTTACATGTAAATGATATTTCGAGGAGAAATTTTACACACAAAAAATTCTGCAAGTAGAAATTTAGTGTGTAAAAGATGCCATGAGTAGATATAAGACGTTAAAAGCAGTGGGTAAAAACTACACGCGTGTAAAAGATGCCATGAGTAGATATAAGACGTTAAAAGCAGTGGGTAAAAACTACACGCGTGTAAAAGATATTGTCAGAATACATTTTACATCTAAACGATATTGTGAGAAGTTTTACACACGAAAGATTCTGTGAGTAGAAATTTGGTGTGTAAAAGATGCCATGAGTAGAAATTTTGTATAATAAGTAATAAGTATAATAAGAGTTTAAAAGACAGGAATAAAAGCATGTACGCATGTAAAAGGTATCACGAGAATACAGTTTACATATAAAATATGCTTGTAAAAGATGTCATGAGTAAACATTATGCGTATATAAGACGTTAAAAACAGTGGGCAATAGCTACAGGCTTGTAAAAGATATTGGTAGAATACATTTTATATGTAAAAGATATTGTGAGAAGAAATTTTACATTATGATCTGCCCAACTAGAAAGTTGTAAGTGTGTAAAATATGCAGCGAGTACAAATTTAATGTGTAAAAGATGCCAGCAGTAGAAAATTTGCATGAATAAAATGCTAAAACCAGTGAATAAAAAGTTATACGTCCGAAATTCGCTGGGAGTAGAAATGTTACCGAGATGTAAAAAATAAAAATTTCAAACACCTGCATATAAAAGATGCTGCAAGTACAAATTTTGTGTGTAAAACATTCAATGAGTAAGAAATGTTGTGTATATGAGATGCTAAAAGCGGTGAGTCAAAGATGTGAGTGCAAAATAGAATGAGAGCAAAAAGTTTGCATGTAAAAGTTGTTACGAGATGAAATTTTACATATAAAAGATGCTCTCAGTAGAAAGTTTGTGTGTATAGGATGCCATGAATAGAAATTTTGTATGTATAAGATGTAAACAGAGGTGAGTAAAAGCTATAAGCATGTAAAAGTTATCCTGAGCATACATTTTTACATATATAAGATGCCCTGAGTAGAAAGTTTATGTGTAAAAGACAATGTGAGTGCATTTTGTGTGTAAAAGACACCGCGAGTAGAAATTTTGTGTTAAAAATGCAATGAGTAGAATTTTTGTGTGTATAACATGCTAACAGCAAAAACTATCCATGCACAATTGGCCATGAGCAAAAACTATGCATGTAAAAAATATCGTAAGAATAAATTTTATATATAAAAGATGCTCCGAGTAAAAAGTTTGTGTGCAAAAGATGCTGTGAGAACAGGTTTTATAAATGCATGTAAAAGATGTTATGAGTAAACATTATGCGTATATAAGACGTTAAAAATAAGGGTAATAGCTACAGGCTTGTAAAAGATATTGGTAGAATACATTTTATATGTAAAAGATATTGTGAGAAGAAATTTTACATTATGATGTGCCCAACTATAAAGTTGTAAGTGTGTAAAATATGCAGAGAGTACAAATTTAATGTGTAAAAGATGCCAGCAGTAGAAAATTTGCATGAATAAAATGCTAAAACCAGTCAGTAAAAAGTTATATGTCCGAAATTTGCTGGGAGTAGAAACGTTACCGAGACGTTAAAAATATAATCAGTAAAAATTTCAAACACCCGCATATAAAAGATGCTGCAAGTACAAATTTTGTGTGTAACAAATTCAATGAGTAAGAAATGTTGTGTATGCTAAAAGCGGGAAGTCAAAGGTATGAGTGCAAAATAGGATGAGAGCAAAAAGTTTGCATGTAAAAGTTGTTATGAGATGAAATTTTACATATAAAAGATGCTCTCAGTAGAAAGTTTGTGTGTATAGGATGCCATGAGTAAAAATTTTCTATGTATAAGATGTAAAAAGAGGTGAGTGAAAGCTATAAGCATGTAAAAGTTATCTTGAGCATACATTTTACATATAAAAAATGCCCTGAGTAGAAAGTTTATGTGTAAAAGACGATGTGAGTACATTATGTGTGTAAAAGACGCCGAGAGTAGAAATTTTGTGTATTAAAAATGCAATGAGTAAAAGTTTTGTGTGTATAACACGCTAAAGGCAAAAATTGGCTGTGAGTAAAAACTATGCATGTAAAAGATATTGTAAGAAGAAATTTTACATATAAAAGACGCTCTGACTAGAAAGTTTGTGTGTAAATGATGCCATGAGTACAAATTTTGTATGTGTAAAATGCTAAAAGAGCTGTACGCATTTAAAAGATTTCCTGAGCATACATTTTCCATATAAAAAATGTCCTGAGTAGAAAATTTATTTTTAAAAGACGCCACAAGTAGAAATGTTTGTTAAAAATGGAATGAGTAAAATTTTTGTGTGTATAAGGCGTTAAAAGCGGTTAGTAAACGTCATTCGTTGTGAGTAAAACACTTTGCATCTAAAAGATATGAGGAGAAATTTTACATATAAAAGATGCTCTCAGTAGAAAGTTTGTGTGGATAGGATGCCATGAGTAGAAATTTTGTATGTATAACATACAAAAAGAGGTGAGTAAAAGCTATATGTATGTAAAAGTTATCCTGAGCATACATTTTATATATAAAAGATGTCCTGAGTAGAAACTTTGTGTGTAAAAGACGATGTGAGTACATTTTGTGTGTAAAAGAGGCCGCGAGTAAAAATTTTGTGTGTTAAAAATGGAATGAGTACAATTTTTTTGTGTATAACAAGCTAAAAGCAAAATTGGCTGTGAGCAAAAACTATGCATGTAAAAAATATCGTAAGAAGAAATGTTACATATAAAAGATGCTCTGACTAGAAAGTTTGTGTGTTAATGATGCCATGAGTACAAATTTTGTATGTGTAAGTTGCTAAAAGAGCTATAAGCATTTACAAGATTTCCTGAGCAGAAAATTTATGTTTAAAAGACCAACGAGTAGAAATGTTTGTAAAAAATGGAATGAGTAAAATTTTTGTGTGCATAAGGCGTTAAAAGCGGTGAGTAAACGTCATTCGTTGTGAGTAAAAAACTTTGCATCTAAAAGATATGAGGAGCAATTTTACATATAAAAGATGCTCTATATAAAATGTGTGGAGAACAAATTTTGTGTGTAGAGGATGCCATGAGTAGAAATTCGTGTGTATAAGAGGCTCAAAATGGTGAGTGGAAGCTATACACATGTAAAAAATATAAGACTACATTTTACACATAAAAGATGCCTGTAAAAGATGTCATGAGTAGACATTTTGCGTGCATAAGGCATTAAAAAAAATGGGCACAAGCTACATGCATGTAACAGATATTGTGAGAGAAAATTTTTCAGAGGAAAGATGCGCAACGACTAGAAAGTTTGTGTGTAAAAAAATGCTGAGTACAAATTTGGTGTGTAAAAGATATGAGTAGAAAATCGTGTGTAAAATTGCTAAAAAAGTGAGTAAAAGTTATACGTGCAAAATGAGCTGGGAGCAAAAACATTTACTGATATCTGATATGTAACAGATATCATGATAAGAAATTTCACATACAACCTATATATAAAAAATGCTGAATAAAAATTTACTTGAGGTAAAAACTTGATATGACCAATTTTGACTAGAAAATGAATGTGTAAAGAAGCTGTAGCTAAATTTTAGTGTACAAAAGATGCCATGAGCAACAATTTGCGGAGGCCATAAATATTGTGTGTAAAAGTTTAGTAGAAATTATGTGTGAAAGGTGCCGTCAGTAGAAATATTGAGAATAACAGATGCTACGAATATAATAATATATAAAAGATAAGGTAGAAATTCCAGATATAATAAGGTACATGCTGTTTTAAAAAGGTTTATTTATTACTGTAAATGAGAAAATACTAATAAAAAAAGAGGAACACCTCCATCTGCATGCAAGTTCACTCTAACTTTAATATGCGCTGATAAAAGTTACAGTTTGATTTAAAGTATACTTACTTCTCTAAACAGTTTTTGTAACGACCCCGGATTGAGTTGTGTTTTGTCTATGATTTTAATGGCCACCTCCTTCCCCGTTGGTACATGCTTGGCAAGCTTGACCTTGGCAAAGTTACCCTTGCCAATGGTCTTAAGAAGCTTGTATTTGCCAATGGTGGGCTCCTCTCCTGCACGGGTTCTGTTACGAGTCGATGCTGTTCCTATGCGTGTAGACTCCACTGAGCTGTCATTTCCTCCCTGTTAATAAAATAATATTATTGTCAAAACGCCTTATTTGGACAATTTGTTAATGATTTTTGTGGTGGGGCATGTTTATCTAAAACAATCGACAATTTTATTTATAGATACGAGATAAAACTGAGGGTTTTGGAACAAAGGTCGATGGTCTTTACCCATTTTCGTAGCACGCCATATCCAGAAACCATGTAAATAAAAAATCTCCATATCATCACAAAAAACTTGAATAGATTCGATCTTCCGATCATCATCAGAAAGAGTGAAGATTGCCAAGGGCAAAATTAAGGAAAGTCATTTTATCTCTGTTCGTTTAAGTCAAGTTCGATCTTTGACTCCCACCACTTTACTTAAGTAATACTGCATCATACAAAACCTCTATACCCTCTGTGAATCTGTACAGTAAGGTGCACAACATAACGCTTACACGGCACTTTATGATTTTTATATATTTGTTTTGTGCATTAAGCTGCGATAAAAGATAAAGCCAAGATAAAGTCGAACGGTTTTTGTTTAAAGTTTCTAAGTACATAATAATAAAGGCAATACTTTTATCTTATTTACTTTTAGCTAGGTAGGTTGAAACCCCAATAATTCGAAAGGTCAGGGTTTTAAGTATAAAAATGGCTAATGCTTTTGCAAGTATAATGAATTGGGAGAAATAGTCTTATTAGATCACTTTTGAACATTTCATAAATACGATAAAGTTGGCTAGATTTGTGAAATTGGCAATGTGAAGATAATGAGGATGAGATTTGATAATAAAGTTTTTCCTAATTTGAGAGTTGCGTAACCATACGCAAACAAGAATTTTGGCCAAACTCAATATGAGATGATGAAACATGTCTGCATCCGACTTGAAAATGTAAAATACCTGTGATTCCACTGAAACATTTCTGTTGTGTCTTATTTTGGCCACAGGCTTTTTACGCTGAATTTGTACCCGGTCCTGTGCATCAGACGAAGCCCTGCTCAATACCTTCTGTTTAACGTCATTCCGTTGCACCCCAGTAGTGCTATTTCTAGTTTTGTTCCCACGTTCGAAAGCCTCCAAATTTTCGGCTTGCATGTCGCTCAGCCCCGGTTTCAAGAGATCCTCCACCTCATTGTAGCTCTTCAAAGGCTCGTGTATGTGCTCAAATTGCTTCATATCAAGATCTTGAGACTTATCAGTCACTTTGGTCTTCTCTACTTTGGGACTTTTAACATTGTTAGTGTTCTTTTGCTTTAACATCTCGTCAAACTTTTGCAATCTTTGCCTATGGACCACATCAGCCTCGCACATGGAAATGTAATTTTGAACTTGTTGCAAAGAGTTTAAAGTCTCCATTTGGGGAGCCTCATTGGGCAATCCAGGAGTTACAAATTTCAGATTTACATCGATATTAGGTTTCTGGCTCCTAATAGCTCCTTCTGCTGGTGGAGGATGAGCAGGTTGGATGGCGTAAATATTGAGATCTCCATCCTTTTTCTTATGCTTCTTATCTATCTTTGGTGAACCTTCATGCGATTTACTTTGCCTAAACATTATTTTGGCATCTGTTACTAGTTTGTAGCTGGTAAGTTGCGACATATTTTCCGCTTTGTTCAGCTCATGGGTGGCATTATTGGTCTTGTTGGACATAATAGGACTGCCACTCACGGGACTGTTAATTATCACTTTCCTAGTCTCACTTACAGGGCTGCTTAGGATCTCCCTCAACTTCACGTTACGCCCACTCTTTGGCGATTCTAGCAGTTCGTCCTTTTGCCCCATCAGGGGGCTTTTGGGGGAGGCCAGGGCTTGCTTGGGGCTGGGCATTTCTCCGTTGAGGTCTTTGGTTTGACTAGGGGAGGAAGGGTTGATGACGTTCCCGTGGATGTCCCTGTAGCGAGCGCTGAGGAGGAGCTCCTTTCGGGGAGGGGGAGGGGGTTTCCGCGAAAACTCATCTTTGTAGCGATCCATGTATTTCCCGGCGTACGTGACCCTGTCCCGTTCAGTTTTCAGGCGCTGTACGCCGATGTCGTGTTTGCCAGCGCTGTTGGTGCTATGGGTGGAACAGATTGATACGGAATCGGGTTCGGGCGTCTTCGGGGCGGTTTCAGAGCGGCGCTGGGCGTCGTCACTCATATTTCACTGCTGCACAGAAGGAGAAATGTTTTACAAGCGGCCGGCAAACCCCAACAACCCCGCACACAAAAGCTGCAAGCCTCTCACGAGGGGAAGTTGCATTTCGGACGGAGCCACATCACAAAAACTAAGGACAAGACTTGAATCACACAAGCAGGTGCGGTGGGTACGCGTCGAGTGCCCTTATCGCGAGATAGGACGACGCTTATCACTGTTAAAACACACCTATATTACCTGCGATAGACTGGTACTTGAAAACATACAATAAAATGAGCGAAGCACAATTATTCTACCATTAAATTGCGACACGGAAAATTACACTCTACGCAAAGGTAACGTAAGGACACGCGAGTTATTAAGACTGTCCGTCATTGTCTAGTAATTACTCCGTTGTGTAACGACGGACGTCTTGGTGGAACGTGGTTTTTGCGAATTTCCAACGGCGGTGATTAATCGTGATTCATCTCTGATGATAAGGGGAAACGCAACCATAGCGCCCGGGAAAACTAGAGCTCGATTAATATGGATATTTTGCTTAACACGTTCGTACTAACTGAGCGAGGTGGTATTTTAACATGTACGTCAAAGAAGGACAAACACCAGGACCTGTTAATTAACATAATTTTGCATCTCCGAAAGGTAAACACCCATCCCGTGGTACACGTGCCGCAAAAACCCATGCGAGTCGAAATTTAGCAGTTTGATCGCAACCATTTCTTCCGTGTTGCGGACATGCAGAATCGGTGGCACTACTGAGTACCAAGTAATCACAGCCCAACAACAAGACATAAAATCACATGCTACCGAGCATACCTAACAGTGTGTTACCAAGGCCGGAACGAGGAAACCATCTGTTGACTGCGAAAACGCGGCAACGATATCAAAACCGTTTTCCGGATAGTGTGATGTCACAGCATTCGATGCTAATGATATGTAGCTCTAATTATTACTCATTAGCACCGAAATTTGTCAGGGCGATGGTACTGATCTCTACAGTATGCTCTAGTTGTGCGGTAGCGTCTATCCGCCCACGTCGATTGATTTTACTTTCCATTTCTGTGCAACTCGCAAAATGGGAGAAATCGAAAGGAGATGGGAATACCATATACTGTACTTCGATCAAGGAAATAAACCTGTTAACAATTTTAACTATTCTTATGTCACATGAGAAATGAGTAACTAAGTAACTTCCGTCTCTATCTGATTGAAAGGCATGAAAACCATAGACTGCGCGGGGCCTTAGCTGGTTGACCTTGCAAGATTTTCTTCGAGATTTCATGTTCTCACTTCCAAACCAATTTTTTACATTAAAAGAACTCCCAGGCCATGTTCTGGTGGTAAAACAATATAATAGTATGGAGGTATGAATGGCGAAGCAAGTTTGACTCAACCACTTTGGTACGTACAGTCGTGTTCAAATAAATCTGGGATAATGTTTTTTTTTCATTGAAGAATATGTCCATGGATTTCCTGCTACCAGAAAAAGTTATTAAACTTTGACAGGTAAATTAAATCGGTAACTCTTTCTGATGCAGGAAATCCATGGAGATATTCTTCAATTCTTAACTCAACCTACATATGAAAAAACATCGTCCCAGATTTATTTGAACACTACTGTACGTACAACCGATTACGTTAAAAGAGTAATTGGAGTTTAAATATACACTGGGAGTAGACTACGTTTGGTTTGATCAAGGAGATAACTCAATATATTTACAAGTATGATTCAACTTAAGTTAAATTGTGAGCAAATCGCTTCCCTATCGGCTGAGTAATTAGTGTAAAGTAACCGTACCTAAATCGCAATCAAACGTGTTTAAGAAAAAATATTGCATACACCTCAAACAAAAAACAAACGATTTACCATTTTAAGGGTCGTGGAATACTCACTACAAGATTCCAGATTTTATTAAAATAAAATTAAACTACTACTAGTTGTTAGTGTAAACTAACCATATCTAAATCTCAATCAAACATGTTTGAGAAAAAATACTGCTATACCTACCTCAAACAAAAAACAAACTATTTTCCCATTTTAAGGCTCGTGGAATATTCACTACAGATTTTATTAAAATAAAATTACACTACTTGTACCATATCTAAATCGCAATCAAACATGTTTGAGAAAAATACTGCATATAGCCTACCTCAAACAAAAAACAAACTACATATTTTCCCATTTTAAGGCTCGTGGAGTATTCACAAGATTCCAGATTTGATTAAAATACAATTAAACTACTAGTTGTTAATGTAAACTAACCATGTCGAAATCGCAATCAAACATGTTTGAGAAAAAATACTGCATATACCTCAAACAAAAAACAAACTACGTATTTTCCCATTTTAAGGCTCGTGGAGTATTCACTACAAGATTCCAGATTTTACTAAAATAAAATTAAACTACTAGTTGTTTTATAAACTAACCATACCTAAATCGCAATCATACATGTTTGAGAAAAAATACTGCATATACAGTGTGTCTACTTAAGTTGGAACCATATGGATTTTTTTACTTTCCCATACCCATAGGTATAGGGAAGTCTTGGAATCATGAAAATTTTGGAAATCAAGATTTTCACAGAAATATCCGTTTTGGGCCTCTAGGAACCCAAAAAAGTGGTTTTTAAAAAATGTCTGTCTGTGTGTGGGTGTGTGTGTGTGGGTGTGTGTGTGGGTGGGTGACGCTCCTACAGCCGAAAGTATTCCTCCGATTTTGATGCGCTTTGGAATGCGGGGGTGTATCGAAAATTCATCGACAAAATAAGCTTTTCAAAAAAATCCGAAACCGGAAGCGGAAGTTACGCATGTTTTTTTGGTATCACTGTTTTCGTGATTAAAATTTTGAAAATTTTATCGCGGATAACGATAGAGGGTCATAAGACAAATTTGCTAGTTTTTTTCCGAACTCGCTAGGTTTAAAATGAAGGACGCTATGATTTTTTGAAAATTTTGAGTTTAACGCCCTATTACTCAAAAACGGATGAATCGATTCAATTGATTTTTGTTTTATGAATAGTATATGAAGGCTAACATGAGGTGATATAAAAAGTGTTTTGAAAAATATTAAGGGGCCGAAATTACAAATTTTCAAAATTTTGGAAATCTTCTAAAAATCATTTCTCAAAAACTGCCCACAGGAATTTGTTTAAACTTCATACACTGATAGACCCCGAAAAGGGCTATCGATCTGTTTTTTAAAGAATCTCATGAATTATCTGTGGCGCCCTCTACGAAGCTTTGAAGTTTGAAAATTTAAACCCCTTTAATTAATAAACAAAACAAGATAGGTAGCTGGGGTTTTCACTGAATTGCTCAGTGCATAATGGAGCATATGAATATGCAAAAAAATATTACACTCGTGGATATATGTAAGCGCACCGGCCCCCTCCCCCCTCTATTTTTGAAAAATAATTTTTTTATTCTAACGGTTGTTATATTTTTGCGTCAAAGAATATTTTTCCGCGAAAATAAAAAAATCGATTTTGTATGCCCTAGAAAATATAATTTCCAGGTACTTAGAAAATTTCACCTCGGTGCTACAGCCGTTTTGAGGAAAATAATACATAAATAGCACAGTGGCGGCTTGTCCACTTGGCGCCATCTACAGAAGCTCGGTGGTCACGTTTTGAACTACACATCTTATAACATAAAATCGTAGCTCTCTTTGTTTGCGTGTAACTATGTTTGTTCGCTATCTCCTCCGAAGATACTGGACCGATTAAGTTGTACGATGGCTTAAAAGTTTGCTAATTTTCAGACTTATTTAATTAACTTCTCTAGGCAGCAGTATAATTTAATTAACTTCTCTAGGCAGCAGAGCGGAGCGCCTATCGCTGTCTACTATTAGCTCGGGTGCGCGCATTATTCAAACAGGAGAGTGTGGTTCTGCGGTAAGCGTGCTGGCCTATCACGCGGGAGCCCCGGGTTCGATCCCGTCGATGCATCTTTTTTTTTTAAATTTATATTAATGAATCTCTCTTAATTTTGCGAACCGAAACGTAGTTCGGGTGACTCACTAGTTCTTTTATATTTACCCGCAATTTACGTGAAAGTGTAAACGCTTATCACGGTGAAGACGTGAGTCATCGAGTTGAAATTTTTATATGTTGTAAAGACTGTTGAATAAAGACGATATGAACAGTTTCCAGTATGGGAAAGTCCAGGGAGGTAGTCACGTCCACTTTTTTTTATTATTGGTTTTAGGTAAAAAAGGTATTCTTGATAAAAAGTTCTGCATGGTCCAAAACTTAAAATGCAACCGTCAGATATCAATGTTTTCAAGCCGTATACGAGGTTTGTCAAAAATATGAATTTTGCTCAAGAGTAAAGTACGTTTATTTTAGACAAAATCGAAATTTTTCATGTTTATAGTAGATAAGAGAGATCATGTTTCAAAACTAAACGGAATTTATAACGTTTTCAAATATTTAGAATCAATGTGTAGAAAATCTGATTTTTCATTATAGATCGGTGTAATTGCATATTTGAATGTAATTTTCAATTCTAATCAACTTTTGTCGATGAAAATTTTCAATTTTGTCAAAAATAAACGTACTTTACTCTATAGCAAAATTCATATTTTTTGAGAAACCTCGTATACGGCTTGAAAAAATTGATATATGACGGTTGCATTTTAAGTTTTGGACTATGCAGAACTTTCTATCAAGAATACATTTTTTCCCTAAAACCAATAATACCGGGTGGCCATAAATATCTGATATCACATTACCTTTGGAATCAACACCGCTTTATTAAAGTGATGAATCCAACTAAACTAAATGTCATTAATGTCATCACAACTGAAATTCCTATCTGTCAAAAATTATTACAGATTGCAATAAGTAATGAAGTTAGAACAGGAGATTTTTATAATCGAGTCATAGGCTAAACTGCAGAATCCAGGGCACATTCTCCTTCTCTTATTGCATTTTATTACATTACATAGGTACCAATACTTATGGTAATTGAAATATAATGCTAACCAACATTTATAAGTAGCTAATTCCATGGCTACCGGGATCTCAGATATTTATGGCCACTCGGTATTTTTTTCCATATGGTTCCAACTTAAGTAGACACACTGTATATCAAACAAAAAACAAACTGTTTTCCCATTTTAAGGGTCGTGGAGTATTCACTACAGATTTTATTAAAATAAAATTAAACTACTAGTTGTTAGTGTAAACTAACCATATCTAAATCGCAATCAAACATGTTTGAGAAAAAATACTGCAACAAAAACAAACTACGTATTTTCCCATTTTAAGGCTCGTGGAGTATTCACTACAAGATTCCAGATTTTATTAAAATAAAATTAAACTACTAATTGTTAGTGTAAACTAACCATATCTAAAACGCAATCAAACATGTTTGAGAAAAAATATTGCATATACCTCAAAAAAAAAAACAAACGATTCTCCCATTTTAAGGCTCGTGGAATATTCACTACAAAATGCCAGATTTTATTAAAATAAAATTAAACTACTAGTTGTCAGTGGAACCTAACCATATTTAAATCGCAATCACACATGTTTGAGAAAAAATACTACATATACCTCAGATTTTATTAAAATAAAATTAAACTACTAGTTGTCAGTGGAACCTAACCATATTTAAATCGCAATCACACATGTTTGAGAAAAAATACTACATATACCTCAAACAAAAAACAAACGATTTTCCCATTTTAAGGCTCGTGGAATATTCACTACAGGATTCCAGATTTTATTAAAATTAAATTAAACTACTAGTTATTAGTGTAAATTAACTATATCTAAATGGCAATCAAACATGCTTGAGAAAAAATACTACATATACCTCAAACAAAAAACAAACGATTTTCCCATTTTAAGGCTCGTGAAGTATTCACTACATGATTGCAGATTTTATTAAAATAAAATTCAACTACTAGTTGTTAGTAATGTAAACTAACCATATCTAAATCGCAATAAAACATGTTTGAGAAAAAATACAGCATATACCTCCAACAAAAAACAAACGATTTTCTATTTTAAGACTCGCGGGGTATTGCAGATTTTATTAAAATAACATTAAATTAAACTACTAGTTGTAGCTAATAGGCTCTAAAGAACTGGCATGACTTCGTCATTTAAAGATCTACTTGATGTTAATTGACGCTTGACGTAGTTATTTGCAATAAAAATTTTGCAAAGCACGATAAAGATGTCTACGATAACCAATGAAAAATTTTAATAGAGTTATGTTTAACAACGAATGGGATTGTTATTACATATTTATTTATCCAATGTAGCTTTCTATTTGAGATGACCGGCATAATACATAAACTTATTCTATTTGTAAAAATAATGGCGCTACACCGGTTATAACAACGAAATCCAATAAAATTGGTCCTTCCGAGCCGGATCAGTAGGCGCTATACCTTAAAAGAAACCACAACGCTTTGACTGTCCATGCTGTTTAATTTGTAATTAGTTAATTAATAGTCGTGGAATTCGAAGGCAACTTCAATACTATACATTTATTTACATTGTATCAGATATCAAAATTATGATCATTACCCCCAGCAACGCGCTTCAATACACACGGCTACGTATCAAGTTTAAAAATATTATTTAGATTTACAAAGACATAAATTGCAAGTTTTATTTACTTACAAACCACCTATCACCTTACATACTATGAGTACAAGATACATATCAATATCCCTGTTACTAAGTCAACGAGTTCTCAGAAAGTGCAGCTCCGCCACGATCTATGTTATTGTAGATATCGGGCCACAACAAACCCTTTAACCTCCAACCTTCAAACCCTAAACTTAGACGATTCAAATCCCCAACTTAAACTTCGCAACCGCCGGCGCACGGCTGGAAGACAATTCAAAGTTCGATAAGCACGTAAGTGTTATCGAGGCGATAACGGCGAACACGTAAGCGCCGGGCTTCCTGGCATCAAAGTGGGCCGTGAGGGGGTAATAATTACCGGTAATCCTTCGCGAGTTTTATTGGATTATTAATCGGCAATATAAAGGGAATAAGGCAACAAGTAATGGATTATCCCACAATTACCCGTGTCGGTTTATAATTTACGTTTACGAGCAAATCCTATAAGTGGCGCTTTAGAACGCCTGTAGGTTAGGCAGCTGCATTTACATCTAAGCAACTTCCAAATGTAATAAGTTGGCCAACAAATCAGATTTACTAACGGTATGTTTTCTGCTAGTTGCACGCCTTGTGATACGGCACACGAAATGGAAAAATTCGCGTCGTCGGAAAATGTTTAATTAACTCTTGCTCGTGTTCGCGTTATCGTCATACGTTGTAAGGAGTGGCGCGTGTTCGCTTTAAATAAACTTATGCATACCGTCACTTATTGTAT
Organism: Agriotes lineatus; assembly: GCA_940337035.1. Classification (NCBI taxonomy): domain Eukaryota; kingdom Metazoa; phylum Arthropoda; class Insecta; order Coleoptera; family Elateridae; genus Agriotes; species Agriotes lineatus. The sequence goes on from OW679201.1 coordinate 88,899,568, forward strand.
ATTATGCATACTAACTTAATAATGAACAGCTTCCTTTAAAATGTGTTCCTTTTATGTGCGGTAAGGACGAAGTTACCTTATAACCTAATTAGCATTCACATAACTTCCTCTATTCCGCTGCGCCGTGCATATTTATTTTTATTAGACAGAAGCATGCTTGAACGTTAAGACTGGTAACAAATGAATGTCAACTTTTCAAGTGCACCCGTTCAAGTACGCTTCGTTATTTGAATAAGTCAAATAGCCAACACGCTGTGCTGTTATCGAGAGGCGATGTTAAACATGCCAAACACCTGGTCATTCGTAGAAATAGTGTACATTTCATTTTAGGTAGTCAGTTTCTTATTGAAATGGCTATCTCTTCCCTTATACGACAAGTAATGATACAATCCTGCGCTGTCGCACATTTATTTATGAAAATGACCTACTTATCAAGTCTTGACAGAAAAAGGGCCTGGGACAAACGCTAAAATTTCCTCCTCTCGAGGAATTTGCTTTATTATATCCGGTGATTTATAATTGCAAGTTAAAGATATCCCGGCGAAATTAATTAAATCCCCAATATACAAATACTGCAAAACACCCCCAACCCCTATGGTTTAATTACACAACAAAAGATATTAAAACTTTTTCGCTACTCGTTTAATTAATTCCGAGATTTCCCAAATTGAACTTTAATATTCATGGACCCTTAAAGCGCCGCTCACAAAAACGCGCGCCATTCATATTTAACTGCGAAAAAACTAATGGACGCCCTTTGTTTGATTATCGCCGTTCGTCCTCAGCGTGTCTTCGCGCCCGCATCAAGGCGGCCGTGAAACGTCACCTGCCTGCCGAATTTAAAATTCAAATCCAAGGCTCTACGTGTACGGGGGGCAATCAAAAATTGAAAACTTCCCTGCTTGTGCGTCCGGAAATGCTGGTGGTACAAGCTCTTCCCCACGTTGACCATGCGCCTGTCCTCAGCTGAAAATCGCAGCACAGCAAGGGGAATTCTAGACGTAACCCCTAACCTAGTTTTGGGAGGTCTATTTAACGCGCCCTTTGATGCATCGTCCTCAGGGGGCCGGTTCAAGTCCGCCCTTTTATCTTGATTATCCAAGCCTTGTTCAAATAACTTCCCACTGATGGTTTGAAGCTCGGAAGTATCAGGGGTTACTTCCCGTTTGGTAGCAGTAGCTCCATGAACTACATTGACCATATCATTTACATTATTAAAACAGACATAGAAATTCCAGTTCTTACACTCGTGGTCTTCGTGTTCCCACTTTTCTTCAGCACTGGAACTAGTGGAACTGTTAGAGAGTTGCACATCAGTCTTCAGATGAGCTTGGTCTCCCAATGCAATCATCTTGGCCATTTTCTGGCACCTCGTGCAGTCTATTTCGGGATTGTGCACGACCACCTGAGGCTTTTCAAACACTTGTTTCACCACCTCGCCCGGTTCTTCATTATGATCAATGCAGTCCACCTGCTTTTCCTCGATGAGGACGCGTTTTTCTCGGTCGGAGATATCGGTGTACACCACGTAGGACCCGAAACGTTGGTACGAATGGTAGCGGTTCAGCAGGGACTGGACGGCTCCCATTTCTGGGTAAAATCGCGAACTGGACGTCAGAGCGACTTAATCATCCAAGCAATGCGCCTGCACTGAGGTTTTTATAAACGAATTGCTCACATTATCGCAGAAAGGTAGCAAAAGCCATGTGCATTGTTTGTTTTGGTAACTAACTGACGTTAATTGGAGTCGAGTTTCAAATGAGGGAAACATGGCCGAGATAAGTAATTGTAAACTATAAGCACAGTCGCATGTGTGATAAGTGATAACTGACACAGGCGTCTGATGCATTCCTGGTATGCAATTATTCTTAAATCAAAACAAATGAATCAATCGCACCGGTTCTTGTTAATTCAATGTTGAAGGTGTTGAGAAACGGGGAAAAGCCTATAGAATTTCTAGATTCTGGTTTACACTGTTGAAATGCTTTGATCAACCACGTTTTATACTTGGTCGAGATAACTTCCATAATTAATTTGGACATGGCCCTTATTATGACAGAAACAATACATATTAAATCTTATTGATCATGTACACATGTACAGGGTTACTGATTATAAATTACCCCATCCCTTATCATCGTTATGATTGCCTATAAAAAAATAGTTTTAAATAAAGGTTGTGTGGTGTAATGCAGCATGCTGTGTGGATGCTTAATTAATTCAGTAATAATATCCAGATATCTAATGGGTTGTGTGTAGATAATTGGTGGGAGTAGTAATGGGCAACCAGTGTGGTTGTTTACACGAAGTGCAAAAGTAACTTGAAAATAATAATCTACGTTAAAATAATCACGTTAAAGGGCTAGATTTTCTTTAATTGTGAAAGTAATAATTGTATATTTGATACGTAATAGCAAGACACCCTTCTTTACAATCAAATTTGACTAAAGGTTACAACTATTACTCAGATTAGAACTTCAAGATTGTTTGAAGGCATTTGAAGTGGCAATTTTTGCTTCAACCAGTAAAAGGTGCAAGTGTTCGTGTTTGTGGCATGCTGTGCTACGATATATCTAGATCTTAAGGGGCCATAGAGCTGCAACGAGCTATTATGGTCGTGAACAACCCAAAGGAGGTGTTTACAGGCTGTCATTCAGTTAGGAGCTGATAGAAAATACACTCAGGTACAAGCGATACTTACAGAAGGTTAGTGCGTATTTCTTTTATTTCATTAAGAAATAAAAAGAACTATCATTTATTTATATTTATATTTCCTAAATAAATCTTTGTTATATTTAATGTTAACTTTTCCATATTTACAGTAACTAGTTTAACTAAGATATTCGACGTTTAATAACTCAAAAACGGTATAAGGTCGGGGTACATATGGTATATTTTTGAAATCAGGAAAAAAGATCATTCCAAAAATTTAATAATATGCAGGGTCTCCCATTAAAAAAAATGTTGTATTCCCTGACATCTGCACGCTACTGTACTTTTGATAGCATTTTAACAAAATTCAGTAATAACCACACAACTTTTATTTAAAACTTTTTCTATAGGCACTAATAACGATGATAAGGGGTGGGTAATTTATAAGGAATAACCCTGTACATTTATTACTTCGTCGTTTAACTGTATGCAATAGAAAAGCGAAACGGTATTTTCAAATGACGTATTTTTCTTACAAAATTTCTCTGATAAAGAGTGAATTATTAATTATTACGTGCCTCTTCAACATAATTTCAAATGCTTTATAATTATTAGCATCTTCGGCGACAAGTAAATATTCTGAACTAATGAAGGAAATAAAAACGAAAATGAGAGGACCGAAACACTAACGATATTAAATTGCCATAATATTGCTTTTTACGACTCCCATTTCTTCTTAACAGTTGCTATAGCAACGGCGAATGGGGTCCGTATCAAAATTAACTGCAATGGTTATTTTTGTTGCTTTAGATAACAATTTAAGAGCTCATTTTTATTTTCTGTTTGCCCAAAAAAAGTATCACCATTAAAATTCACAAGGACTAAGATTTTACAATAACTTGTTTACAGGCCTAATACTTTATCAGCCAATTAATATAAGGAAGTTGTCGGATTCGATAATTTAATAATTACAAAAATACAATGAATAGTTGCATGGGTCGATGCCCACGTTAAATCACAAGAATAAAATCAACTGCAGTGGAGATGGGCCAAAAAATCTGAGTTCAAACCCCAGTACCTCTAACTATCGACTTTACTACACTTCCCCAATTCGGCTTTGGCAACCGTTGGGTCTTAATGCCTAAACCTCCACAAAGAGCCGACAACAAAACGAACGACAAAATTAATGCTAAAACGCCAAAAATGCAAAGATCCGCATTTTTCTACGTAAATATTTCAAAATGCAAACGTCAACCTGGACTACTGCTTTTTTATCCGATTCCAAGATTCACAGAATCGACCGTACATACAAGAGGCTAACGGTAGTGTCCTAATTGAAGCTTTAATTTACTAATTCACGCACACTGCGATTTTTACACGCAACAGCGTTGAAATACGGCATTAAAGCAATTTCGCAGTCACGATTTTCCGTAGCTGCGGCACATCATTTTTCGCAGTCAAAAAATAAATTCTTTAAATCGGATTGCCAGTTTGGCAGAATTGGTGTTTGTTAAAGTTCCAGCATCAAGTTTCCCTTAAAGCGAGGGCGTTGAAGTGTGATATAACCGAAGTGCGCTATAAATATTTAATTGCTCTGGAGCGGGTGTTAGGCAAATTGACAGGAATCGGTACTCCAAGTATGCTGTAGCCGCGTACATTATACAGGGTGTTGAAAAAAAGGTCGGATATTTTACCCACTTATAGATCTCGTCAATACAAACAAAAAATTCATAATAAACATGGGTCCGGAAATGCTTTGTTTTGAGATAGTGTTAAAGTTTTCACACAAAAAAAACAACAAAATCCCGGCCGCCCCTGGAATAAATAATTTAAATCTAAGTGTACCAAAACATGATCATTAATACCACCAGTAAACCTTCAAAATTTCACTAAAATTGGCTAAGAGGTTTTGAGGTATTGACGCATTTTAGTTTTTGTCTTAACAGGCTCAGAGACGTGCAAAAATATGGATCCAGAGACGTGCAAAAATATGAATCCAGAGACGTGCAAAAATATGGATCATAATTTTTTTCATAAAAATGAAGCGATAGATATTTGAAAAAATCTCAGGAAGCAAAGTAGTTGCATTTTTAGTTGCTGTATTAAAAAAACATAAAAATTGCAAAAAATCTCGTAGGCGTTATTTTTTTGTGAAAAAACCTAATCAATATGCCCCGTGGACACGCCTCTGGAATTACTACATCAACTGTAATAGATGCCTCATAAAGTTATAAACAAACTGTAAAAATTTCATTAAAATCGCTCGAAGCGTTTTTAGGTAACATAAAAAACAAGATTTAAAAAAACTTTAACACCCTGTATCTCGGAAACGAAGCGTTTCCGGACCCATGTTTATTAGGACTTTTTGTTTGTATTGATGAGATCTATAAGTGGGTAAAATATCCAACTTTTTTTCAACACCCTGTATATCCATTGATTGTGTAACAGGTTTTAACTTAGCTATGGTGATGTTGAATGTCGAATAAATACTCACTTTTTGCATTTTGTTAACAAACAATCCTCCCGACAATTGTAAAAAGCAGGTTGTTCAAATAACTTTTCTACATTAGAACGTATTTAAATAAAAATAAAATGCCGTTAAAACATAATCCATCTCGGAAAATATTGAACATACTGACGAATGTATTGTTACATTTTGTTTACAAATAAATTTTCTATAAATAGGCCGATTATTTACATTATACAACTCTTAGCTGACAAGATGCAAACAAACGTTTTCGGACAATATTTTCAGATCTCGGAGAAATCGGCAGTCACTCGAATGACATCACCCGCCATCTATAGTCGTAAGAATGCCTGAAATTTCATTCAAATGCGAACGACCAAATTCACCACGGATACATAACATCGTTCAATTGTTACTGTTTTTGTTGATCATGTCATCTCTTTCATACTACACAGTTTTTAAGAATTTTGAGGGTAGCAGCCAACCACCGAACGTAAAATGTTGACCTTTTTAGGCCGGGAGCCGCGTAAATGCGTAAAACGCCAAACCTTCAAATACACGGGAAACGCATACTTGGGCGACGCCATAAATTCAATCATAGGATGTGAATTCGAAGATATAGTTTTAAGAAAATGTCCATTATTTAGAATTACTTGACGGGTATAAATACAAAAGTCTCCATTCTTTTTGAGATTGCTAAAACCCAGAAAAAAAATTGTCCCAATGATTCTTAAACTAGTGAAAAGCTTATTTTTTCTAGATTTAAATATCAAATTAATCTCAAAATTATTTTTAACAAATACTACAGAAAAAACTACCGCACATAAATATATACATCCTGCGTATGAAATGTTTAAAAAAGAATGAAGAAAATTTTAGTGAAAGAATTATCTGAATTGATTTATTGTTGTAAAAAATATAATTAATTTTCCATTGCCTGATTTGGTTGAAATGCACCTCGCTTAGACACGAATCTTAATACATGCCCGCATGAAGGTTAAGTCAGCTGCAACGCAACGATATGAAAAGGGCTCCGTAGGCTTGCACGAAATTTCTGATTCTGACTGAATCTGGTGAACGATTATATCGCATTCGCAGGCGTCGCGGTTCAAATCCCGTCGACAACTACTTTTTTCATTTGAAAATTGATTTAATTCGCATTCAAGGGTATTCTTTCATTGTTTCCGAATTATTTAGAACGTAAAAACATATTTACACCTAGTTTCCTTTGATTTTTAAAATTATTTAGTGTCACAAAGTCCACTTGAGAGGAAAGTTTAGCGTCAAGCCTTTTACAGATTTTTATGCCAAAATTCATCTCGACTGTTTGAGATTCATAGATACATGCGTTATTGAGGTATACTATTCAAGTTCTGCGAAAATTTACCAGTGAATTTATAATAAAATAGATAATAAACAGCATTGTTATTTAAGTTATTTTGCGAACACCAAGTTCCTTCTGTCGAAATTATACACACGACCTTCCGAACGTGCTACTCAGTAGCGTACAAACAAAAAGCGCGCGTTAACGCAGGGATCAGGCCAGACTGAGGCTGTTTGAGGCTTGCGACTAAGCTCAAATGGCTCCCATTGAATTTTAAAATGCCGCTCAACTCCCGCTGAAATCTATAAGCTGTCGAAAAGCTCAGAGCTGTTTCGATCTGGCATAAATGCGTCCATAAAACCAAGCAGCCCTTATCGTACAGTTCATATTCACGAAATAAAAATTACTCATGCTTTGTTTAAGCTTTAAAATGAAAATAATGGTGAAAATTAATTTTAAAAAACGCTTGTTTAAGAGTTTAAAAAAACTTGAATGACTGGTTTGCTATGGTAGAGCTATGGCTCTTTATAGCGAGCCGCCACTGGTAGAAATGTGTAATGTATTATAGCGTAGCGGTGATTAATGGCCTGAAAACGTATTTCGTGCAAGAGAAGACCATAAACTAAAATGTGACTTAGAGTGCAGCACTAAATCGGTTAGTGAAAGTTGAGTTCGCGATGTGACAGTTTAGAGAAAGTATCAATTGTACGCGTGCAATACGAAACATCAGTAATGTCAAGCGTGATTGGTGGCGTCGAGTTGAACAATCAAAATTAACTTGTCTAAACGTCACGATGTAATTTCTAGCACAGCCGGAGCCGGAGCTAGGTCGTAAACGCAGGGATATCGGCCAACAACCCCTTTTTGTCCCAATTAACAATAGACTAGGCGGAAAGGAAAACTCAAGCCGGGTCGACAATACAGTCGTAAACGCTCGAAAAGGGAAAGTCCTTTTCGACGGAAGTTATTTTAACTTGTAGTACTACAATAGAGCAAAGGGAGCTTAGCTGGACAATCCTATTGTACTCGAAAGAATAGGGAATGTCCCTTCCATTCAGGGCACCCTATATAAACGTAAGTAGCCTAGTTTTCGAGATCACTTTTACTTTTACGTAACATCAGATCACTTCATCACTTCGTGTAATATCACTTGAGTTAATGTCAAGCCTTCTGCATATTCCGACTTACGCATTTTGCTGAGTCGACGGTCAAGGTCAGTTTTCAAGGTCTTTTATTAATAAATAATTCAGTGTCGAAAACCAGGCTACCCACAATTCGTATTTGTATTTTAAATTAATATTAACGAATTTGTATATGTTGTATTTTGTTCGTGTGTTCTAAAGTAATAAAAGGAATGTTATTGTTTTCCACAAACGGTTGTATTTTAGTGAACTTAATTCCACAATAATAAACAGCATAACATTCCAGTGGTGCAAACCAGCAAAGTATTACAACTCAAACTAAATGGAGTGCGAATCCATTTGCGGTAATTACGAAGCGAGAATATAATTTTTGCACCACTACAAAAAGGCCTCATTCGAGGGTTTTGGAAAACAATCCAGCTGACGTCGACGCGAAAAACTTTTTTCCACCCCATGAACAATAGCGCTTTCGGGCCTGAACGCCGGCAGCGCCGTCTACCCTCTACGACTGATGTCCGCAAATCTGCACACAGTGCAAACAGCAATAACGGAGGTTAATGTTCCCTCAATAAAAATTATTTGGTCGATCTCGCCCAACGGGCGCGTCCGTCATTTCCCCTCAGGTTGAATTTCCCGACTGTCCAGAAAATCGAGTTTGAGCGCCTCGTAAAAGGGTCGCCCAAATTGCGTTAAGCCCTGACATTCCGCCGCAGGGCTTGAGGTCACCAGGAAGCGATACGAGCGATTTATCGGCGCGCGTCACCGCAATCTTTATTAGACGAGGCAATCTTTTACGCCTAACCTTAACCTTCTTCGGGATCTATTGGCAGGCAGATGTGGTGCTTGTATAACTGCGGGCGACTTCTTGGACGCCCCCCGTAATAAGCTCTTGGGCTGCTTGATCCGCGAGCGATTTTGATGGGCTCCACGTGAATTGAAGTGCTGGGCCAGTTATTTATAAAATTTACAAGGCGCCCACTTAAGATCCATTAGCATTAGCAATGCGTGTAGGTGAGACAATCATTTCTGATTAGTGATTAGCATAGCTGGTGCTTAATAAGTCGGATCAAAGGTGAGCATCTGCTTTGTCGTACCTGAATCAATCAGGGCGCTAGTTCGCTCGGTAATTAAATCAGCGGCTGGATGATGCGCAGATCTGAGAATTTGTGACTTAACAAGCTGGAAGATATCGTAAATCTAGTCGGTCGATTTATAAAAACCATGACTAAAGCGCTGTTATGACTGAATTATTCATCACTCATCAGTCATCAGGTATTGAGGAATAATGTAAATCCGGTGTTCTGCGCACTTTACACCGGCAGCGGCGGCTGGATAAATATTTATTCGAAATTATTTTGATTTACTCGAGTAGGCTGTGGATACGGATCTTCGGGGAATTGCTTGCAAAAAAAGCTGGAATTTCGGTAGGCAGATAAACAATAACATTCTAATCTTGGGCTCCACACATCACTGGATCAAGACAAAGGCGTAGATAACAAATAAACTGCTAACTATCAAAGTGGTAACATATAACAATTGAGCAAAAAATCTTGAAAGGCATATTCAGTCTACCATTAAATACATTATTGATTAAAACCTTCTAAAGAAAAAGCTTCATCTGGTATTCCATCCTATTGTAACAAATTGTTGAAAAATAATTAAAAGTATACGTATACATAATAAAAGCACCACTTTAATTACTTCATGTCTCTCGAGGGAGGCTGTGACCCCTACAGGGCGCGTCCCCAGGTAGTGGATCGGGAAACGCTCCTCAGATACGAGGAGTAGAAGGAACACCCATCGTTGTAACCAACAGGCTTGATGGAAGGTAGCAGCTAATCAAAAACGGCTTTTGCATAAATACTGGAAGTGCAAGAGTGACCTTCATACTCCTTCTATCATCATGGATACATGAGGATGAAGTGATTGCAAACCTCCGTATCTGAGTACATTGAAAGAAGAATGTGCCCTTTATTTTTATCATTTCATTGGTTTTTAATATTTAAACTTTAAGACCATTTTTCTCAATTTTTTCAGATGTAACATATTGAAAATTGCATATTTTTGAAAACAACATAAAAATTATGTATGTATGTATTACTAAAATCAATAATAAAAAATATAGTTTGTCATTTAATAAAAAAAAATCAATGACGTCACATCATGAAAAACAAATAACAGAAGAAACTGACAATCAGTTGAAAATATTCCCTATGGTCAAAATCGCTACACCCCTTCGAGATTTTTTCATAAAAATGGCTATCAACAAAGTTAATGAATCCATCCGTTACTTTATTTCCACACTGTATATACATACATAATTCGGACTTCTTCCACCTTTCGGTGTAACAGTTCTAAAATGATACAGCATCATTGTAAAAAACTAGTTGATTTCAGAACTAACGGCGCAGGACTGGCTTGAAGATATTTACTTGACGGTATAAAACAACAAAAATGGTATTATAAAAAAAACGTTCCGACCTTCCTATCACAACTGCGTGTACCGATGAGAACATATGGAATAAAGCCTGCGCTATGTAAAAATTATTACTTTTATATATTTCTCAGTTAAAGCAAAAATAAACATTTTATTGTTGTAAGATCCTCACCCTGTATATATTAGTCTGAAATTTTCTGGGTTTCATGCCAGATAGATATATATGTAATGTGAATGCAAAATATCGTCTTCCTCTAACAAATACTTGTTGAGTTATACTGCCAACAGACAGATAAACAGACGGCATTGAGAAAAACGTGAAGAAATCTCGGAAGGTGATTTTTTCGCGATTACAATACTTCCTTCGTCGTTTAGACGAGGGAAGTAAAAACGATTGGAAAGTTAAAGTGCGTTAAAAAACGTTATCGAGAGTAGGGCTGGGCGATATTGAAATTATGATATCGATTATCGATAACTAAGAAATATCGATATATATCGGTAGCTATCGATTATATCGATTTATCGATAAATATCTATAGTTATCAATTAATATCGATAAATATCGAGTTATCGATTAATACCGATAGTTATCGATTAATATCGATAGTGATCTGGACAAATATCGATAGTTATCGATAAATATGAGTACTATATCGATATTTACAATACATGTAGGTACATATTTATCTAGTATATTTTTAACGGGTTCTACCAGCCGGTTCCCATTTAATTGAATAAATTATAACATTTACTGAAGCATCATGTTTACGCAAATAAATTAATCTGAAATTAGAAAAATGCAATTACAATCATTTTTTATTTATAAAATATTCTTATAAATTCAAGTTCATAAAAAGCATGGAAATTTCGAAGTACATAATATAATATTTGAATCAATATATACCTATCGACCTATCGATAAATATCTTCATGGATAAATATCGATCATAACGATAGCTATCGATAATTATCGATAACTATCGATATGGATACATATCGAAATATCGATATACAGGATGATTCATAACTGGTTGAACAAAATGTACAGGCGTTTACAGCATCATGTTCTGGTTATAAAATGCGAAATACAATTTTTGATTGGTTTTTTTTCAATTTATTAGATCTCAAAGTTTCCGGTTACGATTGTAATGTTTTCTTTAATAATACCAGGCCATGATTTATGTGACATAAAAACTTGTAGTTGACATTTAATAACCTTTTTATGTCACATAGATCATGGCCTGGTATTATTAAAGTAAAAAATTAAAATCGTAACCGGAAACTTTGGGATCAAATAAATTGGAAAAAACCCGATCGGCAAAATTTTTATTTCGAATTTTTTATCAGAATATGATGCTGTAAACGCCTGTTCATTTTGTTTAACCGGTTATAAATCACCCTGTATATCGATAGCTATCGGTAACTATCCATATTTATCGATTATATCGATTTATCGATAAATATCTATACTTATCGATAGTTACCGATTAATACCGATAAATATCGATAGTTATCGACTAGTATCGATAGTTATCGATTAATATTGATAGTTATCGATTAATATCGATAGTTATCGATATTTCTGGACAAATATCGATAGTTATCTATAAATATGAGTACTATATTGATAATTATCAATACATGTAGGTACATACGAGTATGTATCTAGTATATTTTGTTAGTAAATATATATCGATACATAATAAATTACCAACCATGTTAAATGCATTTTTATCACTTATTATTTAAAATGGTAGTTATTTTTTTTCAATACAAATATCGTATTAGGCGATTGGCGTCAAATAAATTTCTGTAATGGGCTCTTAGGGCAGGAATGTATTAATCAGTTTAAAAAATGTGAATTATAATAGAACTGTGATTTTTTTCTTGCTATAGACTCAAAGATACGAAAAGTTTATAATTAAAATAACAAACAGAGAAGGGCAAATTCGCCATCCTACATTTTAAACATTTATTTTTAACGGTTTCTACTAGCCGGGTCCCATTTAATTTAATAAATTATAACATTTACTGACGCATCATGTTTACATAAATCAATTAATCTAAAATTAGACAAAAGCAATTACAAACATTTTTTATTTATAAAATATTCTTATAAGTTCATAAAAAGCATGAAAATTTAGAAGTACATAATATAAAATGTAATTAATAAATGAGAGATATGCATATTAAAAATTAACTCAGCATAAAATATCCATGTCTGTACGTAATAATTTATTGACCTATCGTTAAATATCTGCATGGATAAATATCGATGATATCGATAACCACCTATCGATATCGATACATATCGATAAATATCAATAAGTAACTATCCGTATTTATCGATATACTATATTAAATTTATTGTCAATCTATACATATATAAAGGAAAGTTACAACCTTGACTAATCAACGCAGAGCCGAAACCACTGACACTAAAAACTTGAAATTTGGGTGGAAGGTTCGGTTTGTTACGTAAAGTAGTGCTAAGAAGGGATTTTTTGAAATTCGACCCCTAAGGGGGTGAAAAGGGGTAAAATGTGTTTTCACGAATTCCTCAATATTTCCTACACCCGATAAGATATCGACTTGGTGTTTACTTGCAAAGATTATCAATGTCAATACCTAGAAACGTATTTTAGGATTTTGCCCTAATCAACCCCTAAAGGTGCAAATGTGGATTGGGGATGAATTCAAGAACCCTAAGTATTTCCTATGTTTATTGAGTTAGAACAGTCTTTTTTGGCACATAGATTGATTTTTAAAACATTTAGAAAGGGGTCTAAGGGAATTTGAAAATGTTAACCCTAAAGCGGTAAAAGGAGGAAAAACTGAAAAGGTGTGAGGGGGGGGGGGTTAAATTTATTAATTTTTTTCGCCTTGAGTGCCATTTCACAATAAAATGGGTTAAAAGGGATATTTTGAAATTTCTCCCCTACGGGGGTGAAAAGGGGTGAAATGTGTTTTTACGAGTTCCTCAATATCTCTTAGACCCGATGAGATAGCGACTTGGTGTCTACTTGCAAAGATTATCAATGCAAATACCTAAAAACGTATTTTACGATTTTGTCCTAATCAACCCCTAAAGGTTCAAGTCTGGATTGGGGCTGAATTAAGGTACCCTAAATATCTCCTATGTTTATTGAGTTAAAACACTCTTTTTTGGCATGTAGATGTATTTTTAAAATATTTAGAAAGAGGTATACGGGATTTTGAAAATTTTAACCCTAAAGAGGTAAAAGGAGGAAAAACTGAAAAAGGGTAGGGGTTGAATTAAAGACCCTTCGTTACTCCTATGTTTATTGATTTAGATCAGTCTTTTTTGGTATATAGATATATTTTTAAAATATTTAAAAAATGGTTTAGTGATTTTGAAAAATGTACCCCTAAAGGGGTAAAAAGGGGTAAACTATGTTTTCACGAATTCCACAATATCTCTTAGGCCCGGTAAGATATTGACTTGGTGTTTGCATGAGTACCTATCCAATGCAAATGTCTAAAACCACATTTCATTGCCCTAATCAACCCTTAAAAGGTGCGAATTTGAATTCGGGGTGAAGTATAGAACCCCTTTGTATCTCCTGTGTTTGTTGAGTTAGAACATTATTTTTTGGCATATAGATGTATTTTTAAATCTTTAGAAAACGTTTTTAAGGGTTTTTTAAATTTCACCCCTAAACCGGTAAAAAGGGAAAACTGAATAGAAGTAGGAAGTTAAAATTATTTTTCGCTGTGGGTTCATTTCAGTATAAAACGGGCTGATTTTTTTTAGAAATTGCACCCCTAAGAGGCGAAAAGTGGTAAACTGTTTAGCGTATTGAGTGATGGAGGAGGGCGACACTCTAGAATGCATTTGAGATTTAGAAGAAAAAACAAACATTTGTAGTCCGTACGAAGAACGGGCATCTTGCTAGTATATCGATAAATCGATATTTAAAGAAGTGTATATCGATAAACGATACATCGATAATATTATCGATATATCGTTATTTTCGCCCAGTCCTAATGGAGAGGGCTTTGAACTAGATTTTGTCTTACGGCTTGCATGTCGGTGATAATTACATCGCTCTACCCAGAATTCAGCGCGCTGAGTCACTTGAATTGTCAGTTGTCAAAGTGAGGTTGTGTGCATACGTAATCCGTAAAATAAGTCATGGCATGACGTTCAAATATTAATGTTTGACACAAGGCCACTTGATTTTTTAACGCACTTTATAATAATGTTCCTCGGGGGAGCCTGTAACCCCTAGTCGCGTCCCCAGGTGGCGGACCGGGTACGCTCCTCAGATATGAGGTGTGGAAAGGAAACCACCCCCGGACCAACAGGCCTAATGGAGAGTAGCAGCTCTAGTATAAAGTGATCAGAAATGACCTTTGCAGAGTTACTGGAAGCGCAGGAGTAATCTTCAACTCGGTTTCGTACTGCGGAAGAAGATGCAACAGGAAACTATCCTTCTATCAACATGGATAGATAGCGGATGAGGATGAAGTGATCGTAAGCATCCGTATCCCAGTGCATTGAAAGAAAAACCACTTTCAGCATCTATCAGGTCAGTGAAATGCTCGACATAAAAAAACGCCGATTGGAAAGATTTAATGTCATTATGCCCCCCGTGGGAGCCTGTAAACCCTAGTCAGCGCGTCCCCAGGTGGTGGATCTGGAAACGCTCCTCATATATGAGAAGCAGGGGGAAACCCCGTGGACCAAACAGGCCTGATGGAGGGCAGCAGCTCCAGTATGAGTCTGATCGGAAATGGCATTTGCAGAATAACTGAAAGCGCATGAGTGATCTTTAACCCGGCGGAAGGGAAGCAACGAGAAACTATACTTCTATCATCAATCATCATGTATAGCAGATGAGGATGAAGTGAGGGCAAATCTCCGTATTTGAGTGCATTGAAAGAAGAATATTCCCTTTAAGCACGAGTCAGGTTAATGGAACGCTTGGGTCTCATTGCAAGGCTGGTGGGTTCGTATTTCGGTATCTGTCACGCTAACGTTATATTATTTGTCAGGGTGTGCACCTGACCTATAGATACTATAATTCTCAAATGATATCGAGTTGGACAGTCATATGATCAAATTTACAACACTGACAAATACCATGCCCACCCTAACTGACAATTTCGTCAATTTGACCATGTATTCTCAAAATAACTACTGTTATATTTATGAAAAAAAAAATACATTGAAGTTTGTTTATGTAGACACGCGGCGCTTCCTAAACCGAGTGGACTACTGTTGCTCTCACCTTGGTTTTGCACCTTTACCGGTAAGGATTTCACATGTTTTTGCACGTTGAAGGAAAAGTCAATGTCACATTTAAATTTCTCCATTCTTGTTGGGACACTTGGATCTCATCCACATATATGTAGAAATACTGTCGGAATTTTAATATTAGATAATACATTTATTGTGAAAGACTAATTTTCAACCTTCAGATTTATATTGTATTTCTAATTTTCAAAATCCACCAGTTAGTTTATTTATGCAGTCTGCATATTTTCGCTACTGAACACCAGATTTATTCACTGATATTCTATCGTAGCTTCAATGTTTCCTCGACCGAACGACACACACCAGGAGGGTTGAATGCAACAAACCGTTATGAACGATAAGCATTAAACTACACAACTTCAGGCACTTATCGGTTCACTCACATAGATGATATTATTGTAGCTTCAATAGTTATTCTACAGGTCAGCTATCATTTCAGAGTTCCTAATGGCGACGCTGAACTAATCTCACCCTGCCTTCACGATTTGAATAACTGTTGATCCAGAATTATTAATTCTTATCCCCGATGGGTCACTGGGGTCTCAACTGCATATTCTGCAATACGCCTTAATTAACTCCCAGAATTTCAAACAACTTTATATTATAGATAAACAAAACTGTTGGAAAGCGCGAAACCCTTCATTCAGCCGACTACTTTTTAAGGCGAAATCCAAACAGCGCGAAATTGAAGCACAATGGGCGACTAGCTGCACATGGTTTTATCAATACCAACCCAAACAAATTCGCCGCCGCTCGCTGGAATCCCCAAGGTATTTTCCCTGCAAGGTCTGCAGTTCGCCGATTGCATGCACGGGTCGTTGTTTCGTCACCGGGCAGCCCTAGTAATCTAGGGCGCTTTAATCCCATCAAGAGCTTTCAGCGCCAGAATTAGCGCTCAGCGCAAACTTGTTGAAGTACACAATGTAGCAACTGTTACAGTTAAGTGATTCTATATTGAAAACCGACCGCTCGGTGGAAAATACTTTAAAGCTGCTATATACACGTAAGTATCGATTGGTTCTAAAGGTTTGGAGATGGAAACGTTTGTTACAAGCGATATGGAGGTGTCCATATCGTTGGCATCTGAAGCATTTCCGGAACTGCAACAATTTTAAACTATTGAATGGCGTAGTGCGTAGTGAATAATCATAGTGACCTCTTTTCATATGTTAATGTGACGCGAATTTCAATAATTATTTATAACTAATTAACGACACCGCGCTACATTTTCCACAACGTGTTAACTCCAAATCAATAGAGTGGAAATAAATTTCCACAGGTCTTGACGTGTCTCAGATTAGGAAAGCCCTTCGCATCCTTGAGATGTCGTTCACTAACCTTTCGGGTTAATCTCCAATTATTTATGAGCAGCTAATGACGCCTTAATGAAACCACGCGAACTTACATAAATTGACCCCTTGAACCGTGAACTTTGCAATCCGCCGACTAAACTTGAGTTTTGGAGTTGCCGGAGACGTGAGCTTAATTATGGAGACTTGTTGCAGTTAGTCAGTGCGAGTCAACCGCTACTGACCGAATTCCTTACCGTTAAAATATTTCTATGTAACCACCCTTACAAGATTTGCAAAGTTTGTGAGTCGTTTCTGCATTGACTTGCTCATTTAAACGCCTGTATTAACACAGTTAATGATTACGGAATTAAACTAATATACGTTCGGAATATGGGAAATTAGCATGTGCACTATTTAATAGTGTGGCCAGGTTTTTGACAGTTGCAACATTTCAGTTAGGAACATTTTGGAAATGACTGTTATTGAAACAACGCATTCTAACCCTTCACGAGGAATTCTGTCTCAATTCAGAATTATTAAAACTAAAACATTTTAATTCAAAAATTCTGTTCTGTTAACTATTGAATGGACTGCTTATTTACTTAAAATACGTTTTAGCCCTCGGACGTCAATCGGTAATGCATTCGAACCGGTCTTTTATTATTCATGGACAGTTATTGAAACCACCAACAAATAACGTTGTATGTGAAACCCTTTAAAGTAAATAAATTATGGTATAAACTAAGCATTATTTGAACTTTTAAGGGTTGTTTCTTGTTTGTATGTACAAAAAAACTACTTAAGTTTAGAGCACTGTAGTAGAACATCTGTGTAATGTTTTTCATGAATAAGTTTCTAGCAATATCATAACTGCAACTCCACGTTACTTACATTTTGATAGTTCGACTGTCTCATTAAAATGATTAGGACCATTAACTTTTATGAACAGTTCAGATCAGCGTGATGGCTGTGTTGCGAACTGTAACTCTCTCAAGTCATAAAATTTCGTCTGACGCTCATTAAAATCAGAGTTTTGAGGGTGGTCCTCCAGTGAGAACTATAAGGACTTTTCCAAACTAGAAGTATTAAACCTATCTAATTTCCAAAAATCATTGCAATCGAGGACTAAGACATGCAATCTAATCAACACAATTAACTACATCTTTTAGAATGTATGCTTAAAAGCCGACGTCATTCAACAACGCAATTCCGTTGTTTCTTAATTATTTATGAGCACAGCGAACGAAACAATTTAGCATCTGAAAGATACGTCATTCATCAGGCCAGATATTACGTTATCTTCGAACAACATTGGCGTTAGTTAATATGAACTACTGTTTTTAGAACCCGCTCGTCTCTTTGAAGGACCTTTTTATATAAAAAACGCGCATGGCATAAATTCTATTAACGGTAACAATCCATCAAGTTCTTGGTGATTATGATTGGCACTTGTCCACCCACTTTCCTAAACAAAGCATTTCGTTCTGTTGTACATACCTCGTGATTAGTTAAGAACGTGAAAGCAAACACAATTAGCTTATAAATTTGATTGAACGGATTTCTACAAAATATTATCATAATGTTGTAGCACTCGCAAAAATTGGTTTATCCTTTAACACGATTGACAATGGCAGAGTGTGTGGCCTAGTAATTGACAACTACAGCATTACATGCGTTCGTAGTATATGAATAAATATTTTTAATAATAGAATCGATCGATTAGAACCTGAAGTGTTGGCAACTAAAACATATTTTAACATAGGTGACTGTAATAACCACCCTGAATACTGATAATCCATACAAGCAAGACGATTGCATGTTTTTCAAGTAAAATACTACGACTAAAAATAACTGTCATAATGAACTTTGTAATTATTATCATAGTTACTTGCATACTCATTTGTTTTTGTATTGATTACAGATATTGTAAAACTAGCAATTATGACGCCTTTTACAACAATTTTTAACCTCGATTTAGAGTGTGTGCTCACTCAAACCTAAAATAGAGTACAATCTTCTATTTAAAGATGGGCAGTATTGACATATGAAATAAAGTTAGATGGATTTGTATATCAAAGGTAGAGCTCAATAAGTATTCTTTACTTCAACAACACAATAGGGTGCGTTTAGCGATGTGGGTCGGGTAAATACCCAGTGGGTAGAGTATTTATAAATGGATATTTACCCCTGCCTCGGGTAAATACCTAAAAACTGGGTATTTATCAAATTTCTAATACATATTTAGAAAGCTAAGCTAACTTTTACTCACATAATAATGTTATCTTAATAAATAAACTACGAATATTTTATGTAAAATAACAATTTAAATGTAACACTGAATAAGCAGTCACCCAGGTAAATTAATAGCTTATCGGGAAGAAACATTGGCTGCCGAAGTTGACGGAAATAAACAATAAGCAATAAATTGCACCTGTCAGAATTTACAAAAAAATTGTGATGGCTCTGACTCCGGAGATTGGAATAATTTATATTGTTTGTATATTATTTTCCAACTTGTTTCTATTTGTGAAAAATGGACTTAACTTGGAGAACATTAATAATAATACATACTTATATACATATTAAGAAATAATCTTAATAAGGCAAAGAAAATAAAAAAATGATATAAACAACGTTGTATACCGATGGGACCATAATTATGTATAACAGCAATGAGATAGCATGAACAAAAGCACATAATGCTCGAGTAAGAAAGAGATAAAAGTTCAAAAAAATATTTTAGTAGGCATGTTTAGTTGACATATACCATAATTAAAATGAGCGTCAAGTCTACTCAACTATTTGTTTCTATGTTCATCTCTTTCTTCTTCCAGCATTGAATTGTTTTTTCATTCATGCTATCTTATTGCTGTTATATACAGGTTGCCTAAAATTGTACGTAACATGGCAATTCCATGAGTTGGAACCCAAATAGAAAATGCAATAATTACTTCGGTAGCTAGGCAACAAGTAGATGCAATAAATAGCTACTTGTTGCCTAGCGACCAAAGTAATTACTGCTCTTTCTATTTCGGTTACTCTTATGGCAAATTTGAACCTTTTCAAACTCATAGAATTGCCATGTTCCCTACAATTTTAGGCAACCTGTATAATTATGGCCCCATCGGTTTTTTGGACAGGAACTGCTCTCAGTCCAGCTATTTTTTTATTCTAAATTTTTATGGAATTCAAATAGAGCACCTTCACTTACCAATCAATTATACTGGTTAGATTAACTTTATATTTGTAAATGAAGCTATAAATACCCGTTTAAATACCTATTTTGGGTATTTACCCCTAAAAATAAATACCCGGGTAATTTACATCACTAGATGCTTTACGGCAATTCTATCGCCAACTGGAACAACTTTGGAAAAAGTAATCTCAATATGAGGCATATCATACGTAACTAATATGTTAATTCTTTCAACGCTTTTTCACGAAAACAGACTGGGAATAAATTAATATCGATTAACATACATGACGTTCAAGGGCGCACAATATAACATTATGTATCAATTATCATCCAATTCTGATTGCTAAACTATAGTCGTATTTCCAGTCCATCATCGTTACTTTTTTTTTCAATATTCACCGAGTGTGATAACTTGGTCATCGGGAAAAAAATGATGATGACAATACAACATGGTTGCTATAGCCGACAGATACTTCTTTTCCAACAATTATCATCCAATATTCCATTAACTATGGTTAAATAGTGTCGAAAGTCTTCGCTTCTACTAATTTGTTGCATCGAATGGAATACCATGCAGACTCTGTTAAAGATTTTTGTTGTAACAAGGAAATTTGAGGACACGAAAGAACTTTACTGAAACAAATGTGGTGGTCTAGGTACTCTAGGTAGTCGAAATATCCCACTCCAACTGCTCTTGGTCATATGGTTACACTTCTACAAAAATATGGATGGAATTAAGGTATTCCAACCATAGTACGTAACATGGGATCCATACATTTAGATCTCTTTTTTGTTACTATTGATCCTCACCTCAGCTGCCAACAAATTCTTCCCCTATGAAACCATGGTGAAAACGATTGGTTCCACACACCATTTTCACAGTTCATTTACGCTTTAATTTTATCTAAATTTCGCACACGATCCATAAAATCTTTGTTTGGGAGGGAGTCTGTTTTGAGCTTGATGATCCATTGAGCATTTTAAAATAATTCTGTTCTGAGTTTATTAACTTTAAACTAAGTTAAAAGGTTGAAAATCGTGACGAAGTGTTCGCAATAGCTTGGAATTCTTAGTGAAAATTAGAAATGATCATTTATCAACCTTTTTCACGTCAATTATGTGATGGAATTTGTCTTCAAACAGGCTGTACCGGCTCAATACAATATTTTTGGTAGTTTGAAATTGATAAACCCTATGGATGCATCTCCAAATAAAATAATTCATAGAACAGAATGAGCCAACGCTACTCAACTACAACCTCATACAATATCCTAGTCGTATTTATGGAAAAACTCTCCCAATATCAAAAGAGAGTGGAAGAAGATTGAAAATCATGAAGTGTTCACGGTAGTGGCGCTTTTTTATTTAATTATGAATGATTAGTAAGAAACTCTGTAGTAACTGATGTGATCGAACTTATCTTCCAATTTGGCTTTAAATTTTATCTACCTGTTATAGGTTGATGAACCATCGTCTACTGAAGTATTTTATTCAAGCACTCGCGGTGATCTTGATTTGTTATTCACAATAAATGATCAGAAACAAGTAGTTAATTGGTGTCATGTCTTTTAACTAATAATAAGATCGAACTTGTTTCCCAATTTGGCTTCATATTTCGCCTGCATGTCATCGAGGATTCCATAGAACATTAGAACCATGTATATATGGAACACCTTTTAATTACGTTTTTAATACAATATGAACGAAACAATAATATCCTATACCATACCATTTCATAATGGCACTGGTAAGAACAGGAACATATTCTACCAACTTTACAATGCGATTTCCGAATTTGATTTATACTATATTATATCCACAATTGACAGAAGATTCCTGTATAAGGTTGATAAACCATGTATACATGGAACATCTTCAATTTAAGCTTCTGATAGAGTAATATGAACAAAACATAACCATCTAAAACCCATACCATTTCCTAATCGCACTAATGGTAAACACACACTACCAACTTTAGAACACGATGGTAGGTGATTGAAAATCGCAAAGCGCTCGCGGTAGTCTCGATTTCTTATTCAGAATTAGTCACGAATGACGAGAAAGGAATGAATAACAGGTACCTTCTTGTTCTTCGCGCCCACGACGAACGGCAGGCCGTCGACAATGGCCACGACCACGCCATTCCTAGCCACCTGCACCTTGTGCGAGTCGCTGTGGCGGCTGTGGTGGTTGTGGTGTCTGGTGCTGTCCGCGGGGGGCGGCGGCCTCACCATGGACTTGGACCTCCGTAAGAAGCGCATCATCTGGTGTTTGACGGACGCGGGCGGCCTCGCCGTGGGGCAGTTGTGTTTTATGGCTTCGGCCGCTTCTACCTTGCTACCGCCGACGCAGGATACCTCGTACATTATCTTTATAGTCACTAACTTCTCACTACGTCCACTCTTTGAGTCAAGATGAGATCCTTTTGGCCGCGGCGGTGCTCGAGGCGCATGTTGGAGCACCGTCGTGTTGGAAACCGCACTTGTAAGTAGTGCCGGAAAGCTGGACACAATAAAAATTGCTGTCAACAACCACGCGCTTTCGCCAGGTGGCTGACGGCAACGGGGCTCGTTCGTGGCTGTCTTAAAATGAGCTTCTTAGTTCGAGTAATAGTGAAAACGTCCCCGGGAGCGACGGCGCGAACATTAAAAATAATATTAATTATGTAATTTACGAAGTGAATATGGGAATGTCAGTCCTATCGCTCGCTTAATGAAATCGTAAAATAGCAATTAACGGTTGCGTCACGACTGGCAGGGCGGTAGGTTAGAGGAATTTTTTGAAAAGCACAAAGAAGCTGTGGGCTTTGATCTGCTCGTTTCACAATATGAATAACTAGTACGTCAAGCGGACAACCTTAACCTTCGGAGACCAAGCGGTTTTGTTTATAGCAGCTTTTCTTGTTCTAGTGGAGGTATTTACGAACGAGCACGCGTGGAAAGTGAAAATCCATGTTCGATAGTGCTGTCATACGTGTCAGCATTTTAAGCGGCTTTCGTGGGGATGTAGTTCATTTAGGAAAATAGGTACGAGCATTATTATCGGCATTTGGGTCAGTTTCAGCGGTTTCAGATGTCAAAGGTTGCTGTCTGTCGATAGCGATATGGATTTTTGTTACGAACCACAATGATATGTGCGGTCTTGTAACATCATGGAAAGTTTAGCAACAATTTTTATGTTGAAAACAATCTTTAATGGTTGTTTTTTTAAGATTTTAGTGCCTACGTGGAAATTTCCTACTTAGTTCCCTTTCCCTCTTCTATATGGATGATATTCTTATTGCAAAAACTATATCTGGGCAATAATTTTCCAATTTTTCACACGCTGTCAAAACAGGGGTTTCGATTTTGTATAAATTACAATAAAATATATTTTGGAACTCGACCGATTTCAGCGGGAAATTTCCGGAACATCCGGGGAAAACTTGCCAAGACGTAAAAACAACCAATTTCGAAAACAGCAGTTCCTGCGCTCCCACAGAGTTTTCCCAGAAATGTTCCTGGAAATTTCGAGGATCTGTTCCAAATGCTGCAAGAGACTCACGCGAAATAAATTAAAAAGCAATTTTGGCCATGCACAGGCCAATTAAAATGCTGGAAATTAGTTAGTCCGCCAAAATTTGTACAGATTTAAATCAATGCTTTTGAATATTCCAACTTGGAAAATTTATATTTTTTATATTCTTTGCAAATTTTAATGTGGAAATTAAAAATGAAAATTTTGAAAATTCTGTGCAAGATTCTTGGGTTCCTATTCCCCCGATGTTTGGAACTTTTACATGTTAAAAGCAAGTGTGAATATTTTATAAGGGGCTATCGTGAAAACTTGACGTAACAACGGCTTGAAAGAATAATTCATGTCTTTGTGTAGAAACGAGGAAGTTTTGCTGCACTAGCGCAAGATTTACAAAAAAAAAGAAAACTGAAGCTATAAAAGGATAACATCCCGCTTCCTATTTCCTGACATTCCTGAATTCCGAAGCAATAAATTAGCTAATTAAGATGTAATTAGAAATATGTGGCAAATTATCACGCGATCATTGTTGAGTTTGAATACACCTGGAAGAACTAAAAAAAGTAGTGAAGGAAAACTGGTTGCGCCTACACTTTTGCCATGCAATTAATTCCGTGTTTATTTATATTTTTTGCAAGAAGCCTTTGAGAGAAAAGACAGTCATGTAGGCACACCGGTAAGCATCATCGAATTAATAAGCAATATTTTAAGACAGCCAGTCATCTGGACGTATGTGCTTTACTTTAAACACGAGGATTTAGTTCTAATTTATGGTCCTATTATTATCACTTTTTAACCGTCAGGCCGTGCAGCCGTGGAACTAAAATTAAATAATCCAATTAAACAACCCGAATCACGCTGTAATTTTATCACTCGCGTCTAAAAATACGAGAAAACGCACTTGAAACCACCAACCACCATGCAGTAACCTCGATAAATTCGAATCGCGTCCGCAATCTAGTTGGCGCAAGCCAAAACAAAACGCGGGGAAACAGAACAACGCGAAGGAAAACAATGGAAGAGCGTAGCACAACTAAAACAAACCGCCGCTGCACGAGAAGCAGTGAATCACCATTAAGTCACTAGGAAATGATTTCACGTTTCGAAAATAGCGGACGTCCCGCTCAAAAAATGCGGCGAAACGCGGCGACGCGCTCGCTTCCAGCGCCAACTTCGCACTGCGTTAACAATTTAACGAATGAGGTAAACGTAAACATAAAACAGACACAAAACGCAGAATGCCAGAGCGGAATTTGTGAGGCTGCAAGCACCCATCTCGCTCTGCTCCACGGCCGACGGCGCAGCGCGGTTTTTCCTTTTGTTGAACCAACCATTGTATGCAAATTTCCTGAAGAACAAGTGAACGTCGTCTCAGTTCGAATCGCGCGCGGGAAAAGGACAGCGCGCGCCGCGTTTGCGTGTGCACGATTACTGATTTGTCTATGTTCTGAAGTATGTGCCCGTGTATGTTTAATGATACTGTTAATCCCGAAGTACTGTTGATATTTCGGTCACTAGCAACAAACGTGTGGAGAACGAACCGCCATTTTGGTTAATGTTTAAGGGGCGAAGGTTGTGTGTGTGCCGACTTTATGCGGATTAAAAACGTAAATTTACCTGCGAAACCGTAAAATGCGAAATACTGTCGCAATATTCCCGAAACGAGCTAAGGCGTCCCATGCACGCGATCTATGGTTCTAAAGCCGCGCACACACTGCTGCAATCTGTATAGTTAAATATCGAAATATTATTATGAATCTACTAAAACTACTTTGACGTCAAAATGGCATACAACAATTTTTAAATTCAATAATTTCTCGAAAAATTTTCCATACGGTCGGTAAATTCGAAGTCGATAATCCCGACCGTCAGGTGGTTAAGCTGAATGTAGAATATTAAATCTACGACCCACTAGCCGCAAGTACCAAAACGGCATAAATCAAGAGTAATTTCAACAAACGATAATTTAAAGCATCGACAGAAAAGCTAATGCTTTAGCAGGGTGTCTAGCAGATATGGCATTCAAAATTCCCGTATAATTCCCGTATTTTCCCGGTCATTTTATTAGGATTCCCGGATACTTTCTGGTCTTCCGGTCTGACTTTTTCGGGTATTCATTAAAAACAAAAAAAACCAACAACAACCTGTCTTTGCGCGACCCGTACATTTTTGCAATTATTCCGGATAATCCGAAAATGTCGTTTATTATTTCCGTAAAACGGCAAAAATTACTGCAAATTCCCTTTGATAAAAAAATTCTCGGTTGCCTACGAAATTCCCGCATATTTCCCGCATTTTTAAGGGCACTTTCAAATTCCCGTATAATTCCCGGTTTTCCAGGAATTCCCGGTCGCTAGACACCCTGTTTAGGAAATGTCGCATCAATTTTACCAAAAAACGATCACTTTTATATTTTGTTGAAATACTATTATAATACGCTGCACGTTTCATTCACACGTCAGAGCTTCTAATCATTTCCCCGAAGAATACTTCATTAGTCAGTAAAGAACGCACCGGAAGTATGTAACGGGCTGTATTAAATGCATAATACGCACGGCCATGCAAATATAAACTGAAAATCAATTTGAATTCCCCGACCAGTAAAGGCAAAAAGCAATAAAAATGTATGCACACTTACAAATCACAACTGACATCTGAGTAATTAAATTGAACACCTTCAACCCTGACCCTTTATGCTCATAAAAATCAATAGTTTAATTAACATAGAAACTTGTTTTACACATAACAGTAAGGACTCGCATGGTTATTAAAGTAAGTAACCCATTACCGTTTTCCATGTTTAAACAATTTAGTTAAATCACGGCGAACATATTTAATCAAGCCCCAACTAAAATATTATTTTTTATTTTGTAAGTGGGGTCTCGCACGGTTCCAATCGTGGCCCATTGTTATGTTTGTTATTCGATAACGTAAATAAAAAAGCACCAGTATATTACAGAAACTTTATTAACCCTTTACAGCCGATGTGCCGTTGATTTGGGCTATGTTTCTCAGCTGATGTGCTGCGAACTGGTACGAGACCGTCTTTAACTATGTACAGTTACTTAACGACTACTTCTTACTTAAAACTACCTGGAGCCGCCCTGCCGCGCTCACCCCTCCCTTACTAGGGTGCATGCCTGGAGGCTCCAACATACCGCCCCCTTTGAAGTCCTTTAGGCTTCGAAACAAGAAGAATTAATAATATTATGTACAATAACGTAATAAAGACTGTATAAAACAATTCCTACACCTAAAGCACAATATACAATGATTCTTACAATTAAACAATATATACCCCTATTACTAATACATAAATCGTTTATGTTCACTCATTTAGAGGCAAAAAGCACAATTTGTTTAAAGGCCTTCGCAACACTCCGCGCACTGTTTTTACCGTTACCACTCTCACTAATTGGTCAGCCCCTGGATGAAGCTCAATTATTCTCCCCAAGAGCCACTGTTGAGGTGGTACGTTGTCCTCTGCCACGATGACCATTCTTCCTATACGAATATCTTCGAGCGCCCTTTGTCGCCACTTGGAACGCTGTTGCAGTTGAAGCAGATATTCTCTATGCCACCTTTTCCAAAAATGTTGCCGAAGTTGCTCCACTCTTTGCCACCGTGAAAGGCAATTTAATTTTAAATGGGTTGTATCGGGTTCCACCATTGTCATCAACGGTTCCCCGATCAAGAAATGACCAGGAGTCAGTGCGGCCAAGTCATTAGGATCAGAGGTCAGCGGGGTGAGGGGTCGGGAATTTAGACAAGCTTCGATTTGGGTAAGGAGAGTGTATAATTCTTCGTATGTTAATAGCGCGTTACCTATAACCCTTTTTAAGTGATATTTCATCGCCTTAACATTTGATTCCCACAAACCCCCCATGTTCGGCGCACGAGGTGCTATGAATTTCCACTCGATATTTTTAGCAGCTAATGTGCTTATCAATTCATTTTGAAAGTTAGAATTTTTAAGAAATTGGGCCAAATCAGCCAATTCGCGTTTGGCTCCTATGAAGGTAGACGCATTATCTGAATATATGCGTGATATATGACCACGTCTTGCGATAAATCGTTTAAGCGCACTTAAAAACGATGCTGATGTTAAATCGCTCACTACCTCCAAATGCACTGCCTTAGTGGCAAAACATACAAATAACGCAATGTAAACCTTTATGGTTCTTTTACCGCGTCCGCGACCCTGTTTGGCCAAAATGGGTCCTGCGTAATCCACTCCTGATATTAAAAAAGGACGTGTTAATTGCAACCGATCTTTGGGAAGATCACCCATTTTCTGCACAATAGTACGGGGCTTTGCATGAAAACATCTCATACATTTATGAATGATGTGCCTTATGACACCTTTTGCAGCTATAATCCAATATGTCTGCCTTAATGCCGCTAATGTAGCTTGCGCCCCTGCATGCAATTGACGCTCATGTTCACTGATAATAAGCAATCTGGTCAAGTGATGATTTTTAGGCAGAACTATGGGATGCTTTACATCATTAGATATAGCTGCATTTCTTAGTCGACCACCTACCCTTATTAAGTCATCGTCGCCTACAAAGGGATTTAAAGAAGCTAATGGGCTACATTTGTCCACTACCTCGTTTTTATTTAATTGCCATCTCTCAGCTGCAAATGCCTGCTGTTGTACAATGCGAACTAAAGCAAACGTAGCCTTTTGCAGTTCATTAGATGCCAGCGGCCCTGATTTTGCATCTGTCTTGTTTTTGCAATTTTGAATAAATCTAAAACAGTAGGCTATCACGCGCTGTAGCTTGGAAAAAGATGAAAATTTGTAAATGAACTGCGTCTCTACATTCATTGTTGTAAAGGCTATAACCTTCTTGCGTTTCTCTATAATCTCAACATTCCCTATCTCTAAAGTTGGTTGTTGGTATTCTTGATTCAACCACGTCGGACCAAAGAACCACGTTCGATCGGTGATTAATTCTCTAGGTAGCAGACCCCTACTAACAACATCTGCAGGGTTATCCCGCGACCTTATATGGCTCCAATTTTCTATTTGAGATAACGACTGAATTTCAGACACCCTATTTGCGACGAAAGTATTTAACGTATTAGGTTCTGTCGCTAACCACGCTAATACAATAGTCGAATCAGTCCAACAATATTCCCTTTTAATGTCTAAATTAAGCGTTTTCTTAACGCTATCCATTAATTTAGCTAACAATAAAGCAGCGCATAGCTCTAGCCGCGGTATTGTGACTGTTTTCAGCGGCGCAACCCTACTTTTGGCACACAATAATTGAGAACTATGTTCATTATTAGTGCCTATTGTCTTAATATATATCGCAGCTCCGAAACCTAATTTTGAGGCATCGCAAAAGCCGTGGATTTCTATTGATTTGAAAGGAAAACACGACACTACTTTACGATTGATTTGTAAATCGTTTAAATAAGACAGTTGACTTAAAAATTCAGTCCACGTCGAATGAATATCCATGGGTACGCTCTCATCCCAAGCTATTTTCAATAACCATAATTTTTGCATTATAATCTTTGCTTTCATCGATACTGGTGCTATAAGACCTAAAGGATCAAAAATCTGAGCTATCGCGGATAAAATCGAACGTTTAGTAATTTTACTACATAGTGTGTGTGTTTTAATTTCGTATTTTAGAAAATCACCATCACAATTCCAAATTAATCCTAGCGTCTTAGTTTCTCCATTCTTATCTAAATTAATTACACCATCTGGCCTTATACCACTACTTCCCGAAAGGATTTGTTTTTCATTCGAAGCAAACTTACGCAATTCGAACCCCCCTTGTGCCAAAATGTCAATTATTTCATCCTTTAGCGTTATTAGCGCATTTAATTCATTCCCGCCCGTAATGAGATCGTCCATATAAAAATCGCGACCTATAACTTTACTGCTTAGAGGATAATTAACTTGATTTTGTAAAGCTAGTTCTTGCAAACATCGAGTTGCGATGTAACTGGCTGGTTTCGTACCATATGTAAGTGTAAGCAACCTGTATGTTTGAAGGGGTTCATTAGAATTATTTCGCCATAATATTCTTTGATAATCAGCCTGCTGCGGATGAATTTGTATTTGGCGATACATTTTTGCTATGTCGCCCGTTAACGCATATTGAAAGGTCCTGAATCGCGTCAAAATTGAAAATAAATCTTGTTGAATCACTGGTCCACACATTAAATTGTCGTTTAAACTCGACCCGTTGCTAGTCCTCGCCGACATGTCAAAGACCACTCTTAGCCTGGTGGTTGAACTAGATTCCTTAAACACCGCGTGATGAGGAAGATAGCAACTCGGCACGTTTAATTGATGTTCCGGAACCAATTCCATGTGATTTAAATGCTTGTATTCCGTCATAAAATCCATATATTGCTGCTTTATTTCTGGCTTACAGTTTAACTTATGCTCTAAATTATAAAATCGCTTTAACGCATTTTGGTAAGACGCGCCCAAGGCCAGCTTATCGTTTTTAAACGGAAGTCTTACTACAAACCGACCATTTACATCCCGATGAAAAGTGCTCCTAAAGTGGTTTTCCACATTTATTTCTTCAGCAGACAAGTGTCTTTGACATGAGTATTGTTCAAGTTCCCAGAATTTAGTTAAGCTATTTTCTAATCTGCTTGCGGTACTCAGGTTGCACGAAGTTCTTGTGGTACTTAAAGCAAATTCTATTGAGCCCCCGATTAGCCATCCAAAATGCGATTTCTGTAAGAAAGGTTGATGGTTGTTCGTTCGTATTTGGCCCACACAAAGAACTTCCCAAAATAGCCCGGCACCTAGCAATAAATCTATGGGGCCTGCTTGGTTAAAATATGGATCAGCAATATTGAGATTTACGGGGATTTGAACCATGGCCCTGCTGAATGATCGCGACGGAATATCTTGTGCAATTTGCGGTACTATAAGACATTGCACGTCTGCAGTGAAATTATTATGACGGGACTTGACAGAGACTTCTACCATTTTTTTGACGTAACTGAGACCTTGATTAATACCCGCAATTGTAATATTTGTGTTCACTTGATTCAGAGATAATTTTTTTGCTAAGTTCTCAGTTATGAGATTACTTTGAGAACCTACATCTAAAAGTGCCCTAGCTTCGTGTAAGTTTCCCTTGCTATCACAGACATTGACTAAAGCGGTTGATAGCAATACAGTCGTATTAATGTCTTTGTTTGAACATATCATTGATGTTGATGGCACTATTTCCGATTCATTCAATTGAGAGGCACTGCTAACCTCTGCTAACGTTGTAACATTTTGAACTACATGTAACAAACTATTATGCCTTTGTTTGCATTCGCGGCACTTTAAGGTCGATCGGCAATCATTTGTTTTATGATTATTTCTGAGACAGTTTGAGCATAAATCGAATTTCTCGACTTGCTTAAGGCGATCGGGAACACTTAATTTTAAAAATTCTAAACACTGATATATGTTGTGCGAATTGCGTTTACATTGAAAGCACGACGGTTTGTTGATATTCAAGTATGAAGCATGACGAGGTGGTTTTTCCCTTAAGCTTACTTTGTTTGATGGATTCGCCTGATGTGGCCTTGTTAAAGAGCTTAACGATTCGAGTACTTCGCATCGTTTGTCTAAAAATGTTATAAATTCCTTTAAAGTTGGAATCTCGCTATTTAGACACGATTGCCACTCTTTGTTAGTGGTATAATCTAATTTTTCGCTCAAAATTGGAACAATAAGTGCATCCCAAGAATCAACAGGTAAATTTAGAACCTTTAATGCTGCCATGTTTGAGTTTACCTTGTCTACCAATTGGCGCAGCAAAGTATGAGATGGTCTAGAAATAACTGACAATTTTAATATAGACTGAACATGTTCTTGTATGATTAACCTTTTATTTTCATACCTTCGTTTTAGAATTTCCCAAGCAGAGGTATAATTAGCTTGTGATACAGGCAATGCATCAACTGCATGCAGAGGTTCTTGCTTAAGGCAGGATTTTAAATAGTGAAAACGTTCACAATCATTTAATTTGTGGTTATCATGGATTAGCGATTTAAAGGTGTCATAAAAAGCTCTCCAATTTGAATACCTTCCGGAGAATTCGGGCAAATTTAAAATTGGTAATTTGATATTAAATTGCGATTCACGCGAATTTTCTGCAGGAACTCTCTGTGACGCAGAACCGGTATGATCTTCCAAAATTGATTGAATTGCGCATACTGTATTAAAATACAGCGTGTCAAAGTTATCCTGATCATCATTTTCTGACAAATCTGGATTAATCATTAAGATTTCCATTTGCAAGCTATTAAACTGATCGTTAATCTCCTTTAACATGGGAAGTCGTACCTTCAACTGATTAACATTATCCCCTTGTTCAAAATTACCTACAAAATTTGCTATTTTTGTCAATCTAGCCTTAACATGACCCCGTTTGTGAATCAAGGTTCCTAATTCCGCCGCCATATCAATTAAATATTAGAATAGACTGCACGGCGACAAAGATATACACTCTCCGATGATAGGACGGGTGAAATAGAGTTATGGAAAGGATCACTGACCTGTTTGACCTAATGCCCTCCGTTTTTCTACTGATGTGTAGTTGATGTAATTGGCCTTGATGCTGCTGATATGCAGAGAATTTGATCGGAGTCGTCGTCTTGAAGCTGCTGATGTGCAATAGGAAAACGTCCCTCGTTGGTGCTGCTGTTGTGCGGCTGATGGAGCTCGATTTCCAGGAATTTCGACGAACGAACACACTTTTTAAATTAATTTACCGGTGATCCGTCTCGAAGGACCAATGTTATGTTTGTTATTCGATAACTTAAATAAAAAAGCACCAGTATATTACAGAAACTTTATTAACCCTTTACAGCCGATGTGCCGTTGATTTGGGCTATGTTTCTCAGCTGATGTGCTGCGAACTGGTACGAGACCGTCTTTAACTATGTACAGTTACTTAACGACTACTTCTTACTTAAAACTACCTGGAGCCGCCCTGCCGCGCTCACCCCTCCCTTACTAGGGTGCATGCCTGGAGGCTCCAACACCCATTACTATCTTTCTTATGTTAGAAACAGAATTATATACATTTTGATAGGCTATATCTCCATATCTCCTATTAAGCTAAAATAGTGTTTTTGATTTTTATGATTGTTATTTTGAATTAGAAAAGCGTCTGTGAACGAAGGAAAAGTTATACACAAGGCGATATTCTACCTTCATTATCGCAATTACATAATTACATACTAATACTCTGTTACTCCGTAAATGAGGTTTCGTAATCCAAATGAGTTTTAAAATTCGCAATGGCATATAATATAACAACGATTCGGTAACATGTACTATGTTAGAGAATATGAATTAGGTACAGGCATTTCAATACTAATAATGAACTAGTTCTTTAAGCTGCGTAACTAAAATATCAATTACACAATTGCTACAAACGGTTTACGGCCCATTATTTTTCGTCTCTTGAAAAATGATTTACTAGAATCTTTGTAAATTATTTCGGCCACCTGAAAAACTGCAATGTATATTATTTTAAGATTATAGCAGACATCTTTCATGCATAAAACAGCTTCGGTGGGGGTTCGCATGATTCCTATAGTGGCCCACTATTTTTCTTATGTTACAAAATGAACTACGCAAATCCTGGTCAATTATTTCGGTCACTCAGTAAGCTGAAATACTTTTGTCAAACGTATAATTGTTATAGAAGCATCATTTACATACAGGGTGACTTAATAGTTACGCAGATATTTTAAACAGCGATACTACATATTAAAAGCACACAAAAAACGCAAAACTATCTTATACAAATATTTATCGTTTTTTGAGAAACACGATGAAGTTAATTTGTTTGAGAGTCGCTGGAGCTCAGTTTCGATGGCTGTTCTCAAGGTTCTTACAGCGGCTCACTATTTTTTTCTGTGTGAAAAGTTGAATTACTCGAAGCGCAGTGAATTATTTCTACCGCCAGGTAAGCGAAAATGTGTTTTCAAACTTGTAATAGAGGTATCGTTTATATATGCAATGTTTTCGGTGGGGGCCCGCAAGCTTCTTATAGAGGCCCACTATTTTTTCTACGTTAAAAGACCCAATTATCAGAAGCCCGGTGAATTATTTCCGCCGGCAGACGAGCTACAATAGTGTTTATTTGCAATCACATTGTAATATGTCAATTTCATGACATAACAACAGCTAGTTATATTATGAATAGACAATAGGCCCCCTGTGTAAAACTGCAAGCTTGCAACCTTGAACAATAATAGCTTCTTTTGTGTGAACTGCAAGTCTGCAACCTTGAACGCACGTGGCTTCCTGTCTCACGCTCCCTTTTAGAGATAACGCTTATCTTAGCTGATTAGGCATAGTATATATACTAGTAGCTTGCACCTCTAAGTTAAGCTCCAGTCAGTCGATAAGTTCCATTGTGTTCGTATCATAGCTAGATGTAAGAAATTGTCCGGCGGCTAGCTGTGTGCTTCCAATGTTATATTTCATTGTAAAATAAAAATAAACGTTTTTTAAAAAGTCGTTTCGGCGGCCTTTTAATAAAACTAGCTGGGAACTAGATGATTACATGAAACTAGCCAGGAAATTATTACATACCCCAAAAATATTACATACCTGAAGAGTGGGGTGTTTCCATGGTAACAAAACATTGAGTGGGTTGTTTTCATGGTAACAAAAATATTAGCTACATCAAGATATCTATTATTCAGAATTCAATTGTAGTTATTTTTAAAATTAGATGATTGCAAATAAAATAGTATACATACCACGGTGGAAAGTTTCATCCGTGTCTCGAGATAAAGTTAACCTCGACGCTACGCGTCTCGGTAAACTACCTAATCTCTCGACAGTAATGAAACACTTCCCACCTCGGTATGTAATATACTATTTCAGACGTATAATTGCAGTAATATGCAATATTTTCGATGGAGGTTCGCATGGCTTCTCATAGCGGCCAACATTTTTCTACGTTACATGTTCTATGCACATCCTGATGAATTGTTTCGAACACCAGGCATTATGAAGTATTGTTGTCAAACATATAATTGCAACAGAGCTATCATTTACTATACAACAGCTTCGACGGGTGGTCACATGGTTCTTAAAGCAGCTCAATATTTTCCCTATTTCTAAACGATTTACAAGAATTCTGGTTATTTCGTCCACCGCGCAACTTAAAATATTGTTTTCAAACATATAATTGCTATGACCGGCATCTTTTACGTATATGTAAAGCAGCTTCGGTGGGGGTTTGTATGGTTCTTAAGGCGGCTCATTATTTTCTCTATCTTCAGAAATGATTTACGCGATTCTTGGTGAAGTATTTCGGCCACCAGACGGTAACGTTTGTATTTGTTTCGCGTATTCTAATTGTTTATTTCGTATACTGTTTGAGGCTTTAGAGCGACTTTCACTCTGATGATGCAAGCTGCAAGGTCTTGCGAAACGTTAGTGAATATGGATGCACAAACAGCAAAACGGCCAAATCTGCCTAAGTATCCTCGTTCTCAAGATACTCAAACAACACGAGCCACCAAAGAGCATGGCCATCGCGCTGGGTTTTGCTCGACTTTACAAGGTGCAAGGCACATTAAGCCAGAGAATGCTGGGTGTTCATCTACAAATACTACGCGGTCTAAGCCGAAATTCTATGCTAAGGAGAATGTTTATTTCGTCATGCAGGCGTCTCTGGTTTCGCTTTTTTGAGATATGAAACGTGGCCTCGAATTAGCAAGATGCATGTAATTGTCGTTCCCCAGAAAAGCCTGTAATTCAGGCTTTCCCTTGAAGCTTCTAATTCACTCGGGAGTTTTGAAACTCCATCGATCCTGGAAACATAATTTGATTCTGGGCTACATCGCCTGGTGATCCGCTGCAGATCTCTGCAAGCACCCTCAACCTGCTGCAGCATAGCTGTAAGAGCCCGTTTGGAGGCTATTTAATCAATCACTGCAGACGCCCGAACTCTCAGATAAGTAACTTACGACCTAATGAACTACGTCGCCGCAGCTCTGTAATATATGTGGAATTATTCCTTCTTGGCGTAGCACTCTAACCTTGATGTGCCATTTAATCGGCGCGCTTGGCTGGTTTAATGATATTCATACTGTAAGCTTTAGGTGCATTGATGTAGAGAAATTAAAGCTGTTCTTAGTCCGTAATTTACATGTTATTGGTTTGACCCTTAATTACTTATTTCATTGTGTTAGTTACTAGTACGAAATGCTAATTTGGACCTGTGGCACTGGCTATTATATGCAGCGTTTGCCTAAGAAATTCAATACATTGTGTATGTCATTTATGTTTCTGATTTCGTTACTGCTACCTTTTGTATTTCACAAATTGTACTACTGCCTGCTGCGATTATTTGGGTTTGTAAGCGGTCTGAGTATATTTGTCGTAATTAAAGACTTGTCGGCCCTCATTATATTTGGTACCGACATCATTTAAAGAACTGCACGCCGTCGTCACTGAGTCTAGCTGGCGGGCCCTAAAGTATAATCTCGTAGCGTTGCGATATTTTATGATATTTAGGAAAATGATAGCTAACGAGAGCAATTATTTTTTTTATTTAATAATCAATACTTACATGATTAACCACTGTCTAATTAACATCATAATAAAATAAAAAAATAATTAACTGTATCCTGTAGCAATAATAATTGTGAAGTTAAATTGAGGATTTAGATCCATAATAGAAAAAAAAGGATTTGAATAATCTTTTTATATAATACGGATCCGAACCTGGTATCCGTGATTCGAATAATTTTTGATGATTGGGATTCGTAAATCGATTCTATTTTCAGAGGATTCGTTCCTGCTCTGATAATTGCTACATACGGCATCTTTTACATATATAATAGCTACGATACGGTAGGGGTTTGCAAGGTTCTTGAAACGGCTCACTTTTTTCCTATCTTCAGTAACTATTTCTCAGAATCTCGGTGAATTATTTCGTCGACCAGATAAACTGAAATATTGTTTTCAAACGTATAATTGCCATACATGGCTTATTTTACATATAATACGGCTTCGGTGGGGGTTCGCATGGTTCTTTAAACGGTCCACTATTTCTCGTATCTTCAGAAACGATTTGTTAGAATCTTGATTAATTATTTCGGTCACCAGACACTTATTTTCCAGGATAACTAATATAGAAGTGATCTTTTACATATAAAATAGCTGCGGTGAGGGTTCCTCTTATACTTAAAGAGGCTATTTTTCCACCTTAAAACGATTTATTAGAATCCGCGTTAATTATTTCGGTCACTAGACACACTGAAACATTGTTTGTCATAGAAAACATCTTTAACATATAAAAAATCGCTATGGGGGGGGGGGGGGTCGCAGGGTTCTTAAGACGGCTCACTAGTTTTACTAGATAATAGAAACGATTTATTAGAATCCTGGTTATTTATTAGATTCTTGGTTAATTATTTCGGTCACTAGACAAACTGAAATTTTATTTCTGAACGTATAATTACATTGGAAATCATCTTTTACATAGAAAACTGATTCCGTGGAAGTTTGCATGGTTCTCAAAGCGGATCACTATTTTTCCTATCGTCAAAAATGGATTATTAGCATCCTAATTTTTATTTTTAGAGCATGTAAATGTAAATTGGATAAAGAAAAATATCCTCATTTAGACAACTGTAAAAGAACATTTACAGGACTTTTGTAGCAGTAATTCATTAACAGGGCTCGAGTTTGGAGAAGCCATTTAAATAGATATTAATTAGAATTGAAAAATATTTGTCCTAAAAAGAGCCTTCCATAAAAAACGTCAAAATTATGCAAACATACTACTTGTCGGTAAATAATAAAAAATCTAAAAAACTACTTTAACATTTTATATTATTTTTCCCAATTATAAATCTTAAGTGTTCACATAAAAAAATTGGAAAAATATTTAAAAAATTGAAAAATAAATTTTTAGCTAGTTAAAAAAATAGGGGTTTTCTAGCCTTGAGATTGTTCAGTTAGCTAAAAATAACACACTAAAAAAATATCATTGAAATCTTACTTATTTTCCGAAAAATCACACTTTTCGGATTTTGACAATTTCGAAAAACTCCATTTTAAATAAGTAAAAATCACTCAGTATATATGATACGGGCTACATAGGTTTTTACACAAGCACAAATTATTGACGTAAAAAGTTTTTTTTTAAATCAAAAATATTTTTTGTATGCAGAGTTTTTGGCGGACACTGTATATTTCTGCAATTAAAATTAGGAGCTCCATCAGCTGGTTATGTGATTTTTTAAATAAAGCTGGGAAACTAAAATAATAAATAATCAAATTTCAACAAGTTATTACATAAGTTGTTCAAATTGACATCCTTCGTATTACAGCACAGACATCTTGGAACTGTTCTGGTGGAATTTATGAGATTAGCAGACTTTAATTGGCGAACATTAATCAAGGAAAATAGAAGAATAGACCACATTGTAAAGATAAAAAGAATTAAATAGTAAAAAGCACCACCTGATAAGATATTTTAATTCCGAGTTCAATTATAATATATAGTTTCAGGAATTTCAATTCATGATCAAGTAGCTACAACGCGGGGCAAAATAAAAAAAAGACTTTATCAGCTCTGCTAATGGAAGTTCACGAGCTTAGGGTTAATTAATACATTTCTACGTTAAAAAAGAACGAATCGTACAAATTCCGGTCAATTATGCCCTTAATGGAGCACCACAAACCTCGTTTTATTCTGCTACTGCTGTGGAGATATATGTAAAAGTGGGGGGTCGCAAGGCTCTTATAATGGTCCGTTATGATCTTTCATATGTTAAAATTATGCAAAATCCTTCGCACTCAGGAGAGCTGAATTTGTCAAATGCATTGACTTAAATAGCACCATATAAAAAAATAAACCGGCATTGATACGATAAAAGGTTCTACTAAAACCTAAATTTGTAGGACTTAACATTATTATGGTGTAAATTTGCTAAATATTAGTTGCGATTGTTTTGATCTTAGGAGTGCAAGTTACTGTTTGTTGTATGTATATTAAGATAATGCAGAGGTGTTTGAACAACGGTATTGTAGCTGTGATATAGATTTAAGTTCAGAAAAAGCGGGATTAGGAGGTTCAAGTAAATATATAGGATGTTGCGTAACTGTAATGACGTCATCCATCGTGAGGCCACTATAATTTTTTACTTTTATAATTGTTTTTGCCAAAGCTAGACAACATTCCTAATTTAAAATTTTCTACAAAAGTAATGAATGGACTTGTTTGGAAGCAAACGACCTTCTGAACTGACGTCATTGGTTGGCCACCGGCTAATGTCCGTATGATTCAAGACAATTAAAACTACTAATTGTTGGCCATATAAACTAATGAATCACCTGACAACTTGTACATTTGGAAAAACACCACGATTATTCGTAAATATGTGTTAGTAGTTCTTCCGATATTGTTGTTCGTATCTATTTAGTATCACTATACATATTTATCTTACAAATTGCTCAGCCTTTCCTGCAGTCTTTTGTTGTCCTTTCTCGTCGTCCTCGACAGATGCGGCAAAGTTTTATCAGAGCGAAACACTCTGCCAAGGAAAATGACATACGCAACTAAATTCCGTAAATGAAGTCCCTCTTTGTGCTGGCTGACGAGTGCAGGCGTGTTGCGTGATTCAAAGTAGGACAAGAAGTCTCCGGGGATCCCGAAATGGGGATGATGCAGGCATAAATGGGGCACAACTTCCTAGTTTCCTCGGCAAAACCTTTGGCTTCTCCACAAGTCCGCCAGTGGCGCATCATCACGGTGAGGGTTTTCAGGTCGAACAATAGTTTTAGTTTCCTCGTCCGTTATCTGTCAATCTAACAACCCCATGGCCGCCTTTCTCTTAATTTTCCCAAATTTAGCAACACGAAGGCGATTTCCCAGCGGCAAAACGCTATTGTTCTGGAGGGACACCTGCGACGTGGTTAATTCTCGTCATGACGTCAGATGCCAATCATCTCAATGAATTATCATTGCCAGAAGCTGTATGTATCAGAGCCCACTGTTCTCCATAGGCTTTGTCCTACACCGCAAAAAATTTCCATACAGATCTTTGTTTGAACTTCCGCCAAGCATCGATCGAGCGAACAATTCAAACGTCTTAGACCAAATTGGGCGCAACAGCTTCTCGGGAAACTCGAATTTCAGCAAATTCCCCGCCAGAAGGATTGATGCCGCTATTAATAATTCGAAACCAAGCGGCCACATGCAATTCAGATATGGGATCGGATTTGTCTCCGGCATGGTGAAAGTGGGCGAGATTCGAGTTACGTTTGACTGGTAATTGGAGAAAGTGGGTGTCTGAATGGACATACCTTAAAGCCTCTGGCGACTAATGTGAGCATTTCGTGTCAAGCTTATTAAATATTAAGCCCAAATTGTGCCTACGCCCAGCCCCAATTTCTTTTCCATGTTAGATATTTTATGACATCGTTCGGGCCGTAATGCATCTTTATGGGTTGCATCGATATCCATTAAACTTTCAATTGCCAACTGCGTTCATGTACTAAGAGTAAAAATATCCTATATTTCCATATTGAATTGTATTGCGATAAGAAAGGTTTCTAGTGTAGAAACTTCACAACAATATAACGCTTTTAAAAATGTAAAGATGAAACGATACAACCCTCTTCAAGATTATTGCGTCATTATATTGCTCCTGTAAGCGCTTCAAGATATTTAAAGGGACTGATATTATATGTTTGGTAATCAAAGTTATAAGACTTCTAAGGCGATTACAAGAGCTTTAGAGTCACGGCTAAAGGCACAATAATCGCTTTCATTGCAAGTAGTACTCGTTCTTAAACTTCTAGATGAAAATAATTTAAGTTCTACAAGAAATACTCAATTAATTTTATAATGATGAAGTTTATAAAGTGGTCGTTCATTATCTTACAAAGATCGATATATGTACGTGAAATGGTAATGTATCTTTAAAGTGCCGAAGTGCCAAATTTCCATTTTCTGGTAACAATAAAAATTTCACTTGTTTCTCCTCCTATTATCTTTGGAATATTTTCACATCAACGTCAACATCATCATCAACAGGAACACGTTTGAATGTTGAAATAAGAATTAGCATGCCACTACCACAACCAAAGTATACATAGCAAACACGTCAGGTTACAGGGGCAATTAAGGGTGTCAATGATATAGTCGACTCTTCTAATATACATAATCGTGGTACAAAAATTGCAATAATCAATTGTCTTGAAGAGCGTTGGTTGACCATGGCTTCCACCATATTGGTAGTTTCTGATTATTTCGACAGATCTCAGGGCTATTTCCGTTTCACCATGATGGTTGACCTATCGGCTTTTAATTACGTCACGCACATATGGGGTCATAATTGCACACGATGCGTATGACCTAGAATTTATGCTAAAAAGGCTTTATGAGAAATACGAAGAATGGGGACTAACTGTTAATATAAAGAAAACTGAATATTTAGCCATAAACACCCAATTTCAAGTGCTAATTAATAATGGAGTAATTAAGCAAGTCCAGCGATTTAAATATTTAGGAACAACAGTAACGAAAGATGGCATAGGCAAAGAGGAAATAAAATCAAGAATAGAAAATAGTAGGAAGATACTGGGAAGTCTGAATTCAATATGGTGGGACAGGCGCATATATCAGCAAACGTCAAAAAACACATTGGTAAATCAATGGTAGAATCCGTATTATGCTATGGATGCGAGACGTGGACAATCAATAGCGAATACAAAAGGAAACTACAATCAGTTGAAATGGAGT
Source organism: Agriotes lineatus (assembly GCA_940337035.1). Classification (NCBI taxonomy): domain Eukaryota; kingdom Metazoa; phylum Arthropoda; class Insecta; order Coleoptera; family Elateridae; genus Agriotes; species Agriotes lineatus. Next base: position 88,940,649 of record OW679201.1, read on the forward strand.
ATCTTCGAAGAAGTCTTGGCGTGGCAACACTAGAATATGTGATGAATGAGATCCGACGAAGAATGGAAGCTCAGGATAGGGTGACAGATAGAATCGAAAGAAGAAGTCTGAAATGGTTTGGACACTAACTGACAATGACAGGTTAGAGATGGTCGAAACACTCGAAAGGTATTTTCAGATGGTTTCCCCCAGGAAGGTGTGAAAGGGGCAGACGAAAAAGATCTTGGAATAATGGTATTAGAGAAGCCATGAATGTATACCAAGTACAAGATGAAGATGGCCAAAACCGAGATGTATGGCGTTTGAGGACCGGTAAACCGCGAATGGCGGTATAAAGCAGAAATTATATATACATATGGGGTATGAAATGTATTGCTCGAGATGTATCAAGAGCATCCATAAGAGTGTCTTGGACTGAAATCGTTGTACGATGTGGATATTGGGATGGCTAGAGCAACCCCATGTGCCATATCCAGCATCCATAAGAGTGTCTTGGACTGAAATCGTTGTACGATGTGGATATTGGGATGGCTAGAGCAACCCCATGTGCCATATCCACCTCCTTTAGTTTTTTTATACGTTGATTTCAAGTTAATTTTTGGTCCATGTGTTAGACCCGATTGTGGTATGGGAGCGTTGTCAACAGGTCCTATGTACGGACTTTACTCCGTTTACCTTGACTCTCCATTTGTTTAGCCATTCTTCTAGTAGATTTACTTGCTCTTGCAAGAGGTTTGTTGCATTTTGGGTGTCTTCGTTGCACTCAAGAGCGTGTATGGTGTAAAAAGTGAAAATCAGGTAAAGCACAGGACCCAAAATATTGCCTTGGGGAACCCCAGCGATGATTGGCTGTAGCCTCAAAGTTTGGCTTATGAATTTGGTTTGGAAGTAAGAGTTAAAAGGTAGGATTTAAACAGACTGCTAAAAAAAGAGAATGTTGTGCACTATATCACATTTTCAAGTAATTTTTGAATTACATTACACATTAGTTATACAGTGACTCTTCTGGATGGTTGAAATTCAAACCGATATTTTAAAGCAAACGTGCAATTTATATACGAGGCATAATAATCAGAGACTGCATCGCAAGGCGTGTTTAAAAACCTTTTAATGAACCGTGAAATATATATAGGATACGTTTAGATTATCCAAATTGACTCGCTTAAGAAATTTAGGGCATCACACAGCATTCTAAGACATAATGCTGTTTTTAACTAACGTCAAATACAGAGAAGTAGTCTAGAGCAGCCGAGGCTCGTGGAGACTTTTGATGGTAGTCAACCGAACCTCAAACGCACTTCCATATTTCGCATATTTCAAGATGTGCGACAATTTACCAGTAAATGAATCAATGTAAATAAAAAAATAAACTGCTCAAGTACAGGTCTAAAGAGTAGCTTCAGCACTGCGAAAACATTAAGTATTATAGTGCACCCAGAATGTGTAGTTCAAAACGTGACCACCGAACTTCTGTAGATGGCGCCAAGTGGACAAGCCGCCACTGTGCTACAATGCTTGGAAATTTTGCAAAGTGGAAAATCGCCACCTTTCGCCAAAACCAAATAGCGCATGAAGGTGCTCGGGATCTTAGCAACAACTTTGCCCCCTTTCAAAATTTCGATATCTGTAGCCGTTCGAAAGTTACAGGCGATCCAGACAGACAGACAGACAGACAGACGGACGGACGGACAAAACGTTCGCATAAGTACGCTGAAGCTACTAATAATGTCTTAAGTCGGTATTGGCAGTTTTCGAACATGCTCCGTGAGCGTGAGCGTTTGTTCATCAATCACCCTAAGTGCGAAAGTTGTAATCACAAACTCGACACGCACCCTATCGCAGCCGGGATCAGATTGAGTCTGCTCGAGGCTTGAGCCTACGCTAAGGTGGCTCCCATTCAATATTAAAATATCCTATCTTTGGCCTACATCTTTCGCCGCTCTCCCTCCGCTGTTGTCTATAAACTGTCGAAAAACCGAGCTGCAGTTTATATTCATACAACCAAAATTACTCGTATTTTGTTTAAGCTTTCATATGAGAAAAATGATGCAAAGTACAAGAAAGAGTCTTTCAAAAATAAAAATATATCTTCAATGACTGACATTGTTATGATAGAGCTACGGCCCCTTGGCTACTTACAGCGAGCCGTCAGTGGTTTAGAGATTATACTGTATGGATTCTCTAAAATGTGTAGCTGTAAATGCTAAAAGTATGCAAACAATTGGTTCTTTAACAGCATTTCCAAAGATGCAACTGCTTTTAAATGCGTTAAAAGTATACCTCTGATGAAAAGTTATAAAAAAGACAACCAAGATACAAAGCTATCGGCACTATGTGTTCAGCGTTTTTGAGCCAGGCTCTATTTACTTAAGGTAGCATTCGGAATCTCCTAGAGCTTTAAGTAACATAAATAATTAATTTAATTACTTTAAAAATAAAATAAAACAGAAAAGTATGGATTAACGGAGACTGCACTAGAAGGCAGTTTTAGACATGTTAAATATTTAAAGTACTATATAATTTCACTACCACAAAAGATACAATTGTAAAAAAAGTATTTGCATAAGATTAAAACTGACACATTGCAAATTGTACGCAGACAATTCATCTGCGGCTTTTAAGATAATTCCGATTTATTTCACGCATCGTCTCGACGGAAGTTTTAAAAAAATATTTACATTCAATTGATATTTACCAGGAAAACCCAATTATAATAGTTATTTACGTATAGAAGGCCGGAAGAGTAGGATTACGCCCGCAGCCAAAATGTGAGGCCCGCCGAGGGAGGGCATTGGTTTATCTTAGAATAAATTTAGGTTTTTTAACGCCAAAAATTGCTACCACAGTTAAGGTGCCGGGCGATAAAGTAATTTGCGGGCAGCAAAGTTACTTTACCGCCCGCCGGGCGTAAAATTGTACTTGCGGTCGTGGTAACTAAGATGTAAACTTCCATTTTCGGCCCAGTTGTGCGTAAAATAACGAATTACGGTTTTGCAGACACACAAAATAAGTTGGTAAAGTAACAGCCAAATTTCGAGACCTCCAATAAAAAGTTTTCAGAGAATCTCCTGATAGTTCCAAGAATAAACAATTGAATTCTTTTAGAGGGAGTTGTAACATGCAACTGTTTGGCTTACTAGTTTATAGTAAATTTGTATATGCATATGTCTTAAAAACCAGTCTTAGCCTTTAAGCTATAAATGAACATTTACTACAACAAAAAATGCTCTAAAATAGATCTAGACGCAATGAATATGTACCATGAGAACAACTTTAGAACAAAAATATCAGTATTATGCTGCAGACATAAAATAAGTTCTGTTACGGTCCAAAAGTGTTAATTGGAATTTCTACCCGATTTTGCTGTAGGTCGGTGATTTGGAATGCCGTCGTGTATTTTAGGTTGCACAAACAGTTGCAAATGTTTTTGTTCTTTCCAAAATTTCCCGTGCGTAATTTAAGAGTAAGGACATTTTTCCGGTCTTCATTTCCGTTCCGAAAATGTTGAGGATCTTAATTTTACTTTCGAAGTTATACGACGTGTTTCTTCGGGGTTTTCTTTTGGTGGCGCTTTAGAAGCGGATTTTTTTCGAAAAATCGTCAATGATATGGGGTAGATTTGGTTTCACTGGTTTGGTGAATTGCGGAACCCATCTGGTTACCACAAGATGTGATATTATTTCAAAAGTCGTAAAATGATCTGTTTTCGCGTGGTTTAATACTATACTGAATTGGTTTTCAGGCTTTTTTATTTTTCCCTTCCATCTCCCCTTTTGGCCTGTATGCAGTGACGGTTGCTCCATAGGGGCGTAGGTGCGCTAGCCTCTCAGCCGTCAACAGTCTATATGGCATTAGAAAAAATAACTATTCTATAATTGAAAATATATTTTATCATCAATCTATCATCATTCTAATATAAGAAGTTTTAAACAATGAGATCTGGAGGTAGCTATTCGATACCGCTTAAAACATGTCAAACAATATCCACGAAGTATGTCAACATAACATGAATTATGTGTCAACACGCTCGTATCAATGCATCGAGCGGCTGGAAGCTCCTGATGGCGATTCGAAATATGGCCCAAGCTTATATGGCAATAATTATGGACGAAAACGAAGAAGCAGCAGAATGGAGGTAAGCAGTATCAATGTGATGGGAAGGCTAACTACTCTGTAGCCGAAAAAGCCGTTAAACTCCAGCGCTTATCATCTTATTTACAAACACTGCGCTCCCTAAATGTATTGCAATCCGAAGGTAAAGGCAGCCGCCTATAAGCACATGTGGTGCAATCTTTAACATTGAAAATAAATGTATTCGAGCTCCGAGCACTGTTTTGGCAATACATTAGTTGGTTTGTGTGATTTTAAATCTCTAGAAGTCTAAATAAAGCAAATGACATAACCTTTTTTTTGAGAACGAGGCTTGACTTAGAACAATCAGATGTAAGTTTTATATACGAGAAACGTTGATCATTATTAAAATAATTGTGGGAATACTGTACAAACTTAATCTTAGAGTCTTCAAGATCCATCAGCTTCTAGACTGAAGAGATTGTAGGGTTTAAGCAGCGTTTGCTTCATGGCCAGCCTGACAGTTCTAACGCAGATTTAATATGCTGGGAAAGCGATATTACAATAAAAACCTTGGAAAATATAGAAGCGCGCAGAATTGGTATATCTTGTGTAAGCACAATGCATCTTTTACTGCTCGGCAAACGCAAGCCGTTTTATCTATGCATTCAGAGATTATAATTTGCAGTTTATTGCGGCAATTAGTTAGTGCTGGGTGCAGAATCCATCGACAGTAACCTTGACGCGGATGTCACAGGCAGAGGCTGATATCGTTATTAATTTAAAATTTAGATTTGCGTAGATGCGAGGTTTGCGACGAGGAATCGTTATTGTGCCGACTTATTTATTCTACGCTTGAACAGAGAGATTGGTCGCGGATTCGGATACTAATGGAGTCTCGACGACTTTCGACCTGCATAATCGGTGACGTTAATTGGAGGCTGCGCCCCCTGACCTCTTAATTGGAATATTTGATTCCGCGCGGATTCCGCGTGCGGTATTCCGCCGCTGTAGAAATAATTGGGGCTGTAATGAATTCAAATTGTCAGTTTTCCGGGAATATGAACTAATTAGAGGTTTTTGCGATTACGCTGATGGTTGATGAGGATGTAAATAATTGTTTCGCTCTTTTGAAGGTAACAATTGTAATTGGCATGCGGCGGCGAAGACAGCGCGGTTCCACCATTTACAGTTTTAAACCTGTGTAATTAGTTCCACTGGTACTTTTCATATTAATAAATAAATAAATATATTCTTGTATGTTCACATCATAGAAGGATTGCATTACACTATAAATTGTGTATATGATTACTATGTGATAAGTTGCAACAATGTGAAGAATCTGCGCACGCTGCCATGCGTACCCTTAGTTAGTGAGTTACATGGCAGCTACTGTAGAATATACCTACTATCGTAGTCAGTTGAATACTGTTTGGTTGTTTTTTGTAATTAGAGCAGATGATAGACGTCAGGGGTTCCTTCTCGCTGGATGATTATACGATAATCGAGGGGGTGGATCCTGCGAAAGCATGATGTTCCGCAGTGCCGAGCGAGATTTACAGTAAGTGCAGCGCTGTCTAGGACCACGAGTTTAGAGGAACCGAACACTTACCGTCTCTGAACGGATTGTAATAATAGTTAATCTAGCGGATTGCTATTGAGCAGTAATAGCGAAAAATGCCGATAGCTAACCCCACTAGTGAAGGAAGCGATGAGGTGCTAAGGGGTTGATGCTGATTGATGCAAGGTCGAGTACTGTAACGTCGCTACCGGAAGTATGGAGGGAGCAGCCACGGTGGGTACACTATTTATTATTATCGATGAGATTTACAAGTTAGTAAGTATACGTTCTGGGCCACTGACCCAAGCACGGACCACATTTGCACTGTTTGCCGCCTTGTGGCCATGGGTGAGTTGCATCTACCACTTTGACACATTGTGAAAGTATGAGAGTTTGAATTCTAAGATAACATATAAAAGCGCGTCTAACACAACTATGACTAGCAACTCTAATAGCTTGCAACCGCAATTAACTTTTTAAAATTTAATAATTCGTCCGTGAATTGTTTGTATGTTTGCAACATGATAGAAGAGTTGCACCACACCACAAATTACGTGCATGATCGTATAATTCGTACATTATAGACTATTTTAACGTTTGTTTCCTCCAAATCAATAGTAATACTTAAGCTATTCTGTAGGAATTAAATCCACGAGGTGCATGCAACGGTTTATGCACAGATTGAAATATTAACAATTACAATCAGATCTATAACTTTTACAAATGTTGACAACCTCTGATGTCCCTGCTTGTCAAACTGACAAATAAGATACTAAACTGGCCGTAATAGTATTTTACAGTAGAAGTCCGTTAGGATAGCCTTTACTGCCGAGCCAGAGAATTTGTGAGACGAGCTCGAAGAGCGAGTCGAATAATACTGGCGAGGCAGTAAAGGCCCTAACGGACGTGTATTGTACAATAGTTTTTGTAATACCTACATACAATTCGGTCATATCTATATTTTTCTAATTTATTTTCATCAAAATGCTAGGTTTGTGTACTGACATTTTAGAATGATTGAGAGTGCGTAGAACGTTGCAACTGTTGTTTATAAATGTCAGTTATTTCCAATTTCGTGTATGGTTGTAAGCAGTTTTAAGTTGTAACCAGCTCGTAACTTATGACATTTGTAGAAAATGATGAAGATATTCCTAAAGACGTTAAGGTTCTGAATGAGCAAGTTATTTTAGCGTACGTTCAGGAGTTATAGCAGTCTTTTGCGCCTTCTTCTATGTGGAGTTGAAGGCTTGCTTGCTGTTGGATTTGTGTGACAAACGTCACTTTGACGTTTGGCACACAATTTAGCAGGCCGTGGTCTTTACGGACACTTTTTACGGCCGGGCCGTAAAGAGGTTGCTTACGCAGTAGTAAAAAGTCCTTAAAGAAATATTTAACAAGTAGGTATTACAAAAAGTACTTTAGGGGCCACTTAGTGTCGCTCAGCGGGACGTAATAGTTATTTATTTACCAAGGGCGTAGGAAAGCGTAGGCGTAGCTTTGGGCTCTAATTTTCACGCCGCGAGCCATAAACGCCTTTATATGCACTTGGTACATCTCTTAGGGTCCTAGGACCGTAAAATAACACATTACGCCCTCAAAATAGGATATAACGTGACCAATTACAAAATACAACTCTGTACATTGCAGAGCATTTACAGAAAATAATTAAACATGAATTTCTTCCAAATCAATTATAGTAGGTAATTGTTGATTTGTTCTAGAGAGTTGTGTGAGATTGCACACACCCAATGCGGAAAAACTAGTACCCCTTGGATGCTTTAGACATTTTAAAACTATATGTAAGGATGGCCAGTGAGTAGATAATAATTTGCAACCGCGATTTAAAACTTTCACAAATTTTATAAATGTTCGGAGGAATATACGCTGGTGGAAAAAGCTTGGTAACGTGGTAACTAGGTTACCGGGAAATTTTTGGTGGCCGCTGAAGGCGGTCCCCAAAATTTTTCTGTAAAATGCATTTTTGGGTTTAAGTTTGGTGACGCATTTTTCGGGGGAAATTTCACCGGGAAAGGAATTATTTCCCGATGGAATAATTTTTTTGTGTAACGTGGGACAAGGCAAAACATTTCGCCAGATCACAGGTTCTAAATAGAATTGACAAGCATGCCAAGGAGTCTAATAAAATTCCATTTGAGTGATCTGAGTGTGCAATGTTTGCGATATCTATGTTCTATTTTTGTTAATTATAAATTAGCAGTATTATGTAAATCAGCATTCCTCATTTAACAGTAAATGTATGTATCAATAGGGTGGTAATGTATGAAATGTTGTTTTGTCGTAATTTTATACAATAATAAATGTTTAAAAACTTTGGTCTTAAAACGGGAATTTTTCAAATTTATGCGTCACCGGGAAATTTTTTGCGTATATTTGGTTACCGGGAAGAAAAGGCTTTTTCCACCAGCGGGAATATATGTATTTATCTACGTTTACTATCACATAAGAGTTGAGCTACGCTATATTGATGTATATCATCGCATTATATAGCTGAAGTATGTACATCGAACATTTGAAACTTTGGAATGAGAAGCTTCTTCCAAATCAATAGTAATACTTGACTTTCTGATGAGCAGCAACAATTAATAGCTTACAACCCCAATTAACACTTTTCTAAGTTTAAATGCTCCTCAGTAACACAATTCGTTAAAAACCCCTCACCACACAAATATTTAACAACTGCTAAATACGTATTTCGACAGCCATGCTGCCATCATCAGTAGCTATGAAAACTAACACAGCGAAATGGTAACGAAATGCTCGTGACCAAATCACAAATGGAAGTGGACGATTCCCGCGCATTTTACAGCTATTTATATTGTCCGACTCGGAGGGCGTGGCCGAGGGCCATTTAACTTCAATAAATCATACAAGACGGAGGAAGGAATGTGTCCACCGTCATTGTACAAAAGTGTTTTTATCTCGGTTCTTAAAAATGGCCAAGCTTTCAAAAGAATTTAGTTGCTTTGTTGAAGTTAACGCCTTGACAATTGTTAGGTCATTCTCCTTTATACTATGACTCGTTTCGTAAATATGTTGGACAATACTCGATTTTTCGAAACTGTTGAATCTAAAATGAGCTATATGCTCTTTAAATCTAGTACCAAAATTACGACATGTTTGCCCAATATATTTAGACTCACAATGGGAACATTTAATTTCGTAAATTCCAGATCTCTCCAGAGTCCTCAGTTTATCTTTTGGATTTCCCAACAAATTTCTAATATTGTTGTTTGAACCATACGCAACTTTATGGCCCGATTCTTTAAAAATGTTTGTTAGGCCCTTTGTAGCCGGGTGAAACGGAATTTTGGTGTACCTGGCAGGGTTGGCAAAAACCCGGGTTTTTTTCAGAAATTATCTGACCACTGGTTTTTTTCGGGTTTTTGTGGGTTTTTTTCGGGTTTTAGATAAAATCACTATTTTTTGTATTTAAATATCCTATGTAAAAATCTGAATGAATATTAATTAGGTTAATTTAGGTAAAAGGTAGATACTTGAGTAATTTGTAATTTACCTATAAATATGAAAATATGCATTATTTAAACATGTCAATCATATAAATGGGGTTATATTTATACTTTAAAGTAGGTTTATCAAATTATGTTCTAGAGTAAGGGGTTTCCACTGTCAATCGAGTTCCTTCAAGGGGAATCCTTCATTCAATGATTTCCCAGTTTAGAAAATTACGAGAAAATTAGAAGTGGTCATCACACAATTTTCTTTTACTGCTTGTAACATTTTAATTTTGTGACTTTTTCAAAACCTATACTTCCTAAGAAAACTTTTGACAAAAGTTATAGTTAATTACGTAATATTAAAAAAACAGTTTGTAAAAAATATTATTCCCATTATCTTTACGAAAATCTAATTTTGCGATTTTTTTCAAAAACTATACTTTCTACAAAACAACTGTTCAAACGAAAATTGTAGCTAATTTCATATGTGATCCTGTTCTATGAAATTTAATTTTTATTCAACAATTTTGAAATATCCTTACAAAACAAAAAATATGAGACAAGTGCCACTTCAGGTTCCAAATTTTAACAAAAAATCACTAGGATCTCTGAATTTATATTAGAAACGATGGTATAAATTTCCAGGCTGATCCATTAGGTGACAGACAAATAGACTCGCAGACTGACAGACATTAAGGTCCCGAGTGGTGTAGCTTGAACAAGCGTCCACGTTCGATCAGCAGAGTTAAGCAACGCTGTCTCTGGTCAGAACTTGGATGGGAGTTCCACGGCTGCATCTCTCGGCGCCTCGTGGTACGGCTATCACGGAAAAAAGTTGGTCCCGGCGGTCATACAACATCATGGCAGTCGTTAGTGGGGTTGGAAGTCCTCATAACTGCACAGCGACGCCTGTAATTGGCCTAACGGCTGTTGGCTGAGTGCAAATTAAAATTAAAATTAAAATTAAAATTAAATCACTTCGAAAACCTCAAAAATCTCTAGTTTGAAAAAATTATGATTTACTTTTTTTAATGATTGAAAATGTTATTAATGAAAGATTTTTACTTACAGCTTTAGAATACTTTTTTTGTCAATTTTTGAAAAAAAACCATATTCAGTCTAAAATCCGCGGTTTTTTTTCAGGTGGGTTTACCAGAAAAAACGCAGTGGGTTTCTGCGGGCTGGGGAAAATCATGCCAACCCTGGTACTTGGGTCCTTCTAAGACTGACGAGAGTTGTGGAATTTCGAAGGTGCAATTTTGTTTCCTGATCAAATTGTCGATAATTTTAAAAGGGAAACCATTGTGCACAGCGGTGATTTTTATAGTCGGAAGATTTTTAAGAACCGAGATAATAAACTTTTGAAAAAAGACGGTGGACCCATTCCTTCCTCCGTCTTGTATGATTTATTGAAGTTAAATGGCCCGCGGCTATGAAGTTACACGGCCCTTGGCCACGCCCTCCGGGTCAGACATTATAAATAGCTGTAAAATGCGCGAGAATCGTCCACTTCCATTTGTGATTTGGTCACGAGCATTGCGTTGCCATTTTGCTGTGTTAGTTTTCATAGCTACTCATGATGGCAGCTTGCCCGTCGAAATACGTATTTAGCAGTTGTTAAATATTTGTGTGGTGAGGGGTTTTTAACGAATTGTGTTATTTTCAAACCACAGGCTGTAGCAGTGTTTTGCTCCTCAGTAAATTAAATTATTGTACGTTTACAACAAAGACCATAAAAGGGTTAAATTACACTATAAATGACGTATCTGATGGCACAACTTTGTAAATTATAGAACTACAGTATGGAAGAGTATTTTTCAAATAAGTTTTTTAAAATTGCACGTAAAATGGCAAGTAATTTCAAAAATGTGTAGATTAGATTGTAGATGTCTAACACATGGAGGACTGCCACTACACTCTACATCTAGAGACTGTTCAATATTACAAGATTGTAGAACGCTGTAGAATGAACACTCTGTATATTGAAACGATTCTTACAAACTAATTGCAATAGTTTAAGATTCACCTAAAGGGAGGCAAGTTCTACTGCTATAAATTTGCCATAAATAGCAACTATGCATATACGTACACAATATTATCCCTAGAATTTTTCTTCAAATCAAAACAAACAACTCTAACATTAAAACAGTGTAGATTATATATTTCCCCAATAAACGTTAAAAATAAAGTTATCAATTTTGTAATTGAGTTCAGCAGTAACCCTTTTTTTTTGGTACTTAACAAAATAAATACCTTTAAACACGAGCTCTAGAAATGTACACGTTTAAAAAAGAAATTATTGCTTTCTAACAAACACGGAATGATTAACCAAATCGATTGTTACGTGTATATTAGTCTTGATTAATAATTAAAGAGAGTGAATTGCAGACCTAGGTATAACTATAATGACCTAGAATCTAGACTAAAGACGGTGGAACTATGATGGCAACAAATTAAATTATTCACTGGATAAATGTGTCGCTATTTTACATCTTTTAAAATTTATATGTACGATCGATGCCAGGAAGTTAGAACACCACCGCTACTATTCATTTAAATAAATTTAAAGTACAAACCTTCACAAATACTTAAATTTCTGTTTGAGATATGCATAAGAACCACTTTTAGATTGACTACATGCTGAAAGGATAAAAATAACAATTTTAAAAACTTTTGTCATTGGTCAGATTTGAACCTAGGACGACTTGCCTGCGAGGTAAAAGCCAAACGCTGCTACATCAGTAATTCCCCTAAATGAATAAGTTTCTGATTATAATTTTGCCCGAACATGAGCGTATAGACATTATTACTTAAACAAGGTTCAACAATTTTAAACTCGGAACGTGTTGGTTAAGAGGTGTGAGAAAAACTATGCTTGCTTGCTCGACATCAACAAGTTTTTTCATTAAATGTAAAATATGATTTTCAGTCTTCAGTTTACTTCTTTCAAAATCAGTTAGATTGATTCCAATGCAAATCTGCAACTGGACGTGAACCGGAAATACGTCGTCGCGCTCAAAGGATGATTTTGAGCTTCAATTTTCCGGTATCGCGGCCGTCATCGTGGCGGATATTGAAAATGATACCGTCAGGCATAGGCGATTTTCTAAAGTTCTGGCTTGCTCCCGCCCTAATTTATTTGCAAATCTCCAACAAGGGCTGGGGTGCACTGCAGAAAACTTCCACTTTGTTATACAAGCTTCGCTCATTAACGCCGGCATCCGCAAGAGGCTTAGTGGAAAGTTGGTCAGCGCTTTTCCGAATGCAACTCGCAGTTTTCCTTGAAATACGAAAAGCGGTGTTCTGAAATGCTTTCGAGTTCGCAGAAGGGTAAGAGCCATGGGTTAATATTTAAATTAATTGTTTGCGCAGCTTCAATTTGAATTTTCTGGGAAATGCGGATGACAGGTTCCTGCTCTTACTATTTCACAATGTTGGCTTAGCGATTATTATCAGCTTTGTACATTTTGCTCATCGGGATGCTTCCAAGTACTATCAAAATTTTACGCTACTTAGTGTAAGTTGATTTTATTTCTTTTATTTTGCACAACCTGGAACCCTAGTCAGGTGAGTGTTTTCGTTTACAGTCCATATACGAGGGTAGCACCCATAATTTCTGCAAACTAATAGATGAAGTGCGCTATGAAGCAAGTTTGTTTTTTAGTTTAACAGTTTAAATTTAGTTTTAATAATTTCAACAGTTATTATACAAGTTTAATTTTGAAGTAAGTGTTGTGCAGCAAAAATGAATTTAATAAGAGAAAATTTTAGAGCCATGTTTATTACTATGACTAAAAGTTTCTTATCTTCGAAAAAAAAGCTTTATTAGACGACTTCGTGCTGCATTTGGTGACCAAGCGCCTTCGCAGAAGACTGTTTATTTATAGTTGGTTTAATAAATTTAAATTTCAAAGAGTAACGATTTTCGCGAAAGAAGACCAATTTCAGCAGTTGCCCAAACAAACATAGACGCCGTACGAAGAATGATTCACGATGACAATCGAGCCACAAACAGAATTATCACGAGCACCTTGGGAATCGACATGACTGAATAAACAAGATTTTACATAATCATTTGAGTGTAAGAAAAGTCTGTTGTCGGTGGCTACCACACAGTTTAACAGAAGCACAAAATCAACGGCGTGTGCAATGGTGTGAGAAAACTCTTAAGAAATATGGCGAAGGTAGGTCTAAAGCAGTTTACAACATCATAACTGGTGACGAACGCTGAATATATACAGTTGAACCCGAATCTAAGCGGCAGTCAGCAGAATGGGTGTTTCCAACAGATCCTAATCCAGTTCAAGTGAAGCGATTTGGAAGTGTTGGTAAGAAAATGATTGCTTGCTTCTTTCCAAAATCAGAATCGGGATCTATCACAACTGTCGTGCTTGAAAATAAACGTACAGTTACCGCAGAATGGTACACAACAGCATGCCTGCCAAACGTTATTCAAAAAGCTCGTTTAAGGCGCCCTAGAAGTGAGATCGTTATGCACCATGACAATGCTTCAAGTCATACCGCACATCACCTTCCGATTACGATCTATCTCCTCGACAACGATAAACAAATGCGTGGTGTGCGATTTGAAATTCCCGAAGATGCTGTGGAATGCTTCAAAAACCTTGTCTCTCAAAGAAAAGTGGAATTTATGTTTTGAAAATTGGTAAATGTATAGAGTTTAAGCGCGAATATTTTGAAAAACAATAATAAAAATAATTTTTGCCTACAAAACTTTTAGAATACACCAAAACAACTTGATTAAAAGAAAAGTCCCGTATCTACATATAAACAGATTTTAGTTAGTAGAATTTGTAGCATTAGAATATTATCTTGAGAAATCTGGATGTTATCTTCAATTTGCGATTATTATCGATATCAGATACGGAGAACAAATAAAAAGTCGTCGCTGCTCAGATCTGAAATTTGATGCCTGGACTAAGCAGCGAGAATGAAACGTGGCATCCTCGGGGAAAATAAGTGGAAATTGCATGTGATATAACATTTCTGTCACACTGCACACTATATAACAAAAGAAATTAATGTACCTGTTATTGAGAATAAAAACCTCAGTTCATTGTTTTCGATGAATCAGAGTTTGCAAAAAAAGCAAAACGACTTCATCATGGTCCTGATTTAAACTTGAGACTAAGAGGTAAGAACATGAACGTTGCATCAGCGGCTTACATCATACAAATTGGTGGAAATTGTGTAATTTTTGCTCATAACTGTTTCTGGATATCATTTTCATCGAGTTTCCCACAAGTTTAAAAAGATCAAAGTCCATGTCAAATGAACGAAAAACCTGACTTCTTAGAACAAAATTGTCTTCTTTGATTATTGTATAAACATTAGTGGAAATTGCGATATCATTTTGTTTTAGCCAAGCCGCGATTGTATTCAGACTGAGGTTTCCTTCACCTTACATCAATACAATCAACATTTGTTTTTTTGTAGATGAATAAATATCTTCTACAAATTTTAAAAACACCACCCATAGCTAAACATTAAATTCTGGATTTTCCACCGCTTAGATTTGAACTAGGGATACCTTGATTATAAAGTACATCAAATGTTACATTATTGCTTAGTATCCTCCAAAAGAGATAAAAGTAATGTGCCAAATAATTTTCTTTTAACCATTGTTGGGAATTTTTTCGCACCTGAAAAAGACCTTAGTTCAATTTTGGAAATAAGTAAAACGGCATTAATAACTGTTCACATCTAAGCTTGGAAGGTACAATCGCTTAAGGATTCTTGAAGTCTCCAATAAAACAGTTGCATCTGTTTGAGCAAAAACAAATATTTGAGGCGAACATAAAAACTGCATTTGAATACTATGTTACAGAAGACTGATTGATAATGCCTAATCCCATTAGCACTCTAACTCCACGCGGAGCTCCTTAGTCTTGTACTCGCCTTCAAGCAGATAGGCTGCTGGCAAACTGAACGTTTTAGTTAGTTCTAAAGTAGACCAGGGGCTATCAAGCAATGTTTGCGTGTGGTATGTGAATTGTTCCCGAAGATAGCAGTTTGTTGAAGCTTTACCGTGTCGTTTATGCAAATTGCGAAAAATTGCCTGCTCTAACCGGCTTCACAAAACGCAGGCTATCACTTTTGGACAATTCCCGAATCGTGGAGTTTACATGTCGACCTTCCCGTCGGATTTCAGGAATTATTGGCGCCCTGCACTGCTGCATTAATCTCATATCATGCCTGCACTAGATGCATCCCTGGAGTTCGTTATCGAGAGCCGACCTATGCCCGATGTTCATTTTGTATAGCTCGCAAATTCTGCCGCCAGCGCTGGACCAGGTCCGACCAACATTCTGACTCCGTCGCCACTTGGGATTTTCAACCTTGGCCGCTGCCCAAGTATCCAACTGCACCCAGCTAAGCGTCTATGGCTAATACTATAAGCATGGGTTATTTATCGTTACTGCTGTAATGTGCTTCGTATCTTCAGCTTAGAATTTTACGTAAGTAAAATACCGTTCATAGATGAATATATTTCGACAAGTAGATTACAGTGGTGAAATAAGTGTATCCCACTGAAAGAGTTAGTGTGCTAAGTATAGCAATATTGTTTTCCCTTACAGAATGTGATGTGCAGATTATCGTGGTCCTGGACTTCAGCTGTCGCCGATCATATGTACTGTTATGCTGTTATGAATGTTATTTGAATTACAAAATCTTTTTAGAAAAATGATCTCATTGTATGTCACAGCACTGGCATTCTGCTGACTCCGCTGACTTTTATTGTGAAAGGCAGTGCAGATTCGCGTATTTTACAGATAAAACATTCCAGCGATTCGGACTTGTCTAGATTTCATGACCGGAGTTGAGCGCATCATCAACTACACCATCGCCGACGGGGTTGTCCCTAGTGAAACCTTTAGGATACTTCCGTGGCGCCTAACCAATAATAAACCTCTACATGTTATTACTGATTCCACCTTTATTGACGAATATCTACATTTTCAGCTTATGACTCAGCCCTTTTTACACTGCAGCTAGTCGTGTGCACTTTTTGGGTTTGCTACATATAGATAGTAATTAGCTTTTCGCCTGTAACAACACAAATTTATTCAAAACAGCAGACGACTGAAAAGTTCCAATCTCCATTAGAAGGCACTCCCACAGGCAGAAGAAGAAACAATTACCATCATCATGTATTATTATGCCCATGGCCTTGTTACATCATGCATCTTAAACTGTCCAACGTTGCCGTTGGTTTGTTTTCGTAAGGTAGTTTTGGTGTACTGCCCTTCTGTATTTTTTCGTATGTATCGGTAACCTTTTTTGCCTACCCGTGTAGAGGGTGGTGCTTTGTACGCTTGCATTTGGCGGTGCATTGCTCAACTTGGTCCGGTTTCCGAGTTACAACTTACAGCGCGCCTTTGGTGCTTGCGTAGCAACCATTGTGTCAGGTGTATGTCTCTTGGGTCTGTGGTTCTGAGTAGAGCACAGTTAATTTGCTACCCAACTGTGAATGGTTTCACCGGACACGATACCGATCGCCAAGGCTGCGAAAAAATTCCGTCCACCGTGGGATTCGAACCGAGGACTTGCTTAATGCAATCCTAATGGTCTACCAACTGTGCTATCCACAGCTATTTTTTTTTGTTTAAACTGAAAATTTGCAGTTCATTTCGGATGACTTCGTTGGTCTAATAATGCATTTGCTGTGACTGATCTCAGGAATCTCCTTTCTGTGACCTCAATTTTTTTTGTATCTTTGTCTGTCAGTTTAGAAGTAATGGAATAACCATTGCTTCGTCTTTGTTTTTCGTTTTTCAAAGTTATTTTGATTACAACAGGTAAATGTGTTTCAATTTTCGCAACTGGGGCTGCGTACCAAAACAGGAAGTTCGGGATGGGTTAGAGAAATAAGTGGCGAAGAAAGAAAGGTCAAGAATTGTAAAGAAGTATTGTTCCGGCATTTAACTCGGAGAAAGTACTCTGTTGACTCAGAAAAACTATTTAAAAACTTGAATCAGAGCAGACGGCCGCGAGAATCGAACCCATGACTTTTCCCTCTATACAACAGGGCGCGCTGCAATTGTTTACCAACCGCGCCCGCGCTTATCAAATCTTAAATACCTCTCTATATAGCAAATGCCATCTATATCTGAAAAACTGGTACAAAGTCAAACTTCAAAAGCAGCAACTATTATTAAACTTGTCACACATTTTCTTTACGTCCTTTAATATATCGGAAGTATCATATTTGTACAAAATAATCGATTATTTGTTAGAGATATGGTATGCGTATTTGCATCTATCTCATTATTTCCAAAGAGGATTTTATGTGCATGTAATTTGATTTTTATGACACACAATTCTAAGAATAATTATTATTATCAACAATGCATTACTACTAAATTTGACGTTTAAGTTGAATTTGATTATTGCATTATATAAACTTCTAGAAAGTTGCTGCGTGTCGTCGTCGATGCCACTTTAGCTACTTTTTCTGTTACTAAAAAAACCTTTTCACCAGATATCTGAAATAAATGTGTGTATTGGAGAAATCGCAGTAGCCTTGATGGCGGCAATTCGAACGTTCGCAGCCTACTTCTGCAAATATTTTGGGAATTTTAAAAATACTATGAATAGTATTCAGTATACACATATTGTAGGTGCAGACTTGATTATTCCAAGAAAATGATTAAATCTGAATATTATAATAACATAACAGATACAACTTTCCTACAGCCTTGAAAGTAAATGGATAAGTGCGTTTGCGTAAACACAACAGATTAATACTCGCAACTTAATTCCGATAATGCCATTAAGCGCTTCATTAGCATTGCTCGCGAGACTACACCGAAACCGCTAATTAGGCCATCACCAATTTTTCATAGTTCAAAAATTCCGACGTCTGCCCGCTTTCAAGGGCATCTTTGTGTATGTGCAGGCACGTGCCGCATGAACGCACCTGTGGCTCTGTACGTCATCATATTAACAAATGGGGTGTGCCCCCCAAAGCCGCTCCACGAGCGTCGTTTTTGAGCAAGATAAAGGGGAATGTACTTTTTTAAGCTGTAGTAACAAGATATTTAAAAGGCAAGGGTAAATATGTAATAGCATTTTTCAGAAATATATGTAAGTGCGTGCGGCCCATTACCTCTGTTGCACTTCCCGTGTGGTACGAATGGTCCTCGACACCAGACGGTAAGAGGCTAAAGATAAAGAATGGATATTTCTACGGTGCCGCCCAAAACGACGCTTTATAGTTTAAAAAGATAAAGTTCTATCGTTAAATTTAATGAAAAATAAAATTGATCACCGATGCACGTAGTTGTTTGAGGTAAATTGTTAATTTTTGCTAAAACCCAAAGTAATTGAGGAGCATTTCTCATTGACGGCCGGTCTAATATAGGTCGTTCCTGACAAACTTAATTTGGCGTTTTCTTGTCTCCCGGAATTTACATGCAAATGGGAGTTCGTTCAATCAGGCGTCCTGCAAAAAGGGGCTCAAAATTCAGATCCGAGCGGAGCAAAACACCGCAGCCGTGCGTGATTAAGAAACTCTAAAACAAACAGCTCGTCTATTTTCGTTCCTGTATTTGCTTAAACCTAGGCCCATGATAACAGACTTCGTTCTTGCGTTTCTGCTGATGTGACACGAAGAAATTTCAATCTGCTGGAAGGCGCGCCTTCGCAGCGCCCGCCATCTCGCGCCCGGCGCCCGCGTTAATTGCTCTGCAGGCGAAAGGCTTGCGTCTCGGCTAACTTTCTAATGCTGCTGGAGGTGCAATCAATATTGTATTAATCGTGCCGATGCTTCTTAATTAATTCAGCGCGATGGCCCACAAAATTTCTCCGCCCCAAAAAGGCAATTCCTATCAATCAGCCTGACAAGAAAATCCGCAATATTGCAGTAAACAAGCTATCTCTCGGACAGGCATTCGCCTTAATAGGAAATAAAATGAGCTGGGTGCGATATTTATGAGCCCATCATCATCGACACTCGCTGGAACTGATCAGTCGTGGCAGCGAGAAGTAAAAGGTATATAACATTCGGCGTATTTATAGAACCTAGTTATTCAGGTAAATTATGGTGATCAATAGCACAGCTAAATAATAAAAGTGGAATGTGGTTTATTTCGGGCCAGTCATGAATTAACTAGGGGGAGGTATTGTTCACCCCACGGCTAATACGCCTTACTTTTTAAAACATGATTGTATGATCAATTACAACACGTAAGCAACGACATCATAGCAGTAACCACCACCAACAAAAAATTTGCCACTTAAAATACCTTAAAATTAATTACAAAGTGTTTAGTGTAATTAAAATAAGCAGATTAGGACACGTTTAGCTCATCGAATGCCGGATAAAATTTATTTTTGTTACACTAAACACTAAGTACACATACCAAAAATTCAATGACGCAATGCGAACTACAGGAGGGTATTAATTTCTAAATTATTGATAAATATAACTGCTTGAAAAACAAGCGAATAAATTAGGCAAATCATTTGAGGTGAAAATTGACCTGATATTTATTTCCAGTAAATAATAGTCCATCAATACTGGTACATGATAATTGATATTACAAATGCTTCTTATATTTCTTTTAGGCATAGAAAGCCCCAATTAACTGTTCTTAGCGGATACAATTCTAGAACGGCAACTTTACAGGTAGCTCGGAACAAACATCAGCCAAAAAATTAGTACAATTTAGCTTATCATTCCACAACTATTTGAACTATTGTAAAAGGTAAATTATGTAAGAATATCGTCAACGAAATAAATACAGTTGATTCTAATGACCACATCTAACCTATAAATTTAAAAAACCCCTAGTATTACCTAGTTAATGTTTCCCTGTAAGCTCAAAAATTCTGCAAATTGCTCATAATTTCGTTTCTACTGTGCTAAACTCTATATTCGAAACAAACTCTTCGAATGGAATTAACTTTTACATGATCAACAAACAGTTGAATGTAGCTCAGGTTAAAGATCTGTATTTAATCAACTCTAATTTCGACTACAATCACTTTGAATTTCACCCAATTTTGGTTTTATTTCTTGTATGTATTTGTTTGTGTTAAGATCTCCATAACTTAAATTTTACAACGCACTAACAAGAGTGCCCGCTGTTATCCAGCTGATGGCTTAAGTAAATATTAACAATATTAAATAAATAACATAATCATTAGCAATTTCAAAAATTCATATTCACACTTCCTTTTGAAAGGTCCATTCTTAATTTTAAAACTAATTAAATACAGTCAGGCAAGTCTTATTTAGATATAAATCACATAACCTTACTTTTTCTTTACGACATTACTCAACTTTGTACTAATTGTACACTTAAAAATATAACCATGTTTGAATAAGAAATTCGAGCTACGATCTGTTCAAATTAACTGAAATACTAACCTTTGATGTTCGCATGTAGTATATATATGCACACGGTTATTTCATTATAACCATGAAACTAATTTGTTTATAATTTCATACAAATATATACTATCTATACACAGATACTTTTACAATAGCAACCTCGTAACGACTCTATTCTTTACAAAGTAGTATAATTAACACAACTTCATTTAAAATGTTAAATCTAACCTCACTTTTCACAAATATTTCATTTTGGAACCATAATTTTGTTTCGTGGTCCTTAATAGCAGGCGTAAAATGGCTTTAATGGCCCTAGGGTCTATAAAGTTGCTAAACAGTATAACAAACACCCACAATTTGCACAATATCCATAGCACACCAAAAATTCACAGCGCTAGCACAACGATGATGCAGTAGCATGTGGCAAAAATACTGAATCCTTGCGAAGTTTGTACATTTTGAGAACCAAAATAAAAGGTTGTATGTACCATGTGACTAATCAGCATTACAGCTCTCAGGAAATTTAAAGCTCTCCGCTTCGCGTCGCGCTTTAAACATTCCCTCGTGCTGTAATCTATTGATTAAGCCCTTAATACATAAATTATTAAAACAAAAATATAGATCACAGTACAAAATTTAAAAGTTCTTGAAGCGAACAGTAACAACGTCAAAAATAGCATTCTACATTAGCCTCCCCCCACATAATCGCATCAAAACATTACAACCGGGGCACATCATTAAAACTTCTTTAAGCCTGACTTTCAGCTTTCACTTCCTGCTACCCCTTTGAACCTTCCGATCCCCTCTAAGTACAAAATTTTTGGCTGTGGTTGTCAACCACCCTGCAGTTACCATCCCGATCAATTATTAAGTACGCACCGTACACTAAAAGCTTCTCACCTTATTCGTAGCAGATGGTGTGTGGTAGGTAAAGGTTGTGCGGGCCTTGGCGGTCTCCGAGCTGAGCTTGGCAGGGGTCTTAGCACCACTTGAGGGGTCGGCACCTCGGGTCACTTCCAGGCTTTCGGGCACTGTCTGCAGAGTGGAGCGCATGGCTGCCGACATGGTCCCCACTCGTTCGGTGCCCCTCTTCACATTACCTGCAAAGAAGTGACTCGTGAGTTGTGGCAGTGCTGATGGAGTTGCGGGTTTATTTTTGGAGGAAATAGCGCAAAACATTGGTGTTGTTATAAGCGATGCATAATAAACATTGCGTAAGGCTCCAGCTGGGAATTGTGTAATGGCAAGATCTGCCTACCAATAGTAATTTTATCGGTGATTATCACTCTGCGTTTAAAATTATTCTGATATGACAGTTCATCTGTAGATAACCTCTTTGTCATGACACATCTATTAAGTGGACTTGCAAAAATTACCACGGTTACCCTTCCACACAGACAATAATTAAAGATCTTCATTCTTCACTTACTTTCTGTACACGTCAACATTTCTTCTAGAACCATGACCTATGATTAAGAAAATTCGAAGGCAATGAAACAAAACTCAGCTGATAACCACAGCTCGTCAATTCAACGATCAACTACAAAGTTTGCATCACTACTGATTGTGAATAATCATTCATTTGTTTGTAGAAGCAAACACATCCATACTTTAATTAACTATTTATAGAGTGCTTTTAAATGTATATTCGAATTTAATTAAATACAGGAGAGGCGAAAAACAGCAAGTTTTGAACCCTAATTGTTTGTGAAATGACCATCTCACAATGGTCATCGAAATTTCACGATAAAAACGGACATTTCCTATTGCTACATGGGTTTTAATTTGACTAAATATGAAGATTAGAGAGTAAGGTTTGATTCATCACGAACAATATTGTTAAAAAATTAAGTTCCCTTTATGGTAGTGAAGGAGCCATCTACAAAATTCGATTTTTATTTCTCTGCGGTAAGAATACATTAACAATATCTAAACTGTGACTAGACCACAGCTGTTTTGTGTATTGGTTGATACAGACGAACAAATAGGGTTGCTGATGGTACCTGGTCATTTCGGTGGCGCTCCGCTTTGTTATTCAAAGTTAATCTAATGATCAATTAATGTACGCTGCTCACATCTTCAGATTGACGTGCACTCAATACTGGCTTTCCTCAGTTAGAATTATTCAAAAAGCAGGGCATTATCCAATAATTTAAGACGCGTTAGACCAGCTGCGACTACGAAAAAGTAAAATGAAATTTAGGCAGCAAACGCTCGAAGGGCAGTAAATTTTTTATGCTTCAATTTGAACGGGAACCCATAAAGCAAGTTTCATGTGAACCCTTCAGGAAACTCTGTACAACCTTTTGACCTATTGCAGCTTCTTGCGAGCTTTTACTGCCTTCCTGCATTCGAGTGGATTCCTAGCACATCGCAGTTTCAAAGTCAAAGTAAAGCTAGTGGAAATTTCTTAAATAAGATTTTGCGCGTTTCAATATATTTAACAGAAGCTTGGGCGAACATCCTAACATTTAATTCTTCAATAAAGTTTATGGGACCTTCATGAAAACCAAATCACAGTGACGTCATCATCTGCTGCTAAAATTGATTTCACATAAACACCTCAAATCATAACTTTCCAACGGCAACGTAGGTGCATTCACTTATTTTTGGTCGTAAATCCTACAAATTTAACACGGTAGCCCCGATTTCATTTATGGCAGTGATTTCCTAACCCAACTCTATTTTTATTTGGCTCAATTAACCTAGAAATCGGTGCTTTTCTTAAATTCACTACAAAATCTAAAAAGGAATGTGGCATGATCATGATCAAACTTTATTATTTTCCCAGGATTAGTGAGTTTTCTATGTACTGTAACTTTTCAAAATTTATCTCTCTGGACTAAAACAATTAGATTTTACATTGCATTTGAGCCAAAACAGAAGATGGGAGGGTTTTTTGAAAGCGTTCGAGCACGCTTTGATCTAGTACATCTAGGAAAAATCAACAATGTCATGCCGGAAAGCACTGAAAACAGTAGTTCTTTGCAGTCAAAGTGGAGTCAAACATCAACAGAAGTATGACTCATGCGATCAGATGCAGGTGCATTAGTTGATTCAATTGTATCAGAGTTGTAGAAATATGTCTGCTACTTTCTAGTAACGATTCTTTTTCGTAATTATATTGTACAGTGCCATTCTGAATTCCAAAAAGCTAATTTTGTCTGATCTAAACTATACCTTATAGTACAAGTCCACAATCCCATGTGTGAAATTCTGAACACTAGAAAGTCTGCATTTGTAAACAGAAAGCTTTTTTGTAGTTTGAGTAGGGTTAAACAACGATAGAAGCATGACTCACGTGACTCAGATGCATGCGTGCATTAGTTGATTCAATCATGTGAGAGTTGTAGAAATGCATGTGCTGATTTCAGATAATTATTCTGTTTCGTAATTATAATACAGTGCCGTTCTGTAATACAAAGTTTTAATTTTGTTTCCTCCAAATGTTACCTTATAGTACAGGTCCACAATCTCAAGTGCAAAATTCTGAATACTAAACACATCTGCAAACAGAAAGCTTTTTGGGGCCTGAGTGGGCGTCACACTCAACAGAAATACGACTCTAGCGACTCTCTGAGTTCTGAAGTTTCAATTCTGATTTATCTAAATTATACCTTATAAGCAAACTGCGCGCTACGCGCACGTGGAATAGGATACGCGAAAGGTCAAGCTCCGATCCGAACGCTAAGATAAGAAAAACAAAACCTAAACAAATATAAACAGCTGTGAAGCCGGAACGTGAGATTTTATTTTGTGCCACAGACAAACACACATTAAGGAAAATTATATTATAGATACTACACAATCTCATGTGCGAAATTCTGAACACTCAAAAGTCTGCATTTGTAAACAGAAAGCTTTTTTGCGGCTTGAGTGTGATCAAACATTGGCATAAGTACGACTGACGCTACTCAGATGCAGATGCACGCGTATATCAGTTGATTCAATCGTGCGAGAGTTGTAGAAATACGTCTGCTGCTTGGAGATAACTGTTTTCTTTTGTAGTTATATTGTAGTGCCCTTCTGAAGTTTCAATTTTGTTTCATCCAAATGATACCTTATAGTACAGGTACACAATCTCAAGTGCGAGATTCTGAACACTAAACAGATCTGCAAACTGAAAGCTTTTTGGGGCATGAGTGGGCGTCAAACTTCAACAGAAATACGACTCATGCAATTTAGATGCAGATGCAGGCGTGCATCAGTTGATTCAATCGTGCGAGAGTTGTAGAAATACGTCTGGTGTTTGAGATAACTGTTTTCGTTCGAAGTTATATTGAAGTGCCATTCTGAATTCTGAAGTTTCAATTTTGATTGATCCAAATTATACCTTATAGTACAGGTACACAGTCATAACTGTTTTCTTTCGTAGTTATATTGTAGTGCCATTTTGAATTCTGAAGTTTCCATTTTGTTTCATCCAAATGATACCTTATAGTACAGGTACACAATCTCAAGTGCGAGATTCTGAACACTAAACAATTCTGCAAACTGAAAGTATTTTTGAGGCCTGAGTGGGCGTAAAACTTCAACAGAAATACGAAATTCTCATGCAATTTAGATGCAGATGCAGGCGTGCATCAGTTGATTCAATCGTGCGAGAGTTGTAGAAATACGTCTGGTGTTTGAGATAACTGTTTTCTTTCGTAGTTATATTGTAGTGCCATTCTGAATTCTGAAAGTTCAATTTTGTTTCATCCAAATGATACCTTATAGTTCAGGTACACAATCATAACTGTTTTCTTTCGTAGTTATATTGTAGTGCCATTCTTAATTCTGAAGTTTTAATTTTGTTTCATCCAAATGACGCCTTATAGTACAGGTACACAATCTCAAGTGCGAGATTCTGGATACTAAACAGTTCTGCAAACAAAAAGCATTTTTGGGGCCTGAGTGGGCGTCAAACTTCAACAGAAATACGACTCATGCGATTTAGATGCAGATGCAGGCGTGCATCAGTTGATTCAATCGTGCGAGAGTTGTAGAAATACGTCTGGTGTTTGAGATAACTGTTTTCGTTCGAAGTTATATTGTAGTGCCATTCTGAATTCTGAAGTTTCAATTTTGATTGATCCAAATTATACCTTATAGTACAGGTACACAGTCATAACTGTTTTCTTTCGCAGTTATATTGTAGTGCCATTTTGAATTCTGAAGTTTCCATTTTGTTTCATCCAAATGATACCTTATAGTACAGGTACACAATCTCAAGTGCGAGATTCTGAACACTAAACAATTCTGCAAACTGAAAGTATTTTTGAGGCCTGAGTGGGCGTAAAACTTCAACAGAAATACGAAATTCTCATGCAATTTAGATGCAGATGCAGGCGTGCATCAGTTGATTCAATCGTGCGAGAGTTGTAGAAATACGTCTGGTGTTTGAGATAACTGTTTTCTTTCGTAGTTATATTGTAGTGCCATTCTGAATTCTGAAAGTTCAATTTTGTTTCATCCAAATGATACCTTATAGTTCAGGTACACAATCATAACTGTTTTCTTTCGTAGTTATATTGTAGTGCCATTCTTAATTCTGAAGTTTTAATTTTGTTTCATCCAAATGACGCCTTATAGTACAGGTACACAATCTCAAGTGCGAGATTCTGGATACTAAACAGTTCTGCAAACAAAAAGCATTTTTGGGGCCTGAGTGGGCGTCAAACTTCAACAGAAATACGACTCATGCGATTTAGATGCAGATGCAGGCGTGCATCAGTTGATTCAATCGTGCGAGAGTTGTAGAAATACGTCTGGTGTTTGAGATAACTGTTTTCGTTCGAAGTTATATTGTAGTGCCATTCTGAATTCTGAAGTTTCAATTTTGATTGATCCAAATTATACCTTATAGTACAGGTACACAGTCATAACTGTTTTCTTTCGCAGTTATATTGTAGTGCCATTTTGAATTCTGAAGTTTCCATTTTGTTTCATCCAAATGATACCTTATAGTACAGGTACACAATCTCAAGTGCGAGATTCTGAACACTAAACAATTCTGCAAACTGAAAGTATTTTTGAGGCCTGAGTGGGCGTAAAACTTCAACAGAAATACGAAATTCTCATGCAATTTAGATGCAGATGCAGGCGTGCATCAGTTGATTCAATCGTGCGAGAGTTGTAGAAATACGTCTGGTGTTTGAGATAACTGTTTTCTTTCGTAGTTATATTGTAGTGCCATTCTGAATTCTGAAAGTTCAATTTTGTTTCATCCAAATGATACCTTATAGTTCAGGTACACAATCATAACTGTTTTCTTTCGTAGTTATATTGTAGTGCCATTCTTAATTCTGAAGTTTTAATTTTGTTTCATCCAAATGACGCCTTATAGTACAGGTACACAATCTCAAGTGCGAGATTCTGGATACTAAACAGTTCTGCAAACAAAAAGCATTTTTGGGGCCTGAGTGGGCGTCAAACTTCAACAGAAATACGACTCATGCGATTTAGATGCAGATGCAGGCGTGCATCAGTTGATTCAATCGTGCGAGAGTTGTAGAAATACGTCTGGTGTTTGAGATAACTGTTTTCGTTCGAAGTTATATTGTAGTGCCATTCTGAATTCTGAAGTTTCAATTTTGATTGATCCAAATTATACCTTATAGTACAGGTACACAGTCATAACTGTTTTCTTTCGCAGTTATATTGTAGTGCCATTTTGAATTCTGAAGTTTCCATTTTGTTTCATCCAAATGATACCTTATAGTACAGGTACACAATCTCAAGTGCGAGATTCTGAACACTAAACAATTCTGCAAACTGAAAGTATTTTTGAGGCCTGAGTGGGCGTAAAACTTCAACAGAAATACGAAATTCTCATGCAATTTAGATGCAGATGCAGGCGTGCATCAGTTGATTCAATCGTGCGAGAGTTGTAGAAATACGTCTGGTGTTTGAGATAACTGTTTTCTTTCGTAGTTATATTGTAGTGCCATTCTGAATTCTGAAAGTTCAATTTTGTTTCATCCAAATGATACCTTATAGTTCAGGTACACAATCATAACTGTTTTCTTTCGTAGTTATATTGTAGTGCCATTCTTAATTCTGAAGTTTTAATTTTGTTTCATCCAAATGACGCCTTATAGTACAGGTACACAATCTCAAGTGCGAGATTCTGGATACTAAACAGTTCTGCAAACAAAAAGCATTTTTGGGGCCTGAGTGGGCGTCAAACTTCAACAGAAATACGACTCATGCGATTTAGATGCAGATGCAGGCGTGCATCAGTTGATTCAATCGTGCGAGAGTTGTAGAAATACGTCTGGTGTTTGAGATAACTGTTTTCGTTCGAAGTTATATTGTAGTGCCATTCTGAATTCTGAAGTTTCAATTTTGATTGATCCAAATTATACCTTATAGTACAGGTACACAGTCATAACTGTTTTCTTTCGCAGTTATATTGTAGTGCCATTTTGAATTCTGAAGTTTCCATTTTGTTTCATCCAAATGATACCTTATAGTACAGGTACACAATCTCAAGTGCGAGATTCTGAACACTAAACAATTCTGCAAACTGAAAGTATTTTTGAGGCCTGAGTGGGCGTAAAACTTCAACAGAAATACGAAATTCTCATGCAATTTAGATGCAGATGCAGGCGTGCATCAGTTGATTCAATCGTGCGAGAGTTGTAGAAATACGTCTGGTGTTTGAGATAACTGTTTTCTTTCGTAGTTATATTGTAGTGCCATTCTGAATTCTGAAAGTTCAATTTTGTTTCATCCAAATGATACCTTATAGTTCAGGTACACAATCATAACTGTTTTCTTTCGTAGTTATATTGTAGTGCCATTCTTAATTCTGAAGTTTTAATTTTGTTTCATCCAAATGACGCCTTATAGTACAGGTACACAATCTCAAGTGCGAGATTCTGGATACTAAACAGTTCTGCAAACAAAAAGCATTTTTGGGGCCTGAGTGGGCGTCAAACTTCAACAGAAATACGACTCATGCGATTTAGATGCAGATGCAGGCGTGCATCAGTTGATTCAATCGTGCGAGAGTTGTAGAAATACGTCTGGTGTTTGAGATAACTGTTTTCGTTCGAAGTTATATTGTAGTGCCATTCTGAATTCTGAAGTTTCAATTTTGATTGATCCAAATTATACCTTATAGTACAGGTACACAGTCATAACTGTTTTCTTTCGCAGTTATATTGTAGTGCCATTTTGAATTCTGAAGTTTCCATTTTGTTTCATCCAAATGATACCTTATAGTACAGGTACACAATCTCAAGTGCGAGATTCTGAACACTAAACAATTCTGCAAACTGAAAGTATTTTTGAGGCCTGAGTGGGCGTAAAACTTCAACAGAAATACGAAATTCTCATGCAATTTAGATGCAGATGCAGGCGTGCATCAGTTGATTCAATCGTGCGAGAGTTGTAGAAATACGTCTGGTGTTTGAGATAACTGTTTTCTTTCGTAGTTATATTGTAGTGCCATTCTGAATTCTGAAATTTCAATTTTGTTTCATCCAAATGATACCTTATAGTTCAGGTACACAATCATAACTGTTTTCTTTCGTAGTTATATTGTAGTGCCATTCTTAATTCTGAAGTTTTAATTTTGTTTCATCCAAATGACGCCTTATAGTACAGGTACACAATCTCAAGTGCGAGATTCT
Source organism: Agriotes lineatus (assembly GCA_940337035.1). Taxonomy (NCBI): domain Eukaryota; kingdom Metazoa; phylum Arthropoda; class Insecta; order Coleoptera; family Elateridae; genus Agriotes; species Agriotes lineatus. The sequence goes on from OW679201.1 coordinate 88,969,737, forward strand.
GGATACTAAACAGTTCTGCAAACAAATAGCATTTTTGGGGCCTGAGTGGGCGTCAAACTTCAACAGAAATACGACTCATGCAATTTAGATGCAGATGCAGGCGTGCATCAGTTGATTCAATCTTGCGAGAGTTGTAGAAATACGTCTGCTGCTTTGAGATAACTGTTTTCGTTCGTAGTTATATTGTAGTGCCATTCTGAATTCTGAAGTTTAAATTTTAATTGATCTAAATTATAGCTTATACTACACAATTTCATTTGCGAAATTTTGAACACTCAAAAGTCTGCATTTGTAAACAGAAAGCTTTTTTGCGGCTTGAGTGCGATCAAACATCGACAGAAGTACGACTCACGCTACCAGATGCAGATGCACGCGTATATCAGTTGATTCAATCGTGCGAGAGTTGTAGAAATACGTCTGCTGCTTTCAGATAACTATTTTCTTTCGTAGTTATAGTATAGTGCCATTATAAATTCTGAAGTTTCAATTTTGTCTGGTCTAAATGTTACCTTATAGTACAGGGCCACAATCGTAGGTTCGAAATTCTGAATACTAAACCGATCTGCAAACAGACAGCTTTTTGGGGCTTGAGTAGGTGTCGAACTTCACTAGAAATACGACTAATGCGACTTATTAGATGCAGATGCAGGCGTGCATCAGTTGATTCAATAGTGCGAGAGTTGTAGAAATACGTCTGCTGCTTTCAGATAACTATTTTCTTTCGTAGTTACGGTACAGTGCCATTATAAATTCTGAAGTTTCAATTTTGTTTAATCTAAATTATACCTTATAGTACAGGTCCGCAATCGCATGTTCGAAATTCTGAATGCTAAACAGATCTGCAAACAGAAAGCTTTTCTGGGGCCAGAGTGGGTGTCCAACTTCAACAAAAATACGACTCATGCGTGCATCAGTTGATCCAATCGTGTGAGAGTTGCAGAAATACATCTGCTTCTTTCAAATAATTATGTTCCTTATTAATTAGAAAACAATGCAATTCTGAATTCCGAAAAGTTTCAATTTTGTTTGATGTAAACTACACGGTATAATATAGGTTCACAATCTCATGTGTAAAATTTTGAATACTAAAACGTTCTACATCGTTATAATATAGGTCCACAATTATTCTACATACAAGCAAAATTCCGGAACATTGAAAAGTTTTGCAAACAGAAAGCAATTTGGCGGCCTGGGTGGAGTCAAACATCGACAGAATTATGACTCAAGCGGCTCAGATGCAGGTGCATTGATGCATCAGTTGATTCAATTGGGCGAGAGTTGTAGAAATGCGTCTGCTGCTTTCAGATAATTATTTTCCTTCTTAACTACAAAACCATGCAATTCTGAATCCCGAAAAGTTTCAATTTTGTTTGATGTAAACTACACGGCATAATATAGGTTCACAATCTCATGTGCAAAATTCTGAATACTAAACCGTTCTACATCGTTATAGTATAAGTCCACAATTATTCTACATACAAGCAAAATTCCGGAACATGGAAAAGTTCTGCAAACAGAAAGCAATTTGGCGGCCTGAATGGAGTCAAACATCGACAGAAGTATGACTCACGGGGGCTTAGATGCAGATGCATGAATACATCAGTTGATTCAATGGACGCATCAGTTGATTTAATTGGGTGGGAGTTTTAGAAATGCGTCTGCTGCTTTCAGATAACTATTCGCCTTCGTAAATATAATACAGTGTCTTACGGAATTCTGAAGTTTGAATTTTGGTTTTTAGTCCAGAATTTTATAAGCGAAATTTGGAATATATACAAGTTCTGGAAACAAAAAGTTTTGTACGGCCTGAGGTAAGTCAAAAATTGACATTAATATAATCATGCGGCTCACATGCAGAAGAATGAGTGCATGATTTGCATAATTGTGTGTGGGTTGTTACTGTGCGTAAATGCGTAGGCTGCTTTCAGATACGTCTCTCTTTCAGAACAATTATAATACAGTACCATTCTGAATTCCGAAAATTTAAAACAAATCTGGGTACAAGGGCATGGGCGTGTACTATACACTATAAATCTAATACAGCGAATCAGCACGAAAAGCTGGCCTTAAAAGCTTCTCTTATATTTCTATTATTTTTTTGTGTTTGCAAATACGATAAACGTGACATGATAATACAGGTCACTTATGATACTGAAGTAGATATAAGGACAGAACTAACCTAACCTTACATTAACTCTGCATAAATAGAGTAATTGCGTATTTTAAAAAAAGTGAACTCTATTGTTGAAATTTCTAAACAAAAATCAACTCGAAAACTTTATTTTCAATAAAAATAAATCGTTGAAATTGGGTTTGGAGTTAACTAGAATCTAAATTTACGTCTTAATCGGGTGATTTTTATTTATAGAAGTTAGAAGGATGTTATGTTGCATATTATGAAATAGTTGTAATGGCAGCATCTTTTAGACACATTCTGTAGCTCAACCTTTGTTTCCACAACGTCAAAATATTATTAATTGCCCCAAACTAAGTTTTTAAAGGACGCTGCGGATAATACATCAAAAATGGAGCTCGCAGTAGCTTTCCTGAAAGTTCAGCAGCTCGTGCTGGCATTTACAGCACTCGGTAGTTAAAACGCGTTTGCAGAATGCACTGCTGGGCAGCAAACAACCAAAATGGCAATATATGCTAAGGGATGGGAAAGTTTCTAGAGCTGTTCATTTTGTATTGTAGGTTACGCAGAGCCCAAAAATGTATTCATCAAAGAAATTCAAATTGATTCTGTACTTAAAATGTGGGGACATTTCGCGATTTTACTTTTCCTAATCTAATAAATTACATACAAGTCTGCTATAGGATGCCCCACCTCTTGTTTAAAATTCAAAATATTAACATTTGTTATAACAGCGCCTTTCTGCAAAATAATTACCAGCCATATTTCACCAATCATGCTTAGACGAGCATGTCGATCTACGCCACCATCTGTGACGCACGTTAGTTGCGCCACCTTTAAAAGATGGCGACACTAGCCACAGCCACACAGACTATGGATACAAGGTCTACTAAATTACCTACTAAATTACAACAGTTCGTGGAGCTATGATGTATTGATCAGAACTTTCTTAAAAATATAATTACATTTACCAATTTCAAAACGCATCGGAGAGAGTTCCTAGTAAAATTATAATTTGTTTATTCTTAAGCTTTGTTTAGTCATGAGGCCACAAAACATTTGAAAGCTGCGGGCCAATGATTGGACGCGCATGGCGTAATCGTGCAGATCACTTTCACGCGGATTTTTGCGCTGATCGGATTGCGCTGATTTTCCGGACATCCTGTACATAATGGTGCCCCTCCGCGTGTTTGCTTCCCTTTCCCGCTAGAACGCAACTCCGGTAACCTGTAACCTTGTTATCTCTTGACGTAACAGCTTGTGAGGCAATTTCGCTGTTTTCACCTAGTTATGTGATTTTTAATCAGCGAGCTAATTTTGAAACCGAAAGTCTAATAATGGAGATTGCGCCGGTAACTCTCGGGCGTGATTGTTACACTTCCTCCTCCTTCTCATGGCTAGGGAGCGGAATTTATGCACTTCGCTTGAATGTGATAAGGCATAGCTTCGCAAAGCATGCCAACAATGTCAGCACTGATATTTTGTAAAGAACTGACGCTTGAAGCAGCACAAAAATATTTTACAATGCGGGCACACTGAAAGACAAATTCGTAAGAGCAGATGTGACGTCACTTGACGACCAACCCATAGCAACAACCGACAAGCTTGTAATCACAAAACAGATGCAAATATGCAGTACACTTAAGACACATTCGGAATCTAATAGCAATAATCAAATACGTTTATATGTTTACTGTATTGTAAATATTTGCTTTACAATGAGCCAACGTCTTGATACAATTTCTAAAAGCTGGATGATTTGATTATTCACGTGGTCATCGCAAGTGCACTTCATGTTGACATTATCTTTGTGAATAAACAGACCAATGTAAACCAACCTAATAAATTCAGGACTTTTCCTTGGTCTTTAGACATCATTTCAGCTTCACATACCATCATTGAATCTGTAATTATAAAAAAGTTCATCATACACGCTGGTCCTACAATTTCGTGTTTCTGAAAGCATTAGCAGCTTAAAATTTGAATTCGAAAGCAAATTCGCCCTCGAAAACATCGTTACCCCCCCCCCCCCCCCCCAACTGAAGTACGAACTCATAGAATTTTGAAGTATGGCTGTGGTGGCATAATTTTTTACTGAGCTGGAAGCTGTGCAAGCTATTCTATGGGCGAGCGAGCTTTACGAGCGAGGCCAATAGATAGGATGAGTCAATAGTCAGCTTTTTACTTAAATAATAATAAATATGTAGTAAAACAAAATTAACCGTTCTTGGAATAGCTACTCGAGTGCCTTGATGGATACGACAATATTCATTACCGTAATAATTTTTATTCATAGTAGGCTGATTACCTGTTGCAATTTGTTCAAGTATACTACATACAGCGTGGAAATGAAGTAACGGATAAATTCATTAACTTCGTTGATATTCATTTTTATAAAAAAATCCCGAAAAGGGGTAGCGATTTTGACCATAGGGAATATTTTCAGCTGATTTTTAGTTTCTTATGTAATTTGTTTTTCATGATACACGAGGTTACCGACTTTTTTTAAAATTACATCCTGTATTTTTTATTATTGATTTTGGTAGTACTTTTTATGTTGTTTTTAAATGATCACAATAAATCTAGTTGCGGTGGATAAAACAAAAAAGATTAGTTACATACATTTTTTTAATTTAACATAAAAGCGAATATGCCGTCAGTGACTTTCCGTCAAACGTAGGTAACTAGATTTATTTTTCTCATTTCATTGGTTTTTAATATTTAAACTTTAAGATAATTTTTCTCGATTTTTTCAGGTGTAACATATTGAAAATTTTATATCACTGAAAACAACACAAAAAGTACTACCAAAATCAATAATAAAAAATATAGGTTGTCAGGTCCCGGGTGGTGTAGCTTTGACAAGCGTCCACGTTCGATCAGCAGAGTTAAGCAACGCTCTTTCTGGTCAAAACTTGGATGGGAGTTCCACGGCTGCATCTCTCGGCGCCTCGTGGTACGGCTGCCACGCAAATAGTTGGTCCCGGATGTCATAATAACATCATGGCAGTCGTTAGTGGGGTTGGAAGTCCGCATAACATGTACAGCGACGCCTATAATTGGCCTAACGGCTGTTGGCTGAGTACTAAATAAATAAATAATTTTTTTTAAGTCAATGACATAACTTTTAAAACAAATGACGTAACAACACATAGGTGGTTGTAGAGTATGTCCTATAATTAAAATCGCTATACCCCTTCAAGATTTTTTCATAAAAATGTATATTAACAAAGTTAATGAATTTATCCGTTACTTTATTTCCACACTGTATATACTTGAGAATGACAGTTCAGTCCAATTTACTATATCATTATACGGCCTCTATGATGCTGTCGAACATAAGTAGTAATTCAGTGTTAGTTTTGGTCCATAACCTATGCCAGGCACTTTCAAGGTATTCTATAATATGTTACTGATAGCTGAAGATCCTCCATAACTATAAGTTTAAAGTAGTATAAATGCGCGGTTAAAATTAGTTTTTTATAATATCTAAAAGATTCAATGGATGTAGATTCTACAACTTATACTAGTCATTTTTTTTCTTATAGCTGTAACGAGTTCTTAATGAAATTCGTTCACCTCCAAAATCGTCTTCCACTGGAAGGTATATGGGCGACATAAGATGAATAATGTATGCAAGTACAGAGTGTTGTGGTACAGACGCCATGATTGACTGAAAATCAGCTATCATTTCAACCCAGCTCTTCAACTCAAAATCAACTATTAGCAGCAAAGCAAAATCAACACATACCCCCCCCCCCCCCGAACCGCTTTTGCATTACTTCAAAGCGTGGAGGCGCCACTTACAGTAAGCATTAACTAAGTGAAACCGGACAGAAGTCGAACTCGCGCCCGAACGTCCCGTGTTTCACTGTGACCGCCGCGGCGGAAACCACTGGCCCACCGAGGCCTCCATGTTGACCTGATCTAATGTTTTTAATTTAACGGTTCTTAAATCTGCAAATGGTGCTGATAAAACTCCGCTCATAGTGTGCTGTCAAAATTATACACCTACAATTCTGCCTAACAATTTCTAACGTTTCTGTAAAATAATTGCTGCCTGATCCCTCTTCACCAACAAATAATTCTTGCAGATTTATGAATATAAGTCTTGAGCATAGAAAAGACCTACAGTCCGTCTGGCATTTCCGTTTTTGCTTTCGCTTTACATTAAAATATTTTGGAATCGATTCTACAAGCTTTTGCCATTTCCAAATACAAGCAACCAATGCTAAAACACTTGCGCGCATGAACTATTATAAGCTTAGTGCTTTTCGATGTTTGTTTATATTTACCATCCACAATATCCACGTTCGTTATTCTTAATCGAGAGATTGACTTTCGTTGTATTTTCACGTTCTATATCAAATTCACTGCATTAAAGGTTTCCGCATCACTAATTTAGGCGTTATCAGTCGTTGCATCTATCCAGCGCTCGAACTAGTGATAGGGAATTCATGCCCGCTATGCGCAGCGATACGAAGAGTCAACCCCCGCGCCGACTCCCACCTAAGGGAAAATGGAAACGGAGAAAATTCAATTATAATAACAAAACTCAGGTGTGGTCTGCATGTGCGTGAGAGTATAGTTAATCACACCTAGCAACACAACTCTACGTGTATTTAATGGCCGCTACTCAACAACGGCACCATCAAAATAAAGGCTATGCACAAAATGAGCCGATAGTGTCTATGGATCGTTCCATACTTCAAATTCAGGAAGGGCAGCATAGGGCAATGTAATTTTTATGGGAACTTTCTGGCCAACGTTGCCACTTTTCAGCAGCGACCGACGGTCTAAGTTTGTTAGAAGTAATGCCAGATGCGGATAAGACGAACGAAGCTCTTCGTAGTTGTTAAGTGCCACGAAATACAAAAGCGGGATTTATTTATGATTGACAGGTCTGTATTTATTTCCAACGAGATTTGTGCTGAAATGTGGCAACGTCGTTCTACATCAGACACTGTACTGAATTTGAAATATTGAACGATCTATAGAAAGCTTTAAACGTAACACACTTGCGAAACGCCGTTAAAAGTATTACATATGTAGCGTAGCGGTGATGAATGGCCTGAAAACGCCTGTCGTGCAAGAGAAGGCCATACACTAAAATGTGACACTAAGTGCAGTGCAAAATCAGCTTAAAGTGAAATTCACGATGTGACAAGTCTGGTGAAAGAGTTAATCGATCGGTAATGCAAATGTGATTTGTGTCGTCGAGTTGAACAATCAAAACAAACTCTAAACATTCAAGATGCAATTTCCGAGCCAGTTGAAAAGGGAGAGTCAAGCCCGGTCGAAAATACAATCATAAACGTTTGAAAAAGGAAAGTTCTTTTCGACCGACAACATGATAGTTCCAGTGGCGCAAACCACAAAACACATTTTGTTTTTGGATGTTCGTTTGATGATTGTTCCTAGCCTTTGAGTTCCTGCTGTGGCTGTGATGTCATCTGTTCATCGATCTGATTCTTACGCTTCCTCAGTCTCTCCTTCTCATCCATGACTTCATTTCAAAATGACGTTTTTGTTACATCGCATCGGTCGTACTTGTTGCCAAATCAAAGATACGTCTTCTACTATTATTCAAAATCATTAGCTTATAATAATAACCCTACTGAATGAATTCTTGCTAAGTTTATAATTCCATTTATTCCCCGGTCTCTCTTCTGTAACTGTGGGCCTTCATTCAGTAACGTTTTTGCTACACTGGTTGACATTTATTCCAATCAATATCCTGCCCATTGCCAAATCAAAGATGTTACTCGTGGTGTGAAATCTTTCTCTAGTTTTTTCCATTCTCCTATCATTTTATTGTACTTCTTAAGCAATAGAACTCAATGTCTAATTCTTCTATGGGAAGAGAGAGATATCGATGTCCCAGCAGTGGAAACACCCTTATACCATTGAAATATGTCATTTTTGTGACTTATTTTATTTTTGGATATCAAATCGGTCGTTTTTGCTACACTGGTTGACATTTATTCCTATACCTATACCTATTGTCAAATCAAAGATGTAACTCGTGGCATGACATCTTTCTTTAGTTTTTTCCATTCTCCGATCATTTGATTGTACTTCATAAGCAATAGAACTCAATTTCTAATTCTTCTACGGGAAGAGATATCGATGTCCCAGCAGTGGAAACACCCTTACACCATTGAAATATGTCATTTTGGTGAGACTTATTTTATTTTTGTATGTCAAATCGGTCGTTGTTCTTACCCAGTGTTTGTAATGCTCGCGCTTCATCTATCTATCTGGTTCTCGACCTTCGTCGATCTCCCTTTCCCATTTATGATCGTCTTTCTGCGATGTTCTTGTTCCATCGGTTCTCATTTGTTCTAATATATACTTTACCTGTTGGCAAATCGAAGATTCTACTTGTGGTAGAGCATCTTCCACTACAATTTTGCCCATTATTCACTCATTTTATTATAGGGTTTGCGCAATAGACAGCAAAGGCCATAACAATTAGAAAATTATATCATTTTGGCGCCACGTATTTTATTCGGGTTGTTGAGTCGGTGGTAGTTCTAGCAACTTAACCCAATGTTTTCCTTCTAAGTTTGTGATGCATTTTCTTCACTTATAGATTCTCGGGCTTCCTGTCTTTTCTTCCAATCATCCACGATATTCCTTTTGTGACGTTCCTACTCATCATGCACGTTGCCAAACCAATTGTTACTTGAGGTATAACATTTGATTAGAGGTCTTGTGCATAAGAATCTAAATGTCAGCAAAGAAGAAAACTCTTCTGGTATTCTACTTCCGGCTCTTCGATTGATATAGGTTTGTAATGACATCTCTTCATCTATCTAATTCTAGGGTTCGTTACTGCTTCCCAGCCATGGTATCCACTCGCTCAGCGACGATCTTACTTCATTAAGACATAAGAAAGAAAAAAGGGGGAGAGTTGTACTTTTAGCATTAAGAGAGCTTTGTGTAGTTTTCGTCATTGTGTGGGGTAGTTCAAATTTAAAACTTGTGAAAGCAGGACGACACATTGGAATATCATTCCTATGACACTTTTAGATCGCAGTCACTAATTCTTAACTAGAACTAATATTGATTGCCATAGATACAAAGGTTATTTTCGTTTAGACTAGATACCATGTTTCTTTGGTAATACAAGACATGGTTTGATTAACTGCAGTGCATGTAAGTCCGCTTTCTCCAAATGACTTTGCAGTGTACCATGCATTTCCACCACGGTTCGCGGTTGAGGCGTATCCTTGTGGTGTCGAATAACGCGGTTTTCGCAGTGGGTAGGTAAGATTTCTAATACCAAGAAGCGGACTATGAATTGGAATAGCCTTGATACGTTAATAACTTCATTACAGTTATTTACAATTGGCAGCAATTATTGCGATTAGGCCGGCACTATATTGGAGACCATTCTCCGCTAATGACGAACGTCTTGAATTGAGGAATGCGGCGGTCGATGCGTGATCGCGCCGCCATACTTCCATCAGCGGCGGTGGTAAGTGCCATTAGCGCCCGTTAATTAATTAATTAATTCATATTGTTTCGCGGACAATGTCAATGCCAAACCCTACATGCGGCACATTAAAATCCTATTATGCATGCAGTGCTATAACAACTCCTTTCCCATGAGGCTAATTACGGCGATAGGCACACAAAAATTTCCGGTGGCTTGTCCCTCTGCGCACGTCCAGGGTGAGATAATAAGCACACCCTGTATGGCTGTAAAGATGTGTCGATAAGCCGCGTTGGGCCACTGGAAGAAGCGTAAATCATCCAGGAAAAGCGACCGCAACATCCTGTATGCCCTTTTTACGGCTGCGGAGCCGCGGTCTAACCTCACACATTCGTTTTCAAACAAGTTTAGAGCTGCAGATTCGAATAACGGCCATGAGCGGTGGAAGAGTAAAAAGTTAATAAACGGTTAATAGAGATTTCGCAAATAGCAGGCCTTGTAGCACGAGCACAAGAAATTATGTAGTCAAGGCCTCTTATTAATTTCTCCAAAATTCATTTAAACAAAAATTAGAAAAGTCATAAAAAAAGCAGGTACCTACTATTTTATAAAGTTCAGTGGAAGCATACAATTGAAGGTTAATTTTTTCTTAACATCTTATACGGATACGCGTTCTGCATGACAAGCAGAAGACAAAGCAACCCAAAATTCTACATATAAAATTTAAAATATACTAAATGTCTGTACTTGTTTTATACTGCGGCTAAAGAACTTCAAATTCCACAAACGGATCAAATATTTTGATAGTGTCGAAACTGGTACCAGTAATTGTTTTTAAGATAATAAACATTATACGTTCACCATCTGCTTAGCGTATTAATCAATGCATGTCATCAAATTCATTTTTATTAGGTTGGCAACATGATAATTCTAGTTTCATTAATTTTTACGTGTGGTAGCAATGCACATGTTGGTTTGCTTTGATTTCCATGTCACCGCTGAACGCTCTAATACGCAATAGCAATAACGTAAGCCGAAAAGCGAGCTGCCCCAAAACAGTTCCGTAACCAAAGGCATTCAATGGGCTGGCTAAGCTACTCCGGAAGAGGGAGGGAGCTTAATAGCAAAATGATCAAAATCAAATACAGGCGTTGCAAATTCCCCGGTAATATGGTAATCGCAACTGACAATGAAGGGTTTATATCAAAAACACTTATTAGACGCAGGCTCTTTACTAAGCTAGAACCTGTTATAGAAAGCAAGACATAAATACGGCGTAAGTAAAGTGATATTTATTTTCAATGTGTACATGTAGACAAGTAATCGAAGGAGGTAGCTACTCGTCTAAAATCAAACCCGGGTACCCGTAAACAGTACCCGGATACCCTCGGGTACCCAAAATATGTAACAAAAATGTTAGCGTACATCTGAACATCTGAGGTAAGGTCTACACATTACCCATTTGCTGTGACGTAACAATGTTCTCTCTTTAACTATAAGGAACTGGACGAAACAAAAAATCTCTAGTCTTTGGTCAGGTCCGCTTGAATTATGGCTTGTTTTATAATACTGTCAATCTGACATTTGTCCAAAATGGCAGTAAAATAACGCCCAATAACAAGCAAGCGGGCAAGCCTAAAATCTTAGTTTAAGCGTTAGGGACTTCTTCGAAGAGGAGAAACATCGAATTACATAGGTGAATAATGTCTTGGTTTGAATAATGTGCTATTTAGAACATCCCTTACATTAAAGGTTGGGTATATGTCAAATTATTTCTAAAGTCTACTACCTGCGATCTAAATGATCTTTTTGAATTTCAATGCAATGTACGACATACGTTTTAAAAGCTATGTTTTGTTATTTCTGACCTCACAGAAAAAGGGTAATGTGTAGACTTTAGCTACAATTTTTTTTTTCAATTTTATTTTTATTTAATTATCGCCTATTATGAAAACAAAATCAAAGCAAGAAGTTGGTAGCAGCATCATTATCAACGTCACACAGAGGATGTTTATGTTACTTCATCCCATACTGACGCAATTTAATGGTACTATTGACGGGTTTGAATATTTCCACATGAAGCGGATTTATTGCCTTATATGAAACAAGAAACAACATTATGTGGTATGGGATGGGGTGATTCTTGTTATTACTGCATGATTGTTTTTCTAGAGCTTTACCCTATTGTTTTTATGTTTTTATAGTCTTCTCCGAAAAAGGTTGACTTTCTAGAAATTACATAATTTACTAGTCCCGAAAATATACCCGGGTTGACTATTACCCGCGTCGGCCCGGGTACCCGCAGACATCCCCAACTCGTACCGATAGAAAATATTGTATTTAAGGTATATAAAGACAAGGTATGTACGTCATTGTGTCAAACCCAATACTAACCCCGTGGCGTGTACAACCCAATACTAACCCCGTGGCGTGTACAACCCAATACTAACCCCGTGGCGTGTACAAGCTGCGTTCACAGCATAACGTATGTAATTTGTAATTAAAACAAATGCACAAAGCGCAGGGAACGTAGGAAATACGCTACTAACTATATTAATATATAAATGGTAAAACCGGTATAAGCACGGACATCGTTAATTCGTACACTTATTAGCGCTGATACATTTTTGAATTGCGGCAAAAATATGTAGCTGCCTTGTAACAAAAGAAACGCCATTAGCGTATTGCCTTTGGAAAAAACTACTTACTTCAGCTGGAAAATGGTTTACTGCTGAAATCTCCCGAGGAGTTGCTGAATATAGACGTTCAGCGCACGACCTACCAAAAACTGGTGTCTATTCCAAGTTCCAGTTACTTAATCCAACGATAAGAATTGTGAAGAAAGCAGCGATCACCGAATACCAAATCTCCTTAAAGGGTCAGACGCAAGGTCATTTACGAAATCGGTGAATTATTTTTAGCTAATTCTCGGTTCACTTGACAACCAAGACAAAACCCGATCAGTCCGAAGGAAGTGAATAAACGACCGTGCCCACGCCATATTAACCTAATGTACAACTTAGAGACGTAGGTTATGCAATACGCCAGGACCCAACAGAAAACGTCTGAAAAGCTATTCGATATGAGATATCACGCGCAGATTCGCTCAAATGGGCCAAACAATGTAACATCAGGAATGGACCCATCTCCGTGGTACAATAGACACCGCCTAGTGCGAGCTGCCAGATGTCACCTTCAACGTGTCAAAATAAACACCCAATTTATCATGTAGGTACTGAGCTTCCAAGAGTCCAACTGAAACGTACATCTGCAATTCTCAACGTAACCTCTATCCTTTACATTTCCATAGCCAATCAGCTACCGAAAATTTACACAATCATCATGCTTAACCTTTTCTCTTTAGGCAACTCAACACGTCTTTGTCCGGTCCTGATTGCTTATACTGCTTTTACCGATAATTTTTTTTGTATATTTTGGAAATTTGAAATTGGCACTTGGTTAGTTTAGATAATTTTGGTAAATTAAATTTCAGGGTTATTTTCCAGTTCCCAGTTTTTGACGTTTTTTGAGGAGTCTCAAATTAAATTATAGTGCTGCAAGGTGTATTTTTCTTGACTCCCTATAGTTACGGGTATAAACGGGTATAAATTTCACGATAACACAACTTGGCGCCCAGCGAAATTGTTTTTATGAAGCGATAACTTGATTCGAATATGCATTGGCTTCGTTCTCGAGAGGCCTTTGCGATAAACGTTGCGTAACGCTATTCACGTTAAAGTAATTTCGCTGTTCGATTTCAGCGCACATTAAATCAATTCATATTTTGGTTACATAATTTCCGCATACTATTTAATTCCATAAATTTGTAGTAATAACGCATACTTTTGAGTACCTTTTGTTGAATGTGTATGTATTAGTTCAACAGCTGGGGTTATTTTGTGTAATGTTAATTTGGACTTCATGGCTGTGTTCGTATTCAATTGCTTTGATATATATTTTGTGTTTAACCGTTTACGTCTCAATTTTTAAATGGGTTCTTCAGTATATTGATTCTAGTTCAGTGATATGGGGATATCAATCGGCCAGTATATGTGCTTTATCAATTTGAAGGTATCGTACAATGCTTAAAAATGTTAATATTGATAAAAATCTCTCCTGGCAGCACAGAGCAAACGTCAGCTATAGTCAGAATTCCCCAAAACGTTTATTTTCAACATAAAAGAATTCAAAGAAGCCTTGAATGATATACCCTGCAGCATTGTCGTAAATGGTGTTCTCATCAACAACTTTAGTTATGCTGATGACACATCGTAAATGGTGTTCTCATCAACAACTTTAGTTATGCTGATAACACAGAGCTAACAACTATCTGTTTAAAGTATCTAGCTGAAACGTAATACGCACTAGCAAGTGCCTGGTAGTCAATAATGAATACGTCGATAAAACAACCCTTATTATAGCGTACAGCGTATACGACACCTCTCGAGTCTCGAGTATACTGCAGTATAAAAAATACCCTGTAACTATTTTTTTAAACGTGAAGTCTAACAGGTCTATTCGGTCTCAATGGATTATGGTTTTTATATTAATATTCTGTCTAATTGACTTTCCTAAATGTGTTGAGCATGGTTCAACTGTTTGTAATAACAGGTAATTATAAAACGTTTTCTCTATCTCCTAACAATATGGCTTTGTTCTATATTTAATAAACCAATGACACAGCTGAATTAGATCAAATTATATTGAAAGTTCTTGGAAAATTAACACTATGCACAGTTGCCAAACTAAATAAACACTCTGTATTTCAAAATTGTGGATTTATGATTTTGCAGTGAAACTGCATTGGTACTTAAAGCGGGTGTAGAGCTAAAAAGTCCAAGAACGAATTTTTAAACCGCAGTTTTCTAAGACGAATGTCATAGCGACTATCAGTTTTAAAAGCAGAATCGAGCGCCCGTGACGTCACAACGACATCATATATCTTCGTTGCGCTCTGCAGTGCAAATAAAAACGTTCATTGCCGCATATTCTTGTGCGCTGCCATTTTCATCGCTTTACAATGGCTTTTGGTTTTGAACCAATATTTACAGAGGCTGAAATGGGGCTATGTATAAAAAAACAGCCAAAAAAAAAAAAGAAAAAAATAAGAGTAATAGTGAAATACTGCAAAATTAAAAAAAAAAGAAAAAAATAAGAGTAATAGTGAAATACTGCAAAATTAGTCATTTTCAGTTCATTACCGCGATAGAATAACTGTCAACTTTCGTGACATCCAACTGTGCCCAACACTTATGCCTTGTCATTCATTAACAGCTCAACAGGGGCAGGTAGCAAAGCACACACGGTTAGTGTTGCGTCGATGTGACGTCACGCGCTGCACGGACAACTTCAAAGTGTGTAACTCGACAAATATTAAGACTAGCAACATGCGGTTTTCACCGTTGTTCTTAGATTTGTTGTCATTATCAGTGAAACTTTGATTTTTTGCGATACATCACCTTTAATTAAAATGACATTTGATACCAAACACATACAAAATTTAAGACTCATAAATACCATACGCACCCTGTATATTTCAATATACCTTTAAACATGTCTAACAGTACTTCGAATATTTGTCTACTTCCTAATAATTAAAAACGGCAAGAAGGCCGCGGATTAAAAATAGCCTCAGCCGAGAACGGGAAATCATTCGGCACTCATTTGTTTTAATTTTCACAGTTTGGTGGTCAAGTTTTAGCAGGCAATTAATTAGCGTCAGGAATAAAAGCAGGAAGCGTTTAGCCCGACCACATCGAACTGGTTATAAAACATAGAAAACTAGGAAACTTCAAATTGGTAATTACATTGGAATTACGATGCTCGTCTGTTTTATGCCGGGCATTATCCTGCAAACACGTATAATTACCTTATAATTAATTAGGAACACGTAACAGTACTCTGAAAAAATTAGCTTCCTATCGCACACTCGATTGTTTGGGATCGTTCTCAGCGCCGATGTCCATTTGTTTCTAACATTTATTAATCACGAACACGTTATTCAACTATTGTTCAATGTAATGCGAACATAGCCTGAAATAGTTTGTACAGATTGGTTTTAAAACCGCCGCGATGCTCAGTTTCCCAAAGCCACGAGGACCAATAGGAAATTCACTACGTAAAATCTAGCGCAGATTCCAATCGCAAGTAATTAAAAAACGTAGTCGTGGCCAGCTGGCCTCGGGCGTGCATTCGATGCTCCCTTGTTCGAACTTTCCAATAATTTGGCCAGGCCGACTTTTCCCAAAACAGAGACAAAATTGATTTCAAATTTCGCGCCGCGTAGCTGGCAGCGCCGCATTCCACCCGTTTATATTTATTCCCGTTTTGGACATGTTCTAAATTTTCAATTATAGATAACGCAACCGGAAATTCGGTATAGAAATGCGGCTGGAATGATTATGGGCGGAGATAAAAAAAACAATGTCGAGGTGTTCGCGCCGCGTGCCGGTCGATTCGCGCTTGTTTTAGCTTCATCCACAGCTCAATTAAATATTAACACCCCTTATTCTAATGTCGGATTTGATTAAAAGTAGGCTTGTGAGCCGGAAATACACCTTCAACTTTTTTTAATAAAAATGCCTGTCGTGATATACGGCACAATACACCTTATTTATTCATTTGTTTTGAAACATGCTGCTATCGATTTTGTGTTACGATGCCACAACCACCTACCGTGGATCTCACACAAACTGTAATATGAAAATTCCACAAAAATAGAAGCGGCCACGCTGCAAAATGGCAACATAGCACTACACGCAATTATAATACATTACATATTTAACACAATTGAATACACGAAGCAAGCAATTCTATTAACACAAAATTCGATCAACCCACATCAATTTTTTTAATATCCTCAAAATTTGATTGCTACTAAAATTATTTCATGATCAGATATCAAGCACTGTAAATCAAATATCTAATTTTACAAAATACTATGGGCACCACACGCGATGGTCATTTGTTTCAATTGCGTTCCGATTACAATAAATTAGAGAACTGCTTAGTGCAGCAAAAAATAATTCAGTAAAAATCTATTTTTTACGGCGGAGCAGTACATTCACGACTTGGCAACTGCGCTTTGCGACTCAGGGGCGCCGACTTTTTCAAATGTCAAAGGGGGTTTTCACGACGAGTCTACAGTTTGTCCATGGATACGCTAGGTTACATTTTAACAAATTGTAAGATGTAAAAATCATAGTTAATTACACGATGATCTCAGCTGGGTGTCAATGTACTTTTTATTACCTATGTTTAAAGCTACGTTTACCTGCAGATGGTGTTAGTTACCGTAAGGTCGGTGGTATTTCCAACAAAACTGGACCACCTTTTTATTCAAACAAACCATATTACTTTACGTGTTATTAAGACTCGTCTATGAGGAAGAGTAATAACAAGACCACACACAATCTATAAAACACGCAAGTTACACAATGACCTGTAATGAATGTATACCGGTATAAAGGTAAAAAAGGCAAACAATAACGGCCAAATAATATCGCATTTTCAAGAGTGCATACTTAAAGGAAGACTATTTACAAAATTTATTTAGAATTGCTATGATAGCTATGGACAAAGTGAAGATAGTCGAGCGATAGAAGATGTGTTTAGACGTATATACACATATACATATTGTTATAGCCTTAATGCTATGCTATTATTTCATTTGATTTTTCATAGATCATTTTTTGTTTAGATTAATTTATGTAAAATGTGCCCCCATTTAAATTATTTACTATTGAGTGTATTTCCATTCCTAGCTCCGGTAGAACATTTACTCTTAAATCAGGTTAGGTTCAAGTTTTATAAAGTATGATTAAATATTTGCATTTATTAATCTTTGCTATCGTCTTGATTATTAAAATTATTATACTTGAATGCTTGATGGTTAATTGGTAGTATGAGAATGATCTCAAATGACACTTCTATAATTGTCAAAGTCTAATTATTAATATGAAAGGTTAGCGGAACTCATACCTTTTACAATTCATATCGTTTTAAAATGTTGATAAATGGTACTTCTTGTAAATTCACTGATGAAACTTATTATTGTTTATTTTTACATATACCTGTGATTACTTTCACTTAAGTGCGCCGATCAGACATTCCCGTCCAATCAACTAAAAAAAACTGGGACAACTCTTGATAGATTTAACAATATTTGATTGATAGCAACGTCTAAACAAGTTGACGGTTAAGTTAGAAATACCTAGCAACTGTACCGGGTGGCCAATTAAGAAGGGCACTCGGCCCTATCTCGAAAAGTAATTGCCGTAAAAACTTGAGGTAAAAAAATTTATAACTAAAGCGGCCAAGAGAAAATGCTGGAAATTATTTTTAAGTTTCTAGAATGGCCGCGAGGGGGCGTAATCGCATTCTTGAATTTTAAATCCCGTTTTTTGAGAAATATTCTTATATTAAAGATAGCTAAAATGGACACCGTTTTAAAGCTGAGATAAATTCGATTCTTTTTTGTTAAATGCTTTTTGCTCTATCTCTTAAGGAAAAGTGGTGGGGGGTGTCCGAACATCTTCGGAAAGAAAGGTCAATAACTTCAAAATGGCTGAACGGATTTTGTCAAACTTGGAGTCGTTCAAAAGGGCTTTTTTTAGGCTATCAACGCTGCCTTGAGCGGATTGATTTAGATTGCTTGTGTCGTCGCTAGAGGGCGTTTTGCGACAACACTACAAATAAAATGGATTTTCTCAAAAAAATTAAATGCATCGATATCACTTTTATTGCAACAGAAGATAGCCAAAGAAGGGTCTAACACGCTAGTGAAAACCGCATTTCGATATTTGTTTCCTAACCGAAAATATCAGTAAAAGAAATTAAAACTCGAAATAATGTCGCATCTTTGGGAATATTTTCAGTATACCTGCCATTATTAAATTCTAGTTATCGTTCTTTTAGCAAAATATATATAAATTTACAGTTAAAATACGAACATTATATTTAAAATGTCAATAATAATTAATACTCATTCAATATGATTGAATATTGACTTTCTGTCCACACGAAAAACGTTGACAGTTGAATGGTGCCTATTAGGATACTCCATCGCATAGATTCTAACAGAAACAGTTGCGTTTTCATTGTTTTGAAAATAAACACGAAACATATCAAACACTTCTACAGGTGGAAAAGGCATTTTTTACAAATAAGGCCACCAAAATTCACTATAAATAGCTGCAATCTTAATATGATTGACACTTAAACACCACCATTATAATTTTTGCTATTTTGTTTTTCAAAGCACACTTGCATTTTAAAAATTTCGAATTTCGTGTTGACAGAAGGGCCATATTCAATCATAGTGAATGAGTATTAATTATTAATGACATTTTAAATATAATGTTGGTATTTTAACAGTAAATTTATATATATATTGCCAAAAGACCGATAATTAGGATTTAATAATGGCAGGTATACTGAAAATATTCCCAAAGATGCGACATTATTTCGAGTTTTAATTTCTTTTACTGATATTTTAGGTTAGGAAACAAATATCGAAATGCGGTTTTCACTAGAGTGTTAGACCCTTATTTGGCTACCTTTTGTTGCAATAAAAGTGATATCGTTGCATTTAATTTTTTTGAGAAAATCCATTTCATTTGTAGTTTTGTCGCAAAACGCCCTCTAGCGGCGACACAAGCAATCTAAATCAATCCGCTCAAAGCAGCGTTGATAGCCTAAGACAAGCCCTTTTCAACGACTCTAAGTTTGACAAAATCCGTTCAGCCATTTTGAAGTTATTGACATTTCTTTCCGAAAATGTTCGGACACCCCCCACCACTTTCCCTTAAGAGATAGAGAAAAAAGCATTTAACAAAAAAGAATCGAATTTATCTCAGCTTTAAAATGGTGTCCATTTTAGCTATCTGTAATATAAGAATATTTCTCAAAAAACGAGATTTAAAATTCAAGAATGCGATTACGCCATCTGGCGGCCATTCTAGAAACTTGAAAATAATTTTCAGCATTTTCTCTTGGCCGCTTTAGTCACAATTTTTTTTACCCCAAGTCTTTACGACAATTACTTTTCGAGATAGGGCCGAGTGCCCTTCTTAATTGGCCACCCGGTACATTATTAAGGCAGTCACATTCACAACAGCCTTACTAATTGTCCCAGTTTTTTTTTGTCTTGCATAGTACATGCTGCCTGCTCAATCCGGTATCCAGGAATGGCCAGGTACGTAACGCTCTTATTAACTATGTATAACAGCCACTGTTACTAATTGCTACATTTGTAGCTTCAACAAAGACCCAGCTGTGCAACTTACTCCTCTACAGGTTCCGTCTTACTTAAATCTACAATGAAGAACAGTCAGCAACCCAAACTGCCACGATGCAGATTCACACAGCAACCCAAAAAACAGCTTTCTTGATAACGACTCCCCTGCAGTTCATCCAAATCAACCCAGGTGTAGATGTGTTTACCTGATATTGACTGCAATGCAGTTCATCTGAACAGGATATTTTAGACCAACCTCCAATAGTAACGCCATGCATCCAAATCATCCACAGACTTCACATCACCAGAAAAAAAGACTATTTTGCTGATCGTAGCTGTTCACTTTTTTCTTGTAATATCATAATTTTTATTCCTTCTCCCGTACTCCAGTTGTAACTTTATTTATATTACAGTTTGTTTAAAATATTTACTTTGACGTCACTTAATACCCTTTTATACTATTTCAATAAGATCATTCATTTTAATAAGGGGTTTATTTTCAAATTTTGCTTTTTACCAAATATTATATGTACATTTTCTGAATCAAAAATTAGTTATTTCTTAATTAAAATTTCACCATAGTAATCTATTCACGCATTTTCTTTAAACTAACACTCCTGAATAATTTACATTACAATTTCTTTATATTAATTTGACATTTTATGTGACTACTCAAAATATTCATTCGGCTTAGACCTTTCATATTTATTCAAACTATGTTATAGTTTCTTCTACTTATCTAATTACAATTATGAATTGTTCTCGGAATGTTCGAGATGAATGTAAAATGCACGAAACGGTAGAGGAAGTACATCGGTGCGTTCACTGTTGTATGGGCATTATCATATTATGTTACACACATTATCGGACCTTGTGCGATGGCTTCGGTTAAAGAGAATTCGTAAAGGAGACGGGAGCTAATTATTGTTAAATCTGGACGAAAAAAATCGGTATAAAATCGAGTTAGCAGAGAGCACCTATAATGTGGCACTTCAGATTTAAGGCAATCTTCAAACAACTTTTAAAAAATCTTGCTGGGACCCAGATTCGAACTCCCAACCTCACGTTCGGCACGCTATACACGTTTAACACATGGACGAAAAGCTTTTCAGTTTTTTTGCATTAAAATTCTACACAAATTGGCGAAATGATCGTCCTGAGACGTTATGTATGTAGTTCTCGAGTTATCGCGTTTACATCAAATCGGCCTGACTTTTACTAATTTTCCGACTTTCCTTTAAGATATATTCATGCATGTACATGTTTTTTCCAAACTATCGTTGTAATTCTTATAATTTCTTCATGCATTTCTAAAGAAATGTAACTTACGTAAGCACAATTATGCAGAAATAGTTCTTTTCATACTTTATGCAACAGACTACCTACTTTATTTGTCCTCATACTTAGCAAAACTGATTGCAACATTCAAACTACTTTTAGAATTAAGAATTCTATTAAATAAGCCCAAACACTATTTCTATTAGTTTCTGCAACTAGGCACTCGATTAGTTTTAATTAAAATCATTTGGAAATACTCAACGTCGGAGTAATTATAGAACCATTACTTGGCTCAAATGTTTAAAAAGGCTTGGAAAATGCACTCTATGCTACTTTACCCTAAACAAATATAATAAAATTTATTCTAATTAATGAGGAAGCGTTCGTGATGGAAACTCGCGTGTAATCTAATTTATGGCGGTTTAACGCAATTAATTTCGGATGCTCAACATTTCTGGCAACGGCCAGTGCTTTGCATTCGTCTGTTTTAACAGCTACTTAGCTTGCAATTGTTTCGCTTATGAAAATTCAGCCCACACTAAATCGATTGCATCCACGCATCGCCGGCGATAACAGATGAAATCATAATTTTAAGATTGGTTAGCTGCAATGCAACGCAGCATTATTACAATTATTTTGGTATTGCCAATTTCAATATTTTGTTCAATTAGGTTTTAGATATAATTTAGTCGAGGTGATGCAAAACATTTGTAACTTTTGTTTTATTCGGGTCAAATCGCACCGGCTATGCTCAACTGCTTCACCGTGACTTGGTGTTTCAATTGAATGCGTATCAATTCGCAGCCCACCTGTAATTGATTAGGCACAATAACATTTACCAGCAGCAGCAAACGAAAGCGTTCAAATTTTGGGGTTCAGGCAGTGGCGACTCGTGGAGAATTTTGAAGGTGGGGTGAACCGCCGAACGAAAAATGCATTTTCCACGCCCTCACAGATGAGGACAGATTCCAATTTCTCGAAATTTAAATACAAATGTTAACACAGTAAAACAAAATTACCAAACTTTACAGGCTAATTAAATATGATGAACTGAATCGAATCTTTCATATTTCCTATAAATGTATTAATTCAACCAAAAAATGCATCTCCACTGTTTGAAGTACATAGATGTAACGTCTCTTCTGTCGGAATTATACACACGGCCTTCCGAATATGCTCCCCTCCTCTCTTCATCTGAACTCGATGAAGTTGGCATACGTGCGAAAATTATAATCAGACACACGACACGCGCGCGTTATCGCAGGGATCAGGTCAGACTGAGCCTGCTTGAGGTCTACGCGGAGTGGTTCCCATTAAATGTCCTTATCTTTGGACCTACTTCATGATACTGTGCCCTCACTGCAGTCTATAAACTGTCGAAAAGCTTGGATCTGGCACCGATGCTTTCGTGAAAACAAACAAGCGCTATCGTACAGCTTATATTCAAGAAAAAAAAAATACTCGCTTTGTTTAAGCTTTAATATGGGAAGAATGACGAAGCTCAAGTACATATAAATATTTATTTCAGAAAACAATTATGAATGTTTGTTTTGATATGGTAGAACCGTTGCTCCATATAACGAGTCGCCACTGGTTTCAGAGACACTAATGGCCCGTTTACACTATGACATCTACACAAAGAATTAAGAAATAATTTTGACATAGTTTTCAAAAGTTGACACCTGAAAGCAATGTACTTCGAGAGAAGAATTTGTGCAAAATCGGAAACTGGCAAAGCTTTTTTGAATTCATTTCTAGCATATTCTATCCATGGCTTGTCGAAAAAAATCTAGTTTAAAGTGATATTGTTGCCGCGCAAAATAATTCGGTTCTTAAGAAGATCATTTGTGCCCACTGTTGAAGAGCCGAAGAAAGAATAAACACCAAATCCTACAAAATGGTTTCCGAAAATGTGGCATGCTTCGATAGAATCCTGCTATTGAGCAGGAGTCACAAAAGAAAAACAATTTGATAAAAATAAGAAAGAAGCGAAATTGAGGGAAATTGGTAAGGACTTGGACTTCGAAATACGTAGCTCAATAACGTGAACACAAACCTCCCAAGCATGTTCAAATGAGGACAAGTGATCACACTACAGGAGGTGCATTATAGGGGGTGAATTATAGTGCAAAATGTTTATTTTTTTTTTCTTATTTGTAGTTACAAGAAATTAAAAAAATGTTTTATGAAAAAGTTTTATTTTTCTCTATAACTACAGCCTTTTCATAAAGCACCTATTTTAAGGCCTTCTGGCTGAAACCATGGTTAATAGGCCAATGAGAACTAGTTTGGTTTTGTTGTCGGTGTATCTCTGTTCATGTTACCGTGTAGTAGCGGCAAAAATGAGTGTTCACAAGACCGAAACGTTCATATCTTCGAATGTTCATGTTATCGAGCATCTACTGTATTTGTTTTGATAAGGTGTGCTCATGTCTCAAGCAACATCAAAAATGCTAGAAGATAATGGAAGAAGTATGAAGAAATTTGTAGCAACTATTTAGTCATATTGTGAATTTAGCATAAAAACAGTTTATTTTTACAACAATATTCAACAACTTTTATCCTCAGTTTTGTGTGCTCATATCCCAAGCAACATAAAAATGCTAGGAGTCAATGGAAGAGTTTTCAGAAGTTTGACGCAACTATTTAGCAATCTTGTGAATTTAGCTTAAAATTAGCTCAAAAAGTCGTCCTTTAAACAACAATTTTCAAAAAGTTTTACCGTCAGTTTTGTTTGTACATATTTGTATCCATGAGATCGGCTCATCACAAGCAACATTAACAATTCAAGAAGCTAATGCAAGAGGTTTGAAGAAGTTTGAAGCAATTGTTTCGTCATCTTGTGAATTTAGAATAAAAACAGCTCAAAAAGTCGACATTTTTAGAACAGGTTTGTACAACTTTTATCCTCAGTTTTGTTTGTCTATATTTGTATGCATGTGGTGTGCTCATAACTCAAGCAACAAAAAATGCCAAAAGTTAATGAAGAGGAGTTAAGAAGATTGACAGAACTATTTAGCGAACTTGTGAATTTAGCATAAAATTAACTCAAAAAGTCTACCGTTAAACAACAATTTTCAACAACTTTTACCCTCAGTTTTGTTTGTATGCACTTGTATCCAAATGGTGTGCTCATCACAAACAACATAAGAAATTCCAGAATTAATGCAAAAGGTTTGAAAGAGTTGGAAACAATTATTTAGCTATCTTGTGAACAGTTTAAAAAGTCTACATTTTTACAACAATTTTCAACAACTTTTGCCATCAGTATTGTTTGTACATATTTGTATCCATGCGGTGTGCCCGTATCTCAAGCAACAAAAAATTCCAGGAGTCAATGGAAGAGTTTTCAGAAGTTTGACATAACTTTGAGACGTCTTGTGAATTTAGCATAAAATTAGCTCAAAAAGTCTATCTTTGAACAACAATTCTCAACGAGTTTTACCGTCAGTTCTGTTTGTACATATTTGTATCCATGTGATGTGCTCATCACAAGCAACATAAAAAATTCCAGAAGTTAATGCAAGAGGTTTGAAGCAACTATTTCGTCATCTTGTGAATTTAGCCTAAAATTAGCTCAAAAAGTTTATCTTTAAACAACAATGTTCAACAAGTTTTACCCTAAGTTTTGCTTGTACATTTTGTACTGATCTGGTGTGCTCATGACAATGCAAGCGGTTTGAAGGAGTTTGAAGCAACTGTCTCGCCATGGTGTGAATTTATCATAAAAACAGCTCAAATACTCGAGATATTTACAACAGTTTTCTACAACTTTCACCCTCAGTTTTGTTTGTACATATTTGTAAGCATGTGGTGTGCTCATATCTCAAGCAAAAAAAAATGCCAGGAGTCAATGGAAGAGTTTTCAGAAGTTTGACATAACTATTTAGCCATCTTGTGAATTTAGCATAAAATTAGCTCAAAAAGTCTACCTTTAAACAACAATTTTCAACAAGTTTCACCCTCAGTTTTGTTTGTACATATTTGTATTCATGTGCGCTCATCACAAGCCACATAAACAACTCCAGAAGTTAATGCAAGAGGTTTGAAGGAGTTTGAAGCAACTACATCGTCATCTTGTGAATTTTGCATAAAAACAGCTCAAAAAGTCTACCTCTAATCAACAATTTACAACAAGTTTTACCCTCAGTTTTGTTTGTAGATATTTGTAGCCATGTGGTGTGCTCATCACAAGTAACATAAAAAATTCCAGAGGTTAATGGAAGAGGTTTGAAGGACTTTGAAGCAACTATTTAGCGATCTTGCGAATTTAGCATAAAATTAGCTCCAAAAGTCTATATTTAAACCACAATTTTCAACAAGTTTTACCCTCAGTTTCGTTTGCAAATGTGCTCATCACAAACAACCTCAAAAATTCCACAAGTTATGGAAGAGGTTTGAAGGAGTTGGAAACAACTATTTAGCCATCTTGTGAATTTAGCATAAAATGTTCTCAAAAAGTCTACAATTAAACAGCAATTTTCAACAAGTTTTACCCTCAGTTTTGTTTGTACATATTTGTATCCATGTGGTGTGCACATCACAAGCAACATAAAAAAATCCCTAAGTTAATAAAAGAGGTTTGACGGAGTTTGAAGCAATTATTTAGCTAACTAGTGAATTTAGCATAAAAACCGTTCAAAAATACTACAGTTTTACAACAATTTTCAACAACTTTTCCCACAGGTTTGTTTGTACATATTTGTATCCATGTGGTGTGCTCATCACAAACAACATAAAAAATCCAGACGTTCATGGAAGGGGTTTGGAGCAACTACTTAGCCATCTTGCGCATTTAAGCATAAAATTAGCTAAAACGTCTACCTTTAAACAACGATTTTCAACAAGTTTTACCATCAGTTTTGTTTGTACATATTTGTAGCCATGTGGTGTGCTCATCACAAGTAACATAAAAAATTCCAGAAGTTAATGGAAGAGGTTTGAAGAAGTTTGAAGCAACTATTTAGCGATCTTGCGAATTTAGCATAAAATTAGCTCAAAAAGTCTATATTTAAACCACAATTTTCAACAAGTTTTACCCTCAGTTTCGTTTGTAAATGTGCTCATCACAAACAACCTCAAAAATTCCACAAGTTAATGGAAGAGGTTTGAAGGAGTTGGAAACAACTATTTAGCCATCTTGTGAATTTAGCATAAAATTTTCTCAAAATGTCTACAATTAAACAGCAATTTTCAACAAGTTTTACCCTCAGTTTTGTTTGTAGATATTTGTAGCCATGTGGTGTGCTCATCACAAGTAATATAAAAAATTCCAGAGGTTAATGGAAGAGGTTTGAAGGAGTTTGAAGCAACTACTTAGCGATCTTGTGAATTTAGCATAAAATTAGCTCAAAAGTCTACAATTAAACAACAATTTTCAACAAGTTTTGCCCTCAGTTTTCTCTGTACATAATTGTCTTCATGTGGTGTGCTCATCACAAGCAACATAAAAAATCCCTAACTTAATGGAAGAGGTTTGAAGGAGTTTGAAGCAATTATATAGCTAACTTGTGAATTTAGCATAAAAACCGTTCAAAAAGACTACAGTTTTACAACAATTTTCAACAACTTTTGTCCACAGGTTTGTTTGTACATATTTGTATCCATGTGGTGTGCTCATCACAAACAACATAAACAATTTCAGAAGTTAATGGAAGAGGTTTGAAGGAGTTGGAAGCAATTATTCAGCCATCTTCTGAAATTAGCATAAAATTAGCTCAAAGTCTATATTTAAACAACAATAATGTTCAACAAGTTTTACCATCAGTTTTGTTTGTACATATTTGTATCCATGTGGTGTGCTCATGACAAGCAACATAAACAATTCCAGAAGTTAATTAAAGAGGTTTGAAGGAATCTGAAGCAATTATTTAGCCATCTTGTGAATTCAACAAAAAACAGTTCAACAATTCAACATTTTTACAATTGTCAACAATGTTTATCCTCAGGTTTGTTTCCATTTGTACCATAAGGTGTCCTCGTATCTTAAGCAATATAAAAAATGCTAAAAGTTAAAAGAAGCTTCTACCTGCAACCATGGTTAATATGCCAATGATAACCAGTCTTGTTTTGTTGGTCATATTATTAAGTGTATTTCTATTTACGTTGCCGAGTAGTAACAGGAAAAGTTGAGTGTTCCGAGATGTTCATATTTTCGAATGTTCACGTTATTGAGCTTTTACTGTATAAAGAAAAATATAAAAATCTACAGTTTGAAATGACGATATTGCTGACCATTCTCGTTTTAAATTCTATAGAAAGATATTAAAAGAAAAACGATTTGGAAAAGGAAGTGGGAATGGAAGTTGAGAAAATAAACACAAAGCAATGAAGAAAAACTGATAGAAACCATTGATTAAGAAATGCAGAAATCAGGAAATGCAGGCAAATGCGAACTCCTCGTAATGGGCTTATTGATAACCATGAGGGACTGTCAGAATGTATAGAAAATTTTGAAGATATAATTACAATTTAGGCAGAAGATAATCTAAAGAAAAAAATCCCTTAGTATATGAAGCACTTGTGAACACAATAACTACCGACGGTTTTAAATGAGACAGATGTCAAATTGTAAAAGCATTGCCATTACATAAAACCATATATCTAATTATATGCATAAAACCTGTACAGCTGGAGATCGATAAGTCATTTTATATAATGTGAAAGCCAATGACACTTCAGACTTTATTAAAAAATGAGTTTTATCTCATCTAACATTTAATAAAATTTGAGTTTGAGAACATTCTCCCCTGGCATAAATACTAGTTGATGCTGTTCACTATTTCGATTTTTCCCAACCGTGTTTTTTTTTTGTAAAATTAATGTCAAGTACTAGTACTTTTGGATTTCGATTAATGGCTTTTTATCACTCCTATAATAATACAGGGTGTATACTGACCTCAGTAGAAGTACATTGCGCTTAAAATTAATCGTTTTGAGAACCGCTGGCCAGATTAGGTAATAGTACATTAACCTAATGCACCGAGTGTTATTGAAATACTCAACAACTGTTTTTTGCTTCTGCATTTTATCCAAATTCGGTCTCATCGCAACAACCTGTGTCAACTAATGATATGGGATTATTATACATTTTTTACGTATAGTTTATGATGTAAAGTTGTTGTGCTCGATGTTCTCTAACTACCCTTAAATTTAATGGTCATACTTATTAATCACCTTGTATATTTATTAAATAGTAACTTCAAATAAAAAGTAAAAACCAATGGACAGGTGACTTCCTAAAGGTTTGTTGTATGTTTCCCTCTTATATGCATTTATTGTCTATTGTTACATCTGAGTGAATTGAAAATATTAAGAAAGAATTTCCTAATGTGTCAACCATTGGCGCCTTACCTTAAGCTATTTCTACTACTTAATTTAAATTAAATTCTCAAGTTTTATTGGGTATTCGAAGAGTTGTGATTTGGCATCATAGCACATGTTGCATGTGTTTCTTTATCTGGTGTCAATTGTTTTATCGCCAGATAATATTCTCATTATAAAGCTGTCACTCGAACAGTTCCTTGCAACATGTGTTTATTTTTGTTCATAAACAATCACAGATAGACTGCAATTTGGTGAAATTTACACACTCGATGGTTATATTTGTTATGGGAGCATAGCGGACGACGTCGTTTTATTTCCTTGTCATTTTTATTAAATAAAAAAAGTAGTTCTATTACCTTTGCCTTTAAATGTGAATTATTTTATTTGAATTCTCAACTTTTATTGGGTGCCTGTGGTGTTGTGACTTTGGTATCACAGCTCACAGCAGCGGTTGCATTTGTTTTTCCTACCGATATCAATTGTTTTATCGCCAAATCACAAAGCTGTCACTTGAACAGTTCCTTACAAAATGTGTTTATTTTTTATGGAAATCAACCACACGTACACAGCAATTTAGTGAATTTTGAACACTTCGTGTTTATAACAAGGGATCAATAAAAAAACCAATTAGGGTAGACTGTGATATGTGTTATACGTTTGGCAGTATTGAAGTGTATTGTCAGTCTACGTCAAATTCGAGATTTGCAGGTTAAGTTTTACGTCAGTCTGTGTCAAATAACAAACAAAATCTAACCTACTAATCTCGCATTTGACATAGACTGACAATACACTTCAGTACTGCCAAACGTATAACACATATCACAGACTACCCTAATTGGTTTTTTATTGATCTCTTGTTATTTAGTATGGTAGCACATCATTCGACGGTCTTTTGTTTTATCTCCTTGTCACTTTTATTAAATAAACCTAAAAGTTAGTTCGTTGTATTTACTATTAGATATGTTGCCTTTAAATGTCAATTCGTTTTAATTGAATTCTCAAATTTACTGGGTACCTGAGGAATTGTGATGTGGCATCACAGCACAGGTTGCATTTGTTTTTTGTTCACCCGGTAGCAACTGTTTTCTGGCCCGATAATATTCTCATTATAAAACTGTTCACATTATAAAACTGTCACTCGCGGAGTTCCTTACAAAATTTTGAAAATCAACGATACGTAGGTATACATCAATTTAGTGAATTTTGAACACTTCGTGTTTATATTTATTATGGGAGGCACATCATTCGACGTTCTTTTGTTTTATCTCCTTGTCATTTTTATTAAATAAACCTAAAAGTTAGTTGTATTAGCTATTAGATAGGTTGCCTTTAAATGTCAATCAGTTTTAATTGAATTCTCAACTTTACTCGGCACCTGAGGGGTTGTGATTTGGCATCACAGCACAGGTTGCACTTGTTTTTTTTTCTTTCACCCGGTATCAACTCTAATTATGGAAAGATAAAATTCTCATTGTTATAAAACTGTCACTCGCGAAGTTCCTTACAAAATGTTGGTAATCAACCACACGTATATAGCAATTTAGTGAATTCTGAACACTTCGTGTTTATATTTAGTATAGGAGTACATCAGTTGACGTTCTTTTGTTTCAGTTCCTTGCCATTTTTATTAAATAACCCCAAAAGCTAGTTTGTTGTATTAGCTATTAGATCCTGCCTTTAAATGTGAATTCGTTTTAATTGAATTCACAATGTTTAATGGGTAGCTGAGGGGTTCTGATTTGGCATCATCGCAGCACAGGTTGCATTTGTTTTTTTTCACCCGGTATCAACTGTTTTATGCCCAGATAATTCTCATTATACAACTGTCACTCGCGGAGTTCCTTACAAAATGTTGGAAATCAACCACACGTATAACGCAATTTAGTGAATTTTGAACACTTCGTGTTTATATTTGGTATGAGAGCACAGAAATCAATGTTGTTTTGTTTTATTTCCTTGTAATTGTTATTAAATAAACCTAAAGCTAGTTCCATTAGCTATTAGAAAGGTTGCCTTTAAATTAGACTTAGTTTTAATTGAATTCTTTGTATATTTGAGGAGGTGTGATTTGGTATCACAGCACAGGTTGCATTTGTTTCTCTTACCGCAATCAATTGTTTTATCGCCAGATAATATTCTCATTATAAAGCTGTCACTCCAGCAATTCCTTGTAAAATGTGTTTATTTTTGTTCGAAATCAACCACAGGTAGGCAGCAATTTGGTGAATTTTCAACGCTTCGTGGTTATATTTGGTATGGGAGCATAGCAGTCGACGTTGTTTTGTTTTATTTTCCTGCCATTTTTACAGACGAGTGCCTGAGCACTACGAGGACTTCCGTCCTGGTTAGAAACCGAACAGGTGGATATTAAGAAAGTAGAAACTGTTGACCCCAGATCTATCATTCAGATGATGACTCACTGCCTCACGTTACAAAACCCGTCGAATCCCGTATCCATTTTTACCAGCAGGACGGGGCACTGGCAGCCTAGCTGCAAAACCGATTCGCGACGTGTAAATTGGAATAAATAAATTGCAAAGGCAATATTTTCAAGCGAACACGAAAGTCAAAGGTCTGCCTAATAAGGCCAAATTGTCAAATAAGCGAATGTGGCCCGTACGTGCAACGCACACAAAGCGGGCTCCCTTGGAGAAGTCTCGCAGGGGGCCCGAGTCCCGTCGATGTCACTTAATAATTCAGGCTGAGGGCCTGCTCAGGGCCCGAAAACAGCCGTTTTGGAGCCGCGAAGGGCCGTTTTCGAGCGTACACTGCGGGAGAAAGCAACTGCATAGGGGCGCTATTTCTGACAGCTTTTCGTGGCCCCTTTCGGGCGGCCCTTTGCGGCAGGCGACACGGAAGCACTAAAGGTCTACAACTTACCAATTATATGCCCCTGGCCACTTTAAAATCCTCCAAAATACAACACACACCTCATATGAGCATAGTTTTACGTTTAACAAGATGGCCGAGGTCCCGTACATTTACACCGACGTTGCGCTACGACCTACGATTCGGAACTTTCGCGACGATCGTTGACAGGAAAAGAGGAAGGGCCTGTCGTAGCGCCACGCAGCCACTCGTGACGTCATTGGCAAGGTTGTTCCGATCCGCGCACGCGCCCCTTCGGCGCTCTCGGGTCGTCTTTTAAATTTCACGCCAATTTCGCGTCGAGCTGCAAAATCGGAATGGGCACCGTCGAAAACTGCACATAGGTGGAACTGTGCCGATAAAGGTGTTCCTGCGTTGGCTTTCTATTTCTAGATTTTAATATTAGAACGGCCTAGATATTACACTTCAACATTGTGCGCCCGCGCCCTCTTTTGCCACTTTGTGGAATTGATCTACTTTCACTCTTCACTTCTACTCCGTTGTAATAAAGAAAACCATATCCAATGGATGGATTTGTTACGGGGTGTTTCAAAAATAAAGCGAACTTGACGGTACTGCAAATTTAGGTTCTAAGTGGGTGGGTGTGGATTTTAATTAACTAGTATTATGGCTGATTAAGAATAAAAAATACATGTGCACACTTCCTACATGCTTCATAAACCCCAATAAAGTCTGCTCGCCTATGTTTAAAAAGCCGAAAATAGTAGTTTATTTATCTAGAACGAAAAGTGGCATTTTAAAGAGGAGAAAGTTGTTTACGTCCGAGGCGTTAGCCGAGGACGGAATTACTTGCGAGGACCTTTAAAACCACTTTTCGTTCGTGGTGAATACAACGGTTTATTTCATACTGCAAGTTCAATGAATTTTAAATAAAAAGTTGTAAATCATTTCAAGTTTCATGTCCACAACTGACGTATAATTTTAAAGTACTTGAACTTTAAAATTTTACTTTAAAGTACTAGGACTTTAATGTTCCATTTTTTGTACAATAAATAAGTTTTAAAGTACTTGAACTTTAAAATTTTACTTTAAAGTACTAGGATTTTAATGTTTCATTTTTTGTACCAAAAATAATCCGAAAAATGTCATTTTTGACATCAGTATGAAATAAAATATTAAAATGCTTACAGAGCTTACAGAACACAAATAGTGTGAAAACACCCAACTCTATATTTACTTTTATAAGGTATTTAATTTTGCCAGAATAATAAGAATAAATTTATCTTAATAATAATAATAATAAATCAGATAAAACATGATAACATTGACAACATGCTTATTAGCATCAATTAGACCTCAAATGAGAAACTCGACTAGTTTAATACAGCGTTTTCAATATTTTTTTTAATTTAAACTATAGGTAGCTGTGCACTTTGTTGTGCTAGAAAACACGACAAAACATCGTCAAATGCAAAGTTGTCATATTTTATATGAACAGAAAAGAAAAACTTGAGTAATTTTTATGTGTGCATCCAGTGTCAGTAATTGTGTAATTAGAGACATTTTTATTTAAGTAGATGGAAGATCCTACAATACTTTAGACTTTAAATATTTTTTTCGCGTACTGTAGGGAAATGTACTGCATCCTAAATAACAAATCGTTTGGAAAAGTGATACTTTTCTGCATAGAATACGTTTTTGCATAGCAACGCCTTGCACGAAAAAACTACACTTTTATCAACTTTTTGCATAATATACTATTTCAAGCACCTCGGTGGCGCAGTGGATAGAGTGCCAAGCTTGCAATAAGCAAGTCCTCGGTTAGAATTCATGAATAGACGCAACTTTTTCCGCAGTCTACTGGATCAACTTTGGGATACAATTAACGTCGCTTTCTTCTGAAGACTGTTCAGTGAGGTACAGTAACAAGACTACACACAAAACATACACCCACATGACTTGGAGATAGCACAATAGGCCCATTGAGGTCGCATTGTGCTTGAACCTGGCTCATCCTCCACAAAAAAATCTACATGTACTATCAAAATAAGTAGTCCATCTGGCAACAATTTTCTATTCTGTCAAATTATAATAAATTTATTGCAGGTTATACAACAAAGTAAAAATTATGATTCTGCCATGACCATGCCAACCTTCATGCAAACAAGAGTGCATGGATTATACAAGGTGTTTAAAAAATACTGTCGGATATTTTATCCACTTATAGATCTCATCAATACAACAAAAAAGTCTTAATAAACATGGGTCCGCCAGCGCTTCATTTCAGATATACAGGGTGTTAATTTTTTTTAATCCGTTTTTTATTATTATCTACAACACGCTTTGAGCGATTTTTATGAAATTTACAGTTTGTTTATAGCTTTATGAGGTACATTTTGGATCTATAACAGTTGATCCAGTAATTCCAAGGGCGTGCCCATGGGGCATGTCGATTAGGTTTTTTCACAAAAAATAACGCCCATATTTTTGCACGTCTCTGAACCTATTAAGACAACATTTAAAATGCTCCCAATACCTCAAAACCCCTTTAACCGATTTTAATGAAACTTTTATGGTTTTTTGGTACTATTAAGAATCATGTTTTGGTGCAGTTAGATTTAAATTATTTATTCCAGGGGCGACTGGATTTTTTTTAAACTTTAACACCCTGCATCTCGGAAACGAGTCGTTTCAGGACCCATGTTTATTAACACGTTTTTGTTTGTATTGATGAGATCTATAAGAGGGTAAAATATCCGAACGTATTTTTTTAAACACCTTGTATTTGATCACTAGATATAAGGGTGTTCATTACAGTTTGTGTTCTAGTCGGCTTTGGAACTGATTAAGTCATGTCGTGCATTAAATCATATGGCTGATAACTGACACTGGTGACACTGCATGTCTATGTCAAATTCGATGTTAGCAGGTTAGGTTTTGCCTCAGTTTTGACACAAACTGACGCAAATCCTAACCTGCTAACCTCGAATTTGACCTAGACTGACAGCGTCACCAGTGTCAGTTATCAGCCATATGATTTAATGCACGACATGACTTCATCAGTTCCAAAGCCGACTAGACCACAAATTCTAATGAACATCTCCAGACAGATAGTTAATTAATAAAACATAAAAGAGAACATTTAAGTAGTAAAAGAACAGCATAACTATTCGAGAGTTATTTAATAAATAACAGAATGAATACAAATTCTGTAAAGCAATCAATATTTTATCATATGTATAAAATAATGTTTGAATTCGTAAAGATAGTTGCTTGTTAATGTCAGAGTTCAAGTCATAATTGATATCAGATAACAATCAGAATATATAAGGTATTTGAAACGGTGAATTGAAAAAGTAATTTAAAATGTCAATTAATATAAATACTGTATTGAAATGTAATCCAGTAGTGGTAGTATTAAAAAAATTGATAAATTTGTACTACTATGGTGAATTGTAATTTAAAAATAACAACAAAAATCTTGATTCTAAAATGTACAAGTATTTTTTATAAAAAGCAAAATTTGAAAATAAAAACCCTTTTATTAAATTATTTTATTTATCTAATTGGCATATAAAAGGGGATATTAAAGAGTAAATGAACGAAATGAAGGAAAAGTTTAAAGTTTAAACAAACGGTATAATGGACTAATGGAGAAGGAATTGAATGTTTGTGGTGCAAGGAGATGTTGAGCTGCTGCAATCTACAAAATAGTCTTTTCTGGTAATGAGAAGTCTGCGTTTCATTTTCGACATTTACACTTGAATTGGATTGGGGGATGCTGTACTGAGTTTATTGTTGGTTGGTTGGTTACATCTGAATTGGATAAAAGGCATTGTATTTACTGGTGGTGGACCTCATTGAGCTTCTTGTTGAAAGTTAGAACTATCTTGTGAGATTTGGATGAATGGCATTGCAGTCACTGGTAGTTAATTACATCTACACTTGAGTTGGACTTGGAGGCAGCTGATACGCAGTGAAAGGTAAGACGATTTCTGTAGACTGGGAGCTTGCAGTGTTGGTGTTCACATTGAAGCAAGGAACACAAGGAACAATTAAGAAGGACGGATGTTGCAATTCGTTAAGGGGCTGTACTTACATGGCCGTTTCGGAACATCTGTGAGCAGACGGTTCACGCTTGGTTCAACGAGGAGGCTGATCGGAGTGCTTGGTGAAGTAACTACAGGTATTTGTTGAAGGATAATAAAGTGATTAAGGTATTTGAAGGAACTACTTACATTTTCAATGTTTTAAAATGAAAAGAATTGTAACAAATATGATTTCGACTGACTTTACTTTCATAATTTTTGACGTTGACAGTTGATTGTACTAATCAATTATCAAGTGTAATAATTTTGATAATGCATGAACCTAACCTGATTTGAGAGTGGTTGTTCTACTGGAGCTAGCAAAGTTAATAAACTCAATAATCAATCATTTATATAATAGGGCATATATTTTACATAAATTCATCTAAACAGAAATTTGTTTCAATATAAAAATAATACCACACAAGCTTATATAGGCTTTGTTCTACCCGAGCTAGTTAAATTAAATAAACTAAATAGCATCGGTTAAGGTGGGGCATAGCAATATATACAGAAAACAATATATTAACCAAAATTTGAAGTAATTTGTATACAGGGAGCACTGTCCTTAACAAAATTTTTGTCTCACCAAATAGTGCCGCCGTAAAAAATTGCAAATATATTCTTCTTCATTTTCTTTGTCGCCATTTATACCTCATGGGGTTGGGATTTTAATATATCTCTTAAAGGTGTTCCTTTCTCTTGGCATTATCCATACGGATGTGATGGTTTTTCCCTCTTTTCCTTCTTGTTATTTCATCTATTGTTCTTTTTTTGGGTCTAATGTTAAACACTTTCTTCGTTATTTCTTCCTTATCTACACGAACCATGTGACCATACCAGATTAGTTGTTTTTCCTCCATTGTTTCTATTGGAAGTTTTAAATCTGGTTCTCCTCTAACACTGCTGTTACGTATCCCGCCTTCTGTTTTCCCTGTTATCTTTTGAACTTATCTCATTTCTGCAGTTATTAGTTTGGATTTATGCTTATCCAAAATCGTTCACATTTTTGCCCCGTAGATAGGTGTAGGTGTAGAAATGGTTTTGTATAGACGTAATTTTAATTTGGTGTTTAGTTGTTTTTTTACGAGGGTATAGTTTATTTGGTAGAAGACTCTACTTGCTTTACTTATTCTGTTTCATATTTCTTGATCGTGCTTAGTATCCTTATTGATGATCGTTTCTAGGTATTCGTATTTTTCTACCAGCTTTAGTTGTTGTCCGTTTATTCTTACATCCATGTTTCCTTTTCTTTCTTCCTTTCCTTCTCTTATTTATTTCTATTCCTTTTTCTTGTAGACAGGTTTTCCACATTTACTTTACCCGATATTAGAACAATATTGTCTGCATATATAAGATGTTGTGTATACGTATATTGGGTAAGTTTATGATACCCTAGTCTTGTCGGCCTGGTTTGTTCTTGGCTCGTTTTATTGCCAAGGGCCGAAGAGAAGTGGGTTCAAACTGTCGTTTTGTTTGACTCCCTTTGCTATTTAAAAATCTTCCGATGTCTTTTCGTTTAGTCTAACTATTCTCCTCACGTTGCTGTATATGCTTTTAGTGACTCGTTTTGTCCCCAGTTCATCTACTGCGTCCCATATATACTGTCTTGGCACTTGGCCAAATGCAGCTTTTAAATCTAGGAAAGCTAAGTATATATTCATGTTTCTGTTTTCTCTATTATGGATCTAAGGGTGGATATGTGGTCTTGCGTTTGTCTGTTTGGTCGAAATGATGTTTGTTCTTCTTCGAGTTTGTCTTCTATCTGAGATCTTGAACGTTTTTCTAAGATTTTGCCTATAATTTGAACGCTATTGGTGCTAAGCAGGTGGCCCTAAAGTTATCGCAGTTGGTTGTATCTCCCTTTATATTGATTCTGTAGTCCATGCTTGTTGGAATATTTTCTGTAGCCATCTATATACCAGGAGAATAAAAAAATGTCTCCAACTTGGGCATCGTACAGCTCACCTGCTATAGCAGCTAATGAAGTAAATCTCGGGATTATTGTCGAAGAAACATTGTAAAATATGGATGCCAAGTCTCACACAAATTTGTTGAAAAATACAGGAGCAGGAAACTTAAAAAAATTGGTTTTCGAAAATGCTTTTTACACGGAGTCTTATCTAATAGCTGATGAATGGCCACCAAATTCATCTGATGTAAATCCATAGGATTATTGTATCTGGTTTATTTCCAGAGTAGAAGCGTAAGAATTTGAAACACTGGACGAATTGCCGGCAAAGATAGAAGAATCTTGGGACGAAATATCATTAGATTTAATTAGTAAATCAATTTAAGAAAAGGTTAAGAGTAGTGCATATACAAAATGGAGGGCCAATACAGCATATTTTTAAATAAATTGAAGTAGTTTCTATACCTAGATTTTAATTAGCTAAATAAATGTGCTTGTTAAAGCATTTTTTCAATGTAATTTTTAGAAAGTTATGGTTTTGTTATTTTTTTAAATAAATGATTTAAATTATGCGTACATACTTTTTCATTCTTCCTTTACTAGCTCTGAAAATCTCAAACGTGTATCTCTACTATAACATGAGTTATCGGGCCTCAAACAGAGGTCGTTTTTTATCCACCTAGTATGTATGGCGGGTTTCCCCTGTTTTAATAATTCTGTTGGTATGTTAGCTTCACCTACCGATTTTTTAATACAAATGTCTAAAAACGTATGTCAGGATTTTGCTTTAATCAACCCCTAAAGGTGCGAATCTATTCGGTGTGAATTATAAAATCCATTGTATTTCCTGTGTTTATTAAATCAGGCCAACGTGTTTTGTCTTTTTAAAATATTTAAACAGTTAGGTATTTGGAATTTTCACTGCTAAAGCGGTAAAAAGGGAATAAAACTAAAACAGGATAAAAGGTTAATTTTATTGATTTTTTCGCTGAGAGTACAGTTTAGAATAAAATTCCAGGATTTCCAAGCTCAAATAAAATCAAATAAAAAAAACAAAACCAATACACCAAAATCCTATTATCCATTCACAAAACTCATGAACTGTCAATGTAAATTTTTTTAAATATTTGCTGAGTGTACCTGGAAATTGCAGTTTTTTTGGGAATGTACTTCGGATCTAGTGATTTCTAGTAATATTGAAAGTTAAGGTTATGCTACATGTGTCAAAACTCAAAACTATTTTCTTCCAGTTTTTTCTTGTAATAATCAACTATAGCTTTTTTTCTTTCCAATAATAAAACCCTCTTTCGTTTCTGTTCCATGGCAATTGAAGTGTATGCACAAATATTAAAGAATTTGAGTGACTATTCAACTCACTTGTCATGTATCAAAAACTGTCCAATAAAAATACAAGATTTGACGTGTTTGAGCCAATAAAAATGAACTATATTGACAATTTTCACTAGTGAAAATAATCGACAATTTTCACTAGTGGTATAGTGAATATTTTAAACAAATGTGATTTTTATTAGAAAAAGTCAATATTGGTGTTCTGTTACTATAGAAATTGCGTAGTTTGTTACTAGATTTACTGAAAACTAATTTTAAAAAGTAGTTTGGTTCATTGAATAGTCCCTCGAATGCCATTCTTAGTCAAAGTTAAGTGGAATATTTTTGCGGTGGTATCACTCATGTCCATTTGTCCATTGCGCTTGAGATTAGGACTCGTGCTAGCGCACTCGTCCTAATCGAACCTAAGCGCAATGAACATTCGTGATACCACAGCAAAAATATTCGACATAACTTTGACTACTCATGGTATTATAAGTGATTATTTTTATTACAAGAAAGGGTGACATAAATTAAGTTTTTAAATTTCAAACATTTCAGTGCTGCCAAAATTAGCAAGCAGAAGTTCCAAAACAGAATTTAAAGAGGCTACCAACTTGGCAGCGTTTTGAAAGTTCACGAGTTTTGTGAATGGATAGTATACGTTATTATTACATTAAATGTTCAAATTGTTCTCTTTTCGTACTAAATCTGTACAGAGAACTCATAATCAGCAAATATAATTATTTCGATTTATTTAAATGGAACGCCTTGTATATCCTTGTATTTTTGAAAAACACTTTAATGAGTTTTCGTCTGACATTTCATTTCCTATCCCTAAATTCAATCGCTGTTAAGATTTAATTTTCTCCTGCTTTTTTTCGTTTTCCTTATTTATATTTATAATTTTAAGTAGTGGTGGATTTTTGTTTCCTAAACTTGGTTTTATCTTTTTTTGTTGAAAAGCCAAATGTTTAAATTATTATATTAACGACGTTTGTCTGTTATCCCTTGAAATAATGCATCTTAAGGGGCTTAAATTGTTTTTTATGTTCAAACATCCATACCTGAAAAACAGTTGAATTTAGAGGTATGAAGATATCAAAAGAAATCTCATTAAAAGGGATTTTCAAAAATACAAAATATACAGGCTGTTCCATTTGAAAAAAATCGAAATTATTAAATTTGTAAATATTGAGCACCCTGTATAGCATTAATACCCAGATCCACCATTTTACACTTGAAAGGTAGTTCAGGAAGGTCATAATTTTTTGGTAACGTGTTGCTTCATTCAATTGTTTTCTGTTGCTTACAGCAGCCGCCTGAAGTTCAGCATTTTTTTGTATAAAAATCGTTAATATCTCCAAAACAGTTGATGTTAGGCCTATACAACTTCATATCAAAATGATGAGTATTTCAATGCTGATACGCCACGCTTTTTTGAGCCACCCTGTATAATCAAAAATATTTTAGCAATGTGCACCACCTTCGTACCTAAAACTTTTATACACACACAATATTCATGTAACTTTCATAGTTTTAGAGATATCTTCCACCCCCACTTCGTTTCCGGACCCTGTAGATATTTCCAGGGGGTAAGTGAGCATAAAAAAGTGCTGGAGAACTTTTTTCAAAAGAATATTATTTCTCTGTTACCTACAATATTGTTTTGCAGCGTTTGTTCGTTTATCGCATTATGTGAGCAGAGAGTTAATTTAAGATTTAGAAGAAAAAACAAACGTTTGCAGTCCGTACGAAGAACGGGCATCTTGCTAGTAAAGCTATAATTAGATCAAACTAGGGTGCCTTGATGTCAATTTGACGTATTTGTCCTTTTAAGGGTACGGACAGATTGTTGCCCCCTTTCACTCTAAAACACTTTAGAGCGAGAGGAGACAAAGATCTTTCCGTACCCTGGAAAGGACAAATACGTCAAGTTGGCAACAAGGTACCCTAGATCCGATCTATAAAGTGGCCCATAACCAACTAGTGATACAAAAACCACAATTAAGCAGTGAGATAAAAGCTATAAGTCACTCACTACTGTATTGTTATCAGTACTGTCAGGCAATGTCAATGAGATTAGCAAGTTAAGTTTTGCGTCAATCTGTGTCAAATAAACAAAACCTAACCTACTAATCTAAAATTTGACATAGCCTGACAGTACCACCAACAATGCACTTCAGTACTACCAAACGTATAACACGACTCATAGGCGACTCTAACTATAAATATAATTTATCTACTCCAGTGGGATAAGTAACTTATTACGTCACTAGTGGTGTAATGAACTTCCATTATACTACTAGTGGTGTAATTTCTTCATTACCTAAGGGAAATAGTGTCAAATGAATGACGTAATGACATTTGCCTACTAATATATTTTTGTAAATGATAGATCTGACATTTTTCTTAATGCACGTTTCCCAATCTTGGGCAGTTGTAGATACAATTTTGTACAATACATGTGTGATAATGGGTCATTAATATACTTGTGTGCTTACCAATCGCAATATTAATATTACACACAAGTGATTTTTTTGATTACCATAACTCAACTAGTGAGTTCGTTTACGCAATCATGTTTAATCTCATGTATTCTGAGGTCACCTGGCAACCCAAAAAGTTAAAACAGACAAGTACTGTAATTTCAAACAAAAATATTGGTTTTGATGCTTCTTCTGAGTTTATTGAGGGGCGTGGATTAAATGCACGCGTAGTGTTATGAGATATTACCCATACAAGATTCGAAATGTCGCTGCAGAATCAGAATATAGCAGTTTCAATGTGACGCGAAAGACAACGATGTTGCAACTCAGACCGCCGTAAACTCGCAGGATTATTGTCATGTTTATAAATATAGTGCTCACGTAAAGTAGTACAATACGAGGGTAAAATTATGTTTTTTTTTGAAATCGAGAAATCGCTAAATTACAACATTTTATATAACTTTTGTAGGTTATGTTGACGTCGGTTGACGTTTACCTATTGCCCCGGCGCCTACAAAAAGTCGTAAAATAATGGATTACTTCACTGTCGATTTCTCGTATTTTAATGACGATTTCGACGTTATTCACTGCCGATTTAAAAAAAACTATTTTTACGGAAAAATTTGTTGAATTCCTTGTTAAGTACCCAAATTACGCAGTGTACTTTCTACGTAATCACGGAAAAGTGAAGCGAAAAAAATCTTATTTGTTGGTGGGCATTTAAACAGATAACCCTATTCACGTTAATTAAGCAGGTATTGGTGTATTTGAATTCCATTTGGGAAAGCCACAAAAAGCAGGTCCCTTGCGGCGATCTAAATTGCCTTGGAGTCATACACACTATGCAGAGCCCGGCTTTTATTCTGAAAACATGTTTCCTGTGCGTTAACCAAATATTACTGTGTTGGTTGTTTTCTTTTAGTTTTTAGCATTGGATTATTTGTTTGAATTTGTTTCATTGATGTTAAAGCAAACAAATAAAGAGTTAAAAGAGTTGCGCCATTGATATGTTTTACAACCACAAAAAGTTGCCTGTAGAGCACGTGTTGCTAAAGTGACAAAGTCCACAACTATTTTATAACATAGACTGTTTGTACCTGTAGATCAAAAAATCAATCCATAGATAATAGAAAATTGCGTCTTATATCCAAATGACTATCGTTAAACTAATATCCTGTTTCAAATCTAAACAAAGAAAAGCTTATCACAATGGAAGGATTTAATCGACTGGGGTCATATTTCCAGGTGATATTGATTGTTATCGGTCGGTGGACGAAACATAGGTGTCAGCACGTGAATCAAATTTAGCTCATAACTTTTTAACTTGTTACAGAAAAATACATTCATTAGTAAATTTGTTTGTATCCTTGTAATTTTTGACATGTGTTACCATTAGACAAAAAAAATAAAATTAGCATAATCTAATTCTTGTCCTATATCAGGAATTACATGTAATTGTTTAATAGTAAGTTGGTTAATTTAATAATACCGGTTGGAAGTTGGTGCGTTAATGCAAATAAAATGAGTGTTTGACAAACTACTATTAGTCATCATTATTGGACTGTTAAAATACAGCAATTAGTGAATAACCGGAAACTTGAAAGGCTAATCGCTTGAAGGTTAAGGAATAGTAAAATACCTACTTTTGTATACCCACAGAGTATTCTGTGGCATGAGTGAAACATTTCCTATTGACTGTAAAAGCAATTTTAAAAAATTAATGGTTATTGCGTGACTTGATTATGCGTCATGCATTTGCTAAAAATGGCAGAAATCTTATTAATTTTAATGTGTAAAAGCATAATTTATAATAAAAACATTTACATGAAAATGTACTTAGCTTTTAGGTAATACATTTAATTATAGTGAAATTAGTAATGATTTACGATGTTCAAACAGCTAATATGGTATATGGCAGGTTGTAGTTTTTACACAGAGGATTAGAAAAACCGCTATGATAACATTTATTTCCGTTCCAAACTCTGCTGCGATTGACAACTTAAATATAGATATGCTTAGTGTGTTGTCTAGCTGCAGGCTTATGTGCTGCAGTATTTTTAAGTCTAGCAAAAGAGATAGGACTTCGCATACGCCCAGTAGTCAAAAATGAAATCCCGTGGAATTAAAATCCCGTTTGGGGGTAGAAGATTGGTGTTCTGATGTTATCTTGGAAAATCTTCAATATTCCGGAACTTTGCCTCAGAATGTATAATAGAGGTCAGATCAAACGTTTTAATTAAAATAACATTGCAAATGTAAAATTTATTAATGTCTCCATATTCTCTAATACTAAAAAAAACACTAACATGTTAAACAATGTGGGGGGGGGGGGCAAAGAGCAACAGCGAATGGCCCAGCTAGCAAATACTCGCCCCTCAGGCGGCCAGCCGGGTTCGACTCCCTGCGGACTCTAGAAAGAATTTTAAAATCGTACGTTCCCCGGCAACCATGCTAACACCTGTGGTAGTTGTTAACCCCTAAACAAGGGAACTCTTCTATTACTTTCCCATACCCATAGGTATAGGGAAGTCTTGGAATCATGAAAATTTTGGAAATCGAGATTTTCACAGAAATATCCGTTTTGGGCCTCTAGGAACCCAAAAAAGTGGTTTTTAAAAAATGTCTGTCTGTGTGTGGGTGTGTGTGTGGGTGTGTGTGTGGGTGGGTGACGCTCCTACAACCGAAAGTATTGCTCCGATTTTGATGCGCTTTGGAATGCGGGGGTGTATCGAAAATTCATCGACAAAATAAGCTTTTCAAAAAAATCCGAAACCGGAAGCGGAAGTTACGCATGTTTTTTTGGTATCACTGTTTTCGTGATTAAAATTTTGAAAATTTTATTGCGGATAACGATAGAGGGTCATAAGACAAATCTGCTAGTTTTTTGCCGAACTCGCTAGGTTTAAAATGAAGGGCGCTATGATTTTTTGAAAATTTTGAGTTTAACGCCCTATTACTCAAAAACGGATGAATCGATTCAATTGATTTTTTGTTTCTGAATAGTATATGAAGGCTAACATGAGGTGATATAAAAAGTGTTTTGAAAAATATTAAGGGGCCTAAATTACAAATTTTCAAAATTTTGGAAATTTTCTAAAAATCATTTCTCAAAAACTGCCACAGGAATTTGTTTAAACTTCATACACTGATAGACCCAGAAAAGGGCTATCGATCTGTTTTTTAAAGAATCTCATGAATTATCTGTGGCGCCCTCTACGAAGCTTTGAAGTTTGAAAATTTAAACCCCTTTAATTAATAAACAAAACAAGATAGGTAGCTGGGGTTTTCACTGAATTGCTCAGTGCATAATGGAGCATATGAATATGCAAAAAAATATTACACTCGTGGATATATGTAAGCGCACCGGCCCCCTCCCCCCTCTATTTTTGAAAAATAATTTTTTTATTCTAACGGTTGTTATATTTTTGCGTCAAAGAATCTTTTTCCGCGAAAATAAAAAAATCGATTTTGTATGCCCTAGAAAATATAATTTCCAGGTACTTAGAAAATTTCACCTCGGTGCTACAGCCGTTTTGAGGAAAATAATACATAAACTAGCACAGTGGCGGCTTGT
This sequence comes from Agriotes lineatus, assembly GCA_940337035.1. Lineage (NCBI taxonomy): Eukaryota > Metazoa > Arthropoda > Insecta > Coleoptera > Elateridae > Agriotes > Agriotes lineatus. Next base: position 89,014,374 of record OW679201.1, read on the forward strand.
CAACTTGGCGCCATTTACAGAAGCTCGGTGGTCACGTTTTGAACTACACATTCTTTTATATTTACCCGCAATTTACGTGAAAGTGTAAACGCTTATCACGGTGAAGACGTGAGTCATCGAGTTGAAATTTTGATATGTTGTAAAGACTGTTGAATAAAGACGATATGAACAGTTTCCAGTATGGGAAAGTCCAGGGAGGTAGTCACGTCCACTTTTTTTGCTTATGTGGTGAAAGGGCATGAAATATTTTTCCATATTTAGTTTTTATTTTGATTTTAATAACATATTATGCTTTTTATTTTTATCTTCATCGGTGATGTTATAGATATAGACTATTAACCAAATTAATTTTAGTATCGTTAAGAGCTTCATTAACGCACTGTAATAGATATTACCGCCCTCTTTTTATATAAAAAATACACTGAACCATAATTTATTGATGAAGATAAAATATTGAACCATACACGTTTCCTTAAGGCACTTAACGAGACTCATAATCACACTTGTATCGTTAATATCTATAAATTTCTGTAAAACTGTCACGGAACGAGCACGTAACTTAATTTAAATTAAAACATATCGCAGTAGGTCATGAATAAGCGTTTCCTTATTGCATTTATAATATTGTATACATAGTAGCTTTTCAATGTTACTGAATGTGCTTTATATGTTATGTTCTCGAATGTAACCAAAAGAAGAGTCTAACGCAGACATAACATGAGATCTTGCAGCTCATTTAACAAATTCATTATTTTATTGGTTCCACTGCTCGTGCATTAGTGGTGCAGCAGCTTGCTAATTAACGGAAAAGAGCTAATAGAAAATCTTCTAAATAATTTTTCAGTAGAGTTCTTAACCATCCATATCTATCAGTTCTTCGAAAATGTATGAACCAAATATGGTGTCTCCTACTATACTCACCCAAACGTTAAAATCAAACGTCAGCCGTGTTGATTCCCTTATTTAGGATATTCTAGTCCAGTAATGTGCCTTGTGACAATTAAACATACCGCAGTTAAGAAATTTGCATTTGTCAGTCCAAGTAAGCTGGTCACGTCTGATACCAAATTTAGACTCGTAGGCTATGCTCTCTCACAATCGAGTGACTACCTGGAAACCTGGATACAATTGCCGGTTGCCTACCTCAGTGACGACAGCTGGGTTCGATGTAAAATACTGAAGTTATTAAAATAGAAGTCAAGAGCGCCAACAAATCTTTTAATTACGACAAGTGTATCCAGACAGCACATAGAATTCGTAAACTCAAAAGAGTAGTCCCAAAAGCACAACACTCTGAAAGAAATCACATAGAACTAGGTAGCAGTAACTCAATACATATACCTAACTATCAGGTGCATCTCAAAATACATTAACTTGAATAATATTACTAACAAATTTACATTTATAATATTCCAAAATATTAAGGACAGACAGACTACGGTAGTTAGAACCAACAAACAAATTAAAAGTGTTGCGGACACTAACGCTAGGCTCCGAAGATGAAAATCATTAACTAAATCAGTTTAAGCGTTCGAATGGGCCTTCAAGGATACCCATTGAGTAGAGGGTTTGTACCAGTTCTAGCGCCACACCTCCACACCTCTACCTCACAGTCATGAGAATAGTCTGTCTCTCTCCAGCACGTGTAAAGGTATATGTCTATCTCTATCTACAGAGCAGTGTTACCAACATACAGGGTGTTCCTTAAAAGTATATGTAACTAGATGAAATCCCTAGATTGGTTACTAGATTTGGGCGGCAAATTTAAATTTAGCACGTGTAAAAGTATATGTCTATCTCTGTCTACAGAGCAGTGTTACCAACATACAGGGTGTTCCTTAAAAAGTATATGTAACTAGATGAAGTCCCTAGATTAGTTACCAGATTTGAGTGGGAAATTTAAATGTAGCACGTGTAAAAGAATATGCCTATCTCTATCTGCAAAGCAGTGCTACCAACATACAGTATGTTCTATAAGTAAGCGCATGTTACTAGATAAAAACACCTAGATTTAAAAAAGTCACTAGATTTGGGCGCGTCTGTGTGAAGTGCATATAACTAGAAAAGTCCCTAGATTTAAATAAGGGGATACGCAGGTATGTCATTAACCTAAAAATCCTATACATTTAAATATTTGTTAGATATGGGCATGTCACTAATAATGTCCCGTAGATTTAAAAATCTCTAATTATCCGGTGTAAAAATATATAAGGTCGGATAATTTTACAGCTAAATGCAACAACTAACGGTACATTTAAATTTACCAGACTGTTGTCGCTTAAAGAGCTAATAACCCCGAAGCTTATAAGTTATTTTTACCAGTTTGTTGTAGAAATGTCGCACTATAGAACTATAGGTCCAGTAAGCTCTCACTAGTGGAATAAAGCGAATATTCAAATACAGTTTTATGTCAGTGCTGTCTTAGTTAAATATACAAGACAGCTAAAACATAATTATTCGAATTACGCTATCTCATAGGGAAAATGTATTCAATGGTGGAATGCACTGCTCGAACAAACACACAACCGATTAGCACTGTCAAATGACACCCGTATGTATTAGATTTGAAAAACACTTGCAGATTTTTACTTAAAGTTTATTTATATCCGCATGTATCACTCGGCGAGTGGCTACTAAAAGTGAATTGATTCAACCAGCCAGATGCGCTGCTGCCCAAAACGTCAAACCGGCTCCAAACGAGTTTATGCATTGCAGCGAACGGTAAACTGGTCTGGCGACAGGAATTTCACTAATTACCTTTATTTAAAATTCCGGGATTTATATTTTTAATATTTAAGGATGTTTATCAATTTCTTTAAAATATTTATCTGATTACTAGTACTGATCTGTTCCCAACACTTTATGGAACAAAAATTAAACAAAAATTGAGAGCACATTTGAACACTGTAAAATTAGAATAACTGCTACAAAACTAAAATGCAGATTGAAAATTCAGACTGTTTAACAATGTTATTTTTACAAATAGTACAGTTAAATTACAGAGCGGTTGTTAACAGTTGAAGCACCTATACATTATTTAATTAACAAGCATTGATTTGTTTTTAAAAATATAGAAGTGTTAACTGTATACCTACAACTATTAATTTTGAGCTGCTAGTATTTCAAGTATCTCATGAAAAACCAAGCTCAACATTTGCAGACACTCTACAGATACACATGGTATAATATCGTTATTAATCTGATAGTTACAACTTCAACATGGTTATACCATACAATGCCTCTTCTTCTTAAAGTACCTTACAATCTGTGATTTGGTCACGATTACATCTCCTTTTCGCTGTGTAAGTTTTCTTAGCTACCGAGGATGACAGCGTGGCTGTCGAAATACGTATTTAGCTGTTGTTAAATATATGTTTGGTGAGGGGTTTTAACGAATTTGTGATATTTTCGAACCACAGGCTCCAGCAGTGTTTTACCTTACAAGGTGTTCACGATTTTATTTCAATATATTAGATACATACAAATGTCTCCGTGATAATGTCGATAGCACTGAGGTGGTTTTCCCATTTACTATCTTCAGCTCAGCTTAGAGTATAAAAAATGTCTGGACGTTATTAGCGCAGATATACCTCACACGATTCGAACCCACAGCCTGAAACGAGGTGAGTGACATAAGCAAATGCCACCTCGACCACAATGCCTCTACATTAGGACTATGTACGGTTTTACTCGTGTATGCTACTATGAGTCATCTTCGGGCGCAAACCTAGCCGGTGACAAGCCTGGTTTGTTGAATTCGTAAAGAAAACTTATTAGATGTTAGAATAACCAAGTGCTAGTCTGATTACCAGAAACTGTATAATGGCCACTACATATGTCCTGGTTTAATCCAGAAGTGTTTCGACCTGAGCAGCGAGCGAAGCACATGCAGCCCATCAGCAAAGAGAGAAAGCTCCAGAGCATCGGCGGTTCGGAGAATTCAAGGCACAAGCCGGTTGGTTCTCCGAGCGCGGACACATTAGAATAGTTCAGCACAAGTGTTTCTTACAGAACCATGGTAGCAGCACACGAGTCAAGCAGCCACGATGGAGGAGGGGATTCTCGCCTAGACCAGACACAGCCTCGTCTAAAGACGGCAACAGAGGCGAAAAACTACCGGCAGCACTTCTAGAGGTGTCAAACGCCTAAATACGGAGAACTCCACCAGCTGCTCCAGCGGTGACGAGAGCGACATGTATGTCGACAGTGCTCCGACCCAACGCAACTATAGCGAGACAACCATACAACCACCAGCAGACTACGCACCAACTCCATCGGCTGCACCTACAATCAAAGCCAATGTACCACCAATCATAGTGGATAGAATAGATAACTTCCTGGCCCACGCCGGAGAGCTAAAAGCAACCTACGGAAACAAGTAAATATGCGAGCGGCAGGAAAAGATGCCCAGGGATATACGCCGAAAGCATTGCAGATTTCCGATACATTCGGGATTACCTACAAAGGACAAATGTGGAATTCCACACATATGCTCTACCAACCAACGAGGAAACAAAAGTGACAATTAAATGACTAGCGTCCAGCGTAAAAGCCGACGAGGTGACAGAAGAGCTGACAGACGGAAGTTACTCCCCTACATACGTCGCAAAACTCCAGGAGGAAGGATGCCAGTACTCAAACAACTCCTTGGCACGTCACAAAACCTACCAATCACCAGAGAGGTATATAGCATAACGGAACTCCTGTACTGCAAGAAAGTCCGCGTCAAAGCCTTCAAATGTAAGGTAATTATACCTCAGTGCCTCACCCCTTGTCAGCGCTTTGGCCACTCAAGCTTCAACCGTGCATTTGCACCGCACTGTGTTCCCTGTGCCAAAAGCCACACTACAAAAACTACCCAAAGAAGCAAGAAAATACCCAGCGTACCAAGCTGAGCTGAAGAAGAAGGAACCCGCGAGGGCTCCTCTACTAGCAGAACCAGCAGTCTCAAAGCCAACCACGACAAAGACGGCTTCCAAACACAAAACAGGAGGCGAATTAAAAACACATAGCCTGATCGGCTCACCAGCACAAGCGGTTCCTCAAAACGACATCCGCCAGCAGCAATGCGATCGAGATTGAGTTGTAACAAACAACGCGCGTATAGCTCTTGCAACTGTTTCCACCCAAGAAGCACCAAGGGCCGTCACAGGAAGGACTCCAGTACCACTCAAGACTGCCACTGCACTTAAACATGTCGCCGCCACCCACAAAACTGTTACGCCTCCCAAAACCACCACCGCCGCCAGCAGAACAGCCATTGGCATTAAGGTGCCCATCGGCTCCAGGACAACAAAACCGAAAGCAGCTACGAACACCCAAACATTACTAGTAGACTGCATAACAGCTATCGGATTTACGCGATCCACTCGAACAAACTCACTCAATGTATCAACAAAATAATCGAAGCCTGCCAAGGAAGAAGATCCATCATCGACTTGCTGATCGCATCAATAAGTGACATTATAACACAAGACGTTTAATACACCAGTAAACGCACAACTAAACATCTTTCACTGGAACGCTAACGGCATTCAGTGCGAAATGCAAGAAATGCGAAACCTCAATAAAATACCACTCAACGTCGACGTGATGATGATCAAGGAGACGCATCTCACACAAAAAGTCTTACTAAAGTTAGCTAACTACAAAACCTATCCAACGGGCAGATTTCAGATAGCAGGAATTCCAACCAGAAGAGGGACCTATATTCTAGTGAAAGACAACCTCGCACAGCGGCAAGTTACACTACAAGCAAACGAGCTGGAGACCACGAGGGGCCCAAGTAAGAGTAGCCGGTAGACATCTAAGACTAATATCAGCCTACCGACAATCAAAGAGACCTCTAGCAACGCAAAATCTACAGCGACCCGCTTCCTGCTAATTATCGAAAAGGTCCAGAGGAAGCTGAGCTAAAGAAAATGAAACTCGCGAGAGCCTCTCTACTAGCAGAACCGCCGGGGTCACAGCCAAACCACAGAGAAGAACGAAGATTATTTCCAAACACGAAGCAAGAGACGAATTAGAAACATACAGTCTGCTCCGCTCACCAGCGCAAGCGCCTCCTCAACAACAGCATCCAGCAGCAGCAATGCAATTGTGATCCTTGTCGCCTCAGTTGTACCAGTTAGCGCTCGTACAGCTTCCGCAACTGTTTCCACCCAAGGGGTGCCAGACACTACCTCTAGAAGGACTCCAGTACCACCCAAGACTGCCACTACACCCGAACATGTTGCCGCCACCTACAAAGCTGTTACGTCTCCCAAAACCACCACCACCGCCAACAGAGCAGCCACCGGCTTCAAGGTGCCCACCGGTCCCCAAGATAACAAAACCGAAAGGAGCTACCAACACCCAAACATCACCAGTAGGCTCCATAACAGCTATGTAATTCACGACCCCTTGAACAAACTCTCTCAGTGGATCAGAAAAATAAGTGTCAATAAGTGGAATTATAACACAAGACTTTTAATACACCAGTAAACTCACAACTAAACATCGTCCACTGGAACGCTAACGGCGTTCAGTGCAAAAATGCAAGAAATGCGAAACCTCAATAAAACACTCAACGTCGACGTGATGATGATCAGCGAGACATCTCACACCAAAAGTTTCACTAAAGTTAGCTGACTACCAAACCTATCAAACAGACAGACCGCAGATAGCAGGATTCCAATTAGAAGAGGGATCTACATTCTAGTGACAGGCAAACTTGCACAGCGGCAAGTCACACTACAAACAAACGAGTTGGAGACCACGAGCGGTCCAAGCAAGAGTAGCCGGAAGAGATCTAAGACAGATAGCAGCCTACCGACAACCAAAGACCTCCAGCAATGCAAAATCTACAGCGGCCCGCATCCTGTTAATTATCGAAAAGGCCCGGAATATCAAGCTGAGCTACAGAAAAAGGAACTCGCGAGAGCCCCACTACTAGCAGAACCAGCATGATAACAGCCAATCACAAAGAAGAACGAAGATGGTTTCCAAACACATGGCAGGAGACGAATTATAAACAAACAGCTTGCTCCGCTCAACAGCGCAAGAGGTCTCCTCAACAACAACATCCACCAGCAGCAATGCAATTGCGATCCTTGCCGCCTCAGTTGTAACAGCCAGCGCTCGTACGGCCCCCCCGCATCTGTTTCCACCCAAGGACGCCAGGCACCACCACTAGAAGGATTCCAGCACCACCCAAAAATGCCACTACACCCAAACACGCCACCGCCACCTACAAGGGTGTTGCACCTCGCAAAACTGCCACCGCCGTCAACACAGCAGTCACCGGCTTCAAGGTGCCCATCGATCCCGGGATAGCAAAACCGAAAGCAGCTACCAGCAACCAAACAACACCAGTAGGCTGTATAGCAGCTATGGGATTCACGATCCACTTGGATAACCTCACTCAGTGGATCAGAAAAATAACTATCAATAAGTGGCATTATAACACAAGATGTATAATACACCAGTAGAAGTACAACTAAACATCGTCCACTGGAACGCCGACGATATTCAGTGCAAAATACAAGAAATGCGAAACCTTATTAAACCACTCAACATCGACGTGATGATGATCAAAGTAGCACAAAAAGTCCCACTAAAGGTATCTAACTACCAAACCTATCGAACGGACAGACCGCAGATAGCAGGAATTCCAGCTAGTGGCTGGCTCGATATTATAGTAAAAGACAAAATTGCACAGTACCCAGTTACGCTGCAAGCAAACGAGCTGGAGGTCACCGGGGTCTAACACTAATATCAACCCAGCAACAACCAAGGACGCCTCTAGCAACACAAAAATCTCCATGATTTCATGGCACGCAACCCCCCGGCGCCGATTTCAGGAGAGTCTAAACACAAAACATCAAGGCTTAGAACCCCGATTCAATAACACTGAAGTGCACAGACTCTTCAACCACACAGCAGGAAAGAACTACGTTGTCACAGGTCCAGGGGAGCACCGACGCATGTCCCAAGCAATCATCAAAACCAACCCGATGTGCTAGACATTATACTAGTCAAGGATCTGCCATTCCACTACTCCCAGGAAACAGTGGAAGACCTGAGCTCTAATCATCTCCCACTACTGCTCACGGTAAACGTAGGTTCGAGGCAGGATGGACCTCGAAGTACAACCAGACGCATTACGAACTGGCGTCAGTACAATGAAAACCTACAAAGAAAAATCCAAGATTTGCAACCCCAACATCATCACTGACGATATTTACAACTGCGTCCAAAACCTAACGCAAGGCATAACGGAGGCCCTCGAGGATGCGATGCAAATTCTTGACTGCAACCGCCGTGCTCGAAAACTGCCGCAAAAGAAAAAACGGAGGCTGGTGTGAAGATGGCAAATCATCAGGAACCCGGCCATCAAACCCATTCTTAATAATAAACGAGAATGTCTGAAACAAGCAATAAAGGAATTCTACAATAAAGGCTGAAACTAACACGTCAGTAACGAGTCGGCAAATGACAACTTAACAGGGAGCTAACACGTAAGAGCGGCCTCCTCATGTCCGATCCAAGGACCAAATCGACCCTCTTACGATCCACAAGAACAGGCCGACATCTTCACCTCCACCCTCCACAACAACTTCACGTTCAAAAACGCCGCCGACGAAGAACACGTACGAGGAGCAAATACCCGACTACAAGGGATATTGGCCGCTGAACTAGGTGAACACGCGCCGTTCGTCTTACCAAACGAGAGAAAGAACATTATCCTACATCAAAGTTGCCATAAACCCCCCACGAATGGATAGAATTTCGTATGCGATGCTTCAGAATATTTCGAAGAAGACGCCGGAGTACATAACATGAATATTTAACGGGGTCACCACACACCGCCACGTTCTTGTTCCATGGAAGCCTACCGTCATAATCATGCTTTCTAAGTCAGGATAATGAAAAAACAGAACCCAACAACTAAAGACTAGTTTCGGCCAGAGAAATTTGACTTCAGGCCAGTACACGCAACGTCGCCACAGCTCGTTAAAGTAATAGACGATGTAGCTGAGTAATTTCAAGAGAGGGGAAACCACCGCCGTCGTCTTCCTTGATACAGAAAAGGCGTTTGATAAAGTATAGATTCAGGGACTCCTCATCAAACTATCGAACAAGTACGCATTACCAGCGGCCAACACCCAGCTTCTAAACAGCTACCTGACAAACAAAACCTCCGTCGTCAGGGTTCAAGACAAGTTATTCCAAGTTACCACCACAGAAGCAGGAGCTCCCACAGGGTGGCTGCTTATCCCCCAATACTATACAACACCTACATCAATGACATCCTCTGTGCACAAAAGCCAAATACGCAATATGTGAGGATGACGTCATGCTCTACAGCAAGTCGAGAGTGCTAGGAGCTACATTCAGGAAGATGCAGGGGTAGCTGGATCAGCTACCAGGCTGGTTCGGAAAACGGGGTCTGAAATTAAACACAAACGGAAGCCATAACCTTCACAAGGAGGCAAACAATCAATCTACCGACGGTACAAGTCCATCAACGAAACGTGCCTTGGAACAACACAGTCAATTACCTGGGAGCAAGCATCGGCCAGCAGCTGACTTCCACAACACAATTGTCAAAACACGCCAGACAAATAAAATGTCATATCCCATCCTTGCGTGCCACAAGGGCCTCCCACTAAAGATCAAGCTCAACGCCTACAACCAATACATAATGTCAATTATGTTACACGCAGCGTCGGCAAAGATAACATACATATCAGCTTCAAACAGGAAACGTCTGGAAAGCACCCAATAGACCACCCTCAAGAAACTTACCGGGGCGCCATGATTCGTACGCAATGGAACCATCTACAACGACCTAGGCACGGACTCCATACAAGCACACGTCCGAATACTAGCAGAAAATATCTGTTGTGGTATTGATCAATTGAATCTGACCGCGTTCCGAGAAATCGCGCCGGTTGTTGAAACGCAACAGCAACGAAAAAACGCCCTAAGTGTATTCTAACCGACTAATTACAACCAGACCACAAAGTCAGAAACGTGTAAGCAGTAAAAGCCAAACGGCTACCGCTGTTTTATCTAAGGACCCTGAGAAGCTCCAGTTCGACAGCATTGAAAAAAGTTTCATATTAACAACAAGACCCACGCTAGCAGCAGAGGAGAGAAGACGTATCCAGCCAGTCGGCTCTAGTACCTGCAACAATTCTAAGTTCAAGAGCACGTGTTGAGTTCAAGTTCTCGAGACGCCGGTTTCACATGCTCCTCGGAGGCGGATAATGGTACAACAAGGCGTGTATGCAAAAAGAATCGCTTAGCAAGCGTTTCAATCACCGATTCCGAGGATAGACCTCAGCGACCATTACGATGGACTCCCGCAAGAAGATGTCTACGAAATAAAGGTACAACTCATTTCTTATTAAGCCACCATCAATGATCATATGGACAACGTTTTAAGGAAAAGATATCTCGGTGTAGTCAATCCGATCCGAACCTGTCTGACGGTAGAAGATTTGACAGGAATGGAAAGCGCGATAGACTAAATCTGCGAGACCAAGGTAAAGCACAAAAGCGACCTCATCGCCACCGCACGAATGAAGGCAGTTGCCAAACCGGTAGACATCGGACCCGCCGAGAAGCAGGTCGCCTCCACGTCTCTCGCCAGCTGAGGTCACCGACTTCTAACGTTGCCCTCACAGACGGAGCAAATGGAAACAGATTTCGTGGAAGTCGCCCGCATGCGGAAGAACCACTACAACCAGCTCAGAAACCCCACATCGAGCAGGCAAACCACTACGAAGCTCTGAAGAGCCAAGTTGAAGAAGAGTCCCAAGCCGAGCAGCTCCCACCGCCAGCGTGTATATCCACTCATCATCCGCTCCGAGAACAACTGCGAGACTTTTTTTCCTCCACCCTCTCAACCGAGAAAATCACCATCGCAAAAGCCAAATCGACCGAAGCGGGTTTTATCTTGAATGCCGCCACATCCGATGACTACAGAGCCATTACCGTCTTTCTCAGCAAGATAAGAGTCCTCTATCACACCTACCAAGTGACGGAGGATAAACCCTTGAAATGGTCATCAGGAACATTCCGGAATCTCTCGACGTCACTGACGTCACAGAAAATCTTTGTGCGAAGAATTCGGGATCACTTTCGTCACCCAGATACACATCGACAGGGTCAGTAAGCAAATCCCGCTCGTTCTGGTGCAGCTTGCGAAGTCGGCCGCAACAAAGAAAATCTTCGACATCAAAGAGATGCTCTCATCTGCGAGTCTCCACCAAATATCCGCGACCCAGTACCTTCGTCGGAAAGTGCCACCGCTGCCAAAGGTTCGAGCACGCTCAACGCTGCTGTCACACTACCCTCTCAGATGTGTTAAATGCGAAGCAGAACATCATAGCAGCTCCTGCACCACGTCAAAGGACACACCGGCTACGTGAAAGAATTGCCAAGGCGCAGACACGGCCAACTACAAGCACTGAAGCACCTTTCCAAAGCCGCCAACAACTACAACGTTAGTGCGCAGCTACGCCAACACCCTAAAAGAACCACACGTACCGTCGTAACCACCATCGATGCACTTGCAACGAGGTCTACCGCGCCAGGCAGTCCTACAACACCCACGGCAACAGCCCCTCCCTGCCCAGACCTTGCCCCGAGACCGTCACCACCAGCGACACGAAATTGATTTTTCACAACTGGCGAAGTATGTGCTCGTGGAGCTGGTGTCGCTTCTGTCGGTTCTTCCGCCTAGCCTCGTCCATGCTCAGGCTCCGCACCTCAACAAACGGGCTCCGCCCCGTTTGTTCAGGTGCTCTGCACTGAGGATGGACGAGGCTAGGCGGAAGAACCGACAGAAGCGACACCAGCTCCACGAGCACATACTTCGCCAGTTGTGAAAAATCAATTTCGTGTCGCTGGTGGTGACGGTCTCGGGGCAAGGTCTGGGCAGGGAGGGGCTGTTGCCGTGGGTGTTGTAGGACTGCCTGGCGCGGTAGACCTCGTTGCAAGTGCATCGATGGTGGTTACGACGGTACGTGTGGTTCTTTTAGGGTGTTGGCGTAGCTGCGCACTAACGTTGTAGTTGTTGGCGGCTTTGGAAAGGTGCTTCAGTGCTTGTAGTTGGCCGTGTCTGCGCCTTGGCAATTCTTTCACGTAGCCGGTGTGTCCTTTGACGTGGTGCAGGAGCTGCTATGATGTTCTGCTTCGCATTTAAGACATCTGAGAGGGTAGTGTGACAGCAGCGTTGAGCGTGCTCGAACCTTTGGCAGCGGTGGCACTTTCCGACGAAGGTACTGGGTCGCGGATATTTGGTGGAGACTCGCAGATGAGAGCATCTCTTTGATGTCGAAGATTTTCTTTGTTGCGGCCGACTTCGCAAGCTGCACCAGAACGAGCGGGATTTGCTTACTGACCCTGTCGATGTGTATCTGGGTGACGAAAGTGATCCCGAATTCTTCGCACAAAGATTTTCTGTGACGTCAGTGACGTCGAGGGATTCCGGAATGTTCCTGATGACCATTTCAAGGGTTTATCCTCCGTCACTTGGTAGGTGTGATAGAGGACTCTTATCTTGCTGAGAAAGACGGTAATGGCTCTGTAGTCATCGGATGTGGCGGCATTCAAGATAAAACCCGCTTCGGTCGATTTGGCTTTTGCGATGGTGATTTTCTCGGTTGAGAGGGTGGAGGAAAAAAAGTCTCGCAGTTGTTCTCGGAGCGGATGATGAGTGGATATACACGCTGGCGGTGGGAGCTGCTCGGCTTGGGACTCTTCTTCAACTTGGCTCTTCAGAGCTTCGTAGTGGTTTGCCTGCTCGATGTGGGGTTTCTGAGCTGGTTGTAGTGGTTCTTCCGCATGCGGGCGACTTCCACGAAATCTGTTTCCATTTGCTCCGTCTGTGAGGGCAACGTTAGAAGTCGGTGACCTCAGCTGGCGAGAGACGTGGAGGCGACCTGCTTCTCGGCGGGTCCGATGTCT